>CM059222.1:282500-477500 GCA_030347435.1 Clarias fuscus | reverse complement strand
CCTCTGGTTCTACCACTGGCTCTCCCATTGGCTCTCCCATTGTCTCTCTAATTCTCTCCCAATGTCTCTTCTATTGGATCTCCCATTGTCTCTTTTATTGCCTCTCCCATTGACTGTCCCGTTGTCTCTCACTGGCTCTTCCATTGCCTCTTCCATTGTCTCTCTCCCATTGGCTCTCAAGACGTATTTGAAGCTCCATCTTGTATTATCTGTTAATTAGAAACAAAAGTGAAATAAAAGATAAATGTTTAATGTACCTGAGAGTGTTATCAGGACATGACACAGCTACCTGTAGGATTACTATTAAATAAATTGCATACATTTTTAATGCTGTGTATGTGTGTTTTATCAGGTTTGATAATTACTCTGCCAATGTAATGGTGGACAGCAAACCTGTGAACCTGGGACTCTGGGATACAGCAGGACAGGAGGATTATGACAGGCTCCGCCCCCTGTCCTACCCACAAACGGTATACATACACACACACACACACACACACACACACACACACACACCACCCGGCCACTAGAAGGTATGGTAACAGGCAGTAAAATGATGAACGTAAGTGATGTAACATGTTTAAATGTAGAAGGTATGATGACTCAGATGTGTTAAAGCAGCTGGATTACAGTGTATCTGGAAAATATTCACAGAGCTTCACTTTTTCCACATTTTATGTTACAGCCTTATTCCAAAATGGAATAAATTCATTATTTTCCCGCAAATTTATTAAAAAGAAAAAAAATCACATATAAATATGTATTTACAGCCTTTTTGCTCAATACTTCGCTGAAGCACCTTTGGTATCAATTACAGCCTCAAGCCTTTAAGAGTTTGATGCTACAAGGTTGGCAAACCTATTTTTGGGCAGTTTCTCCCATTCGTCTTTCTCAGGACCTCTCAAGGTTGGATTGGGAGCGTCAGTGCACAGCTATTTTCAGATCTCTCCAGAAATGTTCAATCAGATTTAATAAAACTGGGTTCAGGCTGGGCCACTAAAGCACATTCACAGAGTTGATCTTGTTGATGTTGGCTGTGTGTAGGGTTGTTGTCCTGCTGGAAGAACTATTGCCCCAGTCTGAGGTTCAGAGCATCCTGGAGGAGGTTTTGATGAAGGATGTCTCTGTACATTGCTGCAGTCACATTTCCCTCAATCCTGACTAGATTCTCAGTTCCTGCCTCTGCATCATGCTGTCACCACCTTGCTTCACTGTAGGCATGGTATTGGCCAGGTGATGACCAGTGCCTTGTTTCCTCCAGACATAATGCTTGGCATTCAAGTCAAAGAGGTCAATTTTGTTTCTCATGGTCTGAGAGTTCTACAGGTGCCTTTTTGGTAAACTCCAGACAGCTGTCATGTGCCTTTTACTGAGGAGTGGCTTCCGTCTGGCCATACAAACCATACAGGCCTGATTAATGGAGTGCTGTAGATATAGTGCTTGGTTGCCTCCCTGCCCAAAGTCCTTTGTGCTCTGAAATGTGCTGTTAACTGTGGGACGTTATACAGACAGGTGTCATTGGATATGATTTTCAAATCATGAGGATCTCAAGGATGATCAGTGGAAACAGGAAGCATCTGAGCTCAATTATGAGTGTCTGTCACGGCCTGGCTGTAACCACAGGCCAGACCGGCTGATGTAGGTGCAGTGGGCATGTAGGTCAGGCCTAAAGGCAGAGGGGTTCTTGAAACATAAAGAGTCTTTATTTAAACTCAAACAAACAAACAAACTAAAACAACAAACTATAATTAGGGCTCAGGGCAAACACATGAAAGGAGCTAATACAGGGAACTGAGCGCTGACACAGGAGCTAGGGATGAGGAAACATGGAGCTGGAGCTAACTAAAGACACAAAAGGGGCCAGAAACAAGACAGGACGAGGCGGGAACTAGAGATGGAGACAGGACACAGGGCTAGAGACGGGACCAGGGACACAGAGATGGGACCAGGGACACAGAGACGGGACCAGGGACACAGAGACGGGACCAGGGACAGGAATAGAGACAGGACTAGACTGGATGGGTTAGTGGCTATATGGAATATGGATGTAGGGAATGATGACCTAACCAGGTTAGTATCTAAGGGAGTTAGTGGCTAACCGGGTTAGTACTGACCTACGAGGGGACCGGAACACAAGAGGCAGGGCACACATGAGGCTATACCAAACTAACAGCTAACCTACTAGCAACCAGAACAACTAGCAGGCAATCCCACTAGAGGCTAGCCTACTGGAGGCTAACCCTACTAGGGGCTAACCCTACTAGCAGTCAAGGCCTACTAGCGGCTAACCCTGCTAGCGGCTAAGCCCTCATGTGGCTACACAAATCTAAACAGACAAGGGGATCTATAAACAAAGAACTACACAAGAAGGCCGACACTGGGGAGACACAGAACAGTACTTACACAGGAGGAGACACAGCCTAACTAAACACTGAACAAGGCAGCTCCATGAATCCATCTACACACAGAATGTAAGGAAAACTAATAAGAGCCCTCTTGAAAACAAAGGTTACAAAACAAAAACCAAACCAAAACCAAACCAAACAAAACAGAATGCCCACTTGACAGTGATAAGGATAATGCTCGACCCAGTTTCCCAGAACAAACTGCTATTTATAAGATGTCTAATGAGCCACCTCAGTTCAGGTGAGCCCTCATCACCTGACCGAGGTGCGTTCTGGGAAACTGAGTCGACCAATAAAAACTACAAACACACAAAAACAGACAGTGACCTCTAGTGGAGGTTCCTAACAGTGTCATGGCAAAGGGTGTGAATACTTACAGTATGTACATGTGATTTTTTCACTTAATTTTTTTTTTTTTTTTTAAGATTTGAAACAAACTTCTTTCACAAGGTCATTATGGGATATTGTTTGTAGAATTGTGAGGGAAAATAATGAATTGAATCCATTTTTGAATAAGGCTGTAACATAGAAAAATGTGGAGCTTATTATTATATAAAGCGCTGTGAATACTTTCCGGACGCTCTGTAAACCAGGGAAATTTCTGAGTGTAAAAAAGGAGCAGTTTTTAAGAATATAAACAAAATAACAAGAAGATTTCTGTATAAAACAAAAGCACTAAAACATTTTCAATAATAAGCACAATTCTGCAGTAGTTTATGATCAGCAGCGCTGGGTTGCCTGTCTATTGCACTAATTATAGAGGTGTGTGTGTGGTAAAGTGCTCAGTGTGGTGTGTTAAACACAGCGTGTGTGTATTTGTGTGCTCAGTGTGTTTATCTCTGTGTGTTTCAGGATGTGTTTCTCATCTGCTTCTCTCTGGTCAGTCCTGCGTCGTTCGAGAACGTCAGAGCCAAAGTGAGTTTACTGAATTATAATAACCATAAAACCATAACGATGGCGCTCTCGCTGCTGTAATATCACACACGGGAAATAACACAACACAACCTCATGCTGTTCAGACAAATAATTCCTTTCAGCATAATTACATCATGACTGTTTATTCTTTAATAATAACATTATTAAGTAAGTAAAGGTCCTATGACAAAATACACTCTAAAAACAGCTGGGTTAAAAACAACCCAACCATAACCAGCCGCAGGGTCACTACTGACCAGAAGACGCGCTGGGTTGTACCATTTAACCCAGAATTCTGGGCTGTTCATCTGACCCAACCAGTCGGTAAAATTAACACTCTTGCTGGGTTGACACATTCCATTAGATTTTTTTTATTTTCAAAAAAGACCCAAAATGTACACAACTTCACATAATGTAAACAGATTGTCACAGAATAAGAAAATGTCAATAACTCAATTTTGACAAAAATGTCGAAATCATATAATCCCAAGGTGACCATTTGTTCAATATAAAATAAATGTAACATATTCTGTAAAACAATTAAAATATGAGGCCCCTGTAAATCTGCTTTTTTTTGCATTTAATACAATATTTAATTTTATAATGCCCACATGACATCAAACATTCCCCATCTTAATATTTTAACTATTAGTTATTTAACTATTACTATAAAATTTTCTTCAAAATGACATTAAAAACAAAAATGATAAAAGTTTTATTGTTTAAATGTGTGGTGAAAAAACTGTTGTCCTCAAAAATTTTACAGATGAGTACTCGTGTCCATCAATATGATCTTCAGTATGCTGGAGAAACTCGCAGGTGGGAAGACACTGTTTTGTGTATTTAATATTAAAGACAAAAAAACCTTTAAAACAAACATCAACAGCCTCCACCAAAGAGTCTGTATCAATAGCGTTGCCTCCAACAATGGAAAAGGTCTGTCAGGCCCCTCTTGTCTCATCCCCAAGGAACAAAACATGGAACAGTGCTCCAGTCATCTCCATATTTTGCAGATATCATCCTCATCATGTTGGTCCACCTATGGATTATACAGCATCACTTAGTGTTGCAATATAGTTAACATTTACATTGAGCATTTTTGTTAAGGATGTACAACTACGTATAGATTTAATGAAAGATGTTTTTTTTCTCTTGTCAATACACAAAAATACATAACGTGAACATGAATTTAGTGTATATTTCTGACACTAATTTCCCTCACTATTTAACATGTGAGGGATTACAGGATACGGTGCTCCATCTGGAGTTAATACAAAACATTCACCCCTTTTCAAATTCTCAACAAACACTAGATGAGTATGATATTTAATGGTGAATTTATAACTTATAATAAATATTTCATAAGTCTAAAGAAAAATCTTGTTTTAAATGACGACTTAACGATGATGCACTCATTTTTCTAATAATAAAAAACAGAGTAAGAAAAAACATTAACCCCACACCCACATATAAAAGCATTTAATTTATTTGAACAATAAAATATGCTTCTCCTACCACAAGTTACTAAAAAAAAAAAAAAATTACATTAACTTACCATAAAACACTGAGTGCTCTGAGCATGATCCAGTCAGACGTGAAGAATCCAGAAAGTTCTCCAAAGAATAAACCAACTGCTGGGTCAAAACTAAAGTTTTTTTTTTTTTTTTTTTTAACAGACAGAAACAGAAGACATATTAAGACTGTCATTAAACATATCCCAATAGCTTCTTCTGACAACTATTAAATATTATAAAATATGCCGAGAGACTTTCCACACACACACACACACACACAGCTTTAGCGAAGATTACTAGTAATTTACCTAAAATTACATTTAAGATTACATTTAGTATTTGTGTGTGTGTGTGTGTGTGTGCTACAAATGCACTTTTATCATAAAATACACTATAGCCGACTGTTGGCACAGAATATTAAAACATGACCTCCTCACACCCCCATATCAAAGTGCGACTAAAAAGGCGGAAAAGCGAATAAACATGAAAATGAGCTGCTACCACAACTACAACATTTAAAATTTAGGTAAAAATTCATATAAATTTACCATAAAATCCTGCCAGCATTAAGTGGCCTCGTGCCCCTCGCTTCAGAAGTGAAGAATCCAGAAAGTTCCTCATGCCGTGTCTCAATTCCGAAAACGCAAAGAGCGGAGTTGACTTGGAAGTGCACACTCGAGGGTTTGAGGACTCCGGGTATAGTGCAAATAGAACGCAGCGTACAGGATGCGTCTCACAGCCGCGAAATATTATACTATAACCGTATTATACCAAAGATTACCTGTTAGAAATACATTTTTTTTTTAAAATCCGCTGTTTTAACCACTGCAGAGACACCGCAGCCAGGGGTGGTTTTCCGAAGTTTCTGCCAAGATGAGGCTATGTTTTGCGGCTACATGAGCGCGGAGCACCGCAGGACTGCCTGGAGCTCAAATCTCCGAAATCGTTCAGGCACTTTTTTAAATAGACGCTATCTTTAATAACCGATTGATGTTTTGAGCTGTACACACATACATTCTCGCTTAAACAACTCCTAAAACTACACTTTGTGACACAATGACAGTAATATTTCAAACACTTTGCAGGCTGCCGTTTGGAGAAATAAAGAATAAACCAGTTGTTGGGTCAAAATAACCCAACCAGGTGTTCATGTGTAAATGACCCACTACATCTCACCTGACCCAACATTACCCAACCCAGCAATGTGTTTACAGAAACAAAACAGCATGTTTTAGAGTGTATGATAATACACATAATTATACAACAAGTATACACACATGGACAAACCTGTTGGTACCCTTCGGTCAATGAAAGAAAAACTCACAATGGTCACAGAAATAACTTTAATCTGACAAAAGTAATAATTTTTTTAAAAACTCTATGAATGTTAACCAATGAAAGTCAGACATTGCTTTTCAACCATGCTTCAACAGAATTATAAAAAAAAATAAACTCATGGAACAGGCCTGGACAAAAATGATGGTACCCCTAGAAAATACTGAAAATAATGTGACCAAAGGGACATGTTAATTCAAGGTGTGTCCACTAATTAGCATCACAGGTGTCTACAATCTTGTAATCAGTCAGTGGGCCTATATATAGGGCTCCAGGTAGTCACTGTGTTGTTTGGTGACATGGTATGTACCACACTCAACATGGACCAGAGGAAGCGATGGAAAGAGTTGTCTCAGGAGATTCGAAAGAAAATTATAGACAAGCATGTTAAAGGTAAAGGCTATAAGACCATTTCCAAGCAGCTAGATGTTCCTGTGACTACAGTTGCACATATTATTCAGAAATTTAAGATCCATGGGACTGTAGCCAACCTCCCTGGACGTGGCCGCAGGAGGAAAATCGATGAGAAATCAAAGAGACGGATAATCCGAATGGTAACAATAGAGCCCAGAAAGACTTCTAAAGAGATCCAAGGTGAACTTCATGCTCAAGGAACATCAGTGTCGGATCGCACCATCCGTCGTTGTTTGAGCCAAAGTGGACTACATGGGAGATGCCCAAGGAGGACACCATTGTTGAAAACAAATCATAAAAAAGCCAGACTGGAATATGCCAAACTACATGTTGACAAGCCACAAAGCTTCTGGGAGAATGTCCTATGGACAGATGAGACAAAAATGGAACTTTTTGCCAAGGCACATCAGCTCTATGTTCACAGATGGAAAAATGAAGCATATGAAGAAAAGAACACTGTCCCTACTGTGAAACATGGAGGAGGCTCTGTTATGTTCTGGGGCTGCTTTGCTGCATCTGGCACAGGGTGTCTTGAATCTGTGCAGGGTACAATGAAATCTCAAGACTATCAAGGGATTCTAGAGAGAAATGTGCTGGCCAGTGTCAGAAAGTCAAGTCAAGTCAAGTCGGCTTTTATTGTCATTCCAACCATATACAGTTAGTACACAGTGAAACGAAACAACGTTCCTCCAGGACCAGGGTGCTACATACATGCAACAACACAAATTTACAACACACATTTCTACATTTTTAAGTTAATCTAAAAGACCTATCAAATTCCTATACAAAAATACACAATAGACAAAGTGCACGTGCAAATGTGCAAACAAAGAGGTACATGACAGACACAACAATGTAACACATAGTACTTTTTTTGATGAAGTATGAGTTGAGGTAGTGGTAAGAGCAGCAGTAAACAGTTTACATTTTGAGAAGAGTATCGTGTGCAAATAGCAGTCAAATAAATATTGTGCAAAAAATTGCGAAGAGCAGCACAGGTAGGTAGGTATGAGCAGATTGAGATGGATGTACATCAGTGTGATTGTGCATGTGTGTTTATCAGTTCAGTCCAGATGTTATTTAGTTCGTCTGAGTGATTTGTGTGTGTGTGTGTGTGTTTATCCATCCATTCTCTTTGTGTTGAGGAGACGGATGGCTTGCGGGTAAAAACTGTTTCTCAGTCTGGATGTGAGGCCCGAATGCTTCGGTACCTTTTTCCAGATGGCAGGAGGGTGAAGAGTGAGTGTGATGGGTGTGTCCGGTCAGCCACAATGCTGGTGGCTTTGCGGATGCAGCGTGTGATGTAAAGCTGGGTCTCAGTCGCAGGTCATGGGTCTTGCAACAGGACAATGACCCAAAACACACAGCTAAAAACACCCAAGAATGGCTAAGAGGAAAACATTGGACTATTCTAAAGTGGCCTTCTATGAGCCCTGACCTCAATCCTATTGAGCATCTTTGGAAGGAGCTGAAACATGCCGTCTGGAAAAGGCACCCTTCAAACCGGAAACAACTGGAGCAGCTTGCTCATGAGGAGTGGGCCAAAATACCTGCAGAGAGGTGCAGAAGTCTCATTGACAGTTACAGGAATCGTTTGATTGCAGTGATTGCCTCAAAAGGTTGTGCAACAAACTATTAAGTTAGGGGTACCATCATTTTTGTCCAGGCCTGTTCCATGAGTTCATTTTTTTTTAATAATTCTGTTGAAGCATGGTTGAAAAGCAATGTCTGACTTTCACTGGTTAACATTCATAGAATTCTTATTTATTATTACTTTTGTCAGATTAAAGTTATTTCTGTGACCATTGTGAGTTTTTCTTTCATTGACCGAAGGGTACCAACAATTTTGTCCACGTGTGTACAATACACAAAAACTTTGTTTAAATCTGTATATAATAATAATAATAAAAATAATAATAATAATTCAATATTTATCTCATATGATTTGAAATTATTTTCTAATAACAGGTCAGTGCAGTAAATCCACTGGACACTAGATGCCAGTGCGTACAAAAATATTAAATTTATCTGTTTACTCTTTTCTGCTTTATTATATTTACAAAGAAATCAGCTGTACAAAATTGAAAATAGATAAATAGATAGAACCAGCAAATTGAAATAGTAATGGTAATTTAAAAAATAATCATCATCATCATTATCATCATCATTTCAGTATAAAATTCTGAGTGTGATGTCACTAAACAGGTTTAAGAGCTTTGAACCAATCACAGCCTGATATGCAAATTACAAAAGAACGATGGTTTAGGAACTGAAAGTGGATGGTTGTTGTCATGGTAACAGTGGAATACGTTCTGACAGGCGTGACTATTGTTACATTAAATATAAACAAATAAATAATAAAATTAATATATAATAATAATAATAATAATAATAAATACATACATACATAAATAAAAATGAAGATGTACCTCGATCGGGCGGAGTAGCAGAAGGACACGGGCACGGGAGGCGTTTCTCATTTCCATATCATACATATTCATGTGTGCAGGTGTAAAGATGTTTTACGATTACTTTGTGTATAAAAACCTACAGAATATAATACAGTGAGAGAGAGAGAGAGAGAGAGAGATGGTGTGTACGGTGTGGAGCAGACACTCAGGTGTTGTGTGAGAGACACAGGCCGCCTTCAACTTCAGCGACGCCGAGGAAAATGAGATCCTGATGGAGCGGTGAAGCGCTCCTGATCCACACGCAAGCTTTTAGAGGATGGAGAGAAAGTAAAGCTTATTGACCTCCATCTTCTCTCCACTGACCAGAGATTAATCACCCGCTAACACACAGGCACTTCCTCATCTCACCATCAGACTGTTCAATCACCTGCTACATGTAGGCTCAGAAACACAAACCATGTGGCGTAGTGTTCAATGTCGCCTCGCACCTCCAGGGTCTGAGTTTGAGAGGGTTTCGGTGTGTGTGTGTGTGTGTGTGTGTGTGTGTGTGTGCGTGTGTGAGTTTGCAAGGGTTTCCTCCGGGTACTCTGGTTTCCTCCCACAGTCAAAAGACATGGAGGTCTGTGCATGCACCTCATGCACCTCATGCCCTAAGTCTCCTGGGATAGGCTCCGCCCCCCGGTGACCCTGTAGACAGGATCTGAGCTGTTCTTGTGCGATCTGTATGTCAGATTACATTAGGTTAATTGTTTATTTATTTATTTATGCAATTGTGTTCCGACAGGGGTGATTATTGTTAAATAAATAAATAAATAAATTGATAAATAAAACAAGAATGTAACTCTAAGGGGCGGAGTAGCAGAAGGACACGGGCACGGGAGGCGTTTCTCATTTACATATCATACATATTCATGCGTGTAGAGATGTTTAACGTGTGTTTATCGGTTTGGGTATAAACACATACAGACTGTAAGGTGAGCGCCGGCGCCTCTGAGGCCTGAGTGCTGGTGAGGAGCGTCTCCACGGCGAGGACAGAGAGAGACGTCTCTGTAACCAGCACGTGGAGAGTCTTCTTCTTCAGCACTCGTCCTCTTCACCGTCACACTGTTCAAAAGAATCAACACCAAGGACTCGATCTGAAACAGACACACACACACGCACACATGTCCTTCAGCTCCTTCACTCAAAACTCTACAGAGAAAAGTGCTGCAGGAAAATAAGAGGAAAATCTAGATAAAAGAACAATGTTCTGATAAATACATGTATACAGACAGACAGACAGACAGACAGAGAGATATCCGTGGACAGATTGATGCGTAAATACAGAGACAGAGAGACAGATGGATGGAGTCTCCCTGTCTGTGTGGTTTGCATAAACAGGAGCCACACTACAGAGACAGGTTAGAGAGTGAGACAGGAAGTGAGACAGTATGTGAGACAGCATGTGAGACAGGACGTGAGACAGGACGTGAGACAGGATTACTGCAGCAGCTTTTAAAGCAGAGTTTAAACTCTTTAATCAAACTTCTCGAGTTTATAAAGTTCTACACTGAAAGATGAAAAGACACGTTTCTGATCTCGATAAGATCCGATCTCAATCCAATAATTAAAACCAGCTGCAGTGTGTGTGTGTGTGTGTGTGTGTGTGTGTGTGTGTTTATCAGAGTAGGAAATCTCACTGATATGGAGAAAATCATTTATTAAAAATAAATAAGTGTGTCTGAACAAAAGAAAATAGATGTTTGAATGGAGACGCGCACACACACACACACACACACACACACACACACACACACACACACACACACACACACACACACACACACAGTGATATTGATGTGAGCGATACAGAAACACTGCAGCGGTAGACGAGTCTCTTGCTCCTCCTCCTCTCGCTGCGTTCCCGCTCTCACGCCCGCTCGTCTTCTTCTTGCCCTCGTGTTTGAGTTTCATTATAATTTGATGCTATTATATTCCCCTAGCGAGCAGTCGCCATGGTAACGCTGCCCATATGCAAATGTCGTCTGTTATATGTTACGCAAGGTCGAGAAGACGAATTACGATCTATTTAAGGACGACAGAATGCTAACGGAGTCGAGGTGGAGGCGAGGCGGAGGGAGGTGTGCGACTCTCGCTAACATGCTAACGTTGTGCTTACTGTAGGGGAGACGATCAGAAAGTTCATTAGCATCTCGTTAGCGCTGCGGTTCTCTGCTAAGCGTTACATAACCGTTCCGAGGAAGAGGGGAAAAAACAAGATGCTAAATGTGCTGATGTGTTCTGCACTAATGAAGGCTGCCATTATTTTTATGAACTCCTTTGATGTTTCTTGTTAATGGGTTTGAGAGGAAGGAAGCTTGAAAAATAATAATAATCATAATCATAATAATAATAACACTTTATAATCAGGTTTAATGTAGAGAGAGAGAGAAGGAAACTCTGAGGCACTGCGGCTCTCTCAGTGCAGTTAGTACCTGAGTCAGGGCGTGGTGTGTCGGGCGTGACAGGGGTGTGGGAGGGTGGGGGCGGTGCTTGAAGAGCCACAGAAATATAAGGCTTTAAAAAAATATGAGACATGCTGCAACATCACATTGTAATAAAAAATAGATAATAAAATGTACATGCATAATAACCACATCTCATTTAATATGAGGTTTTAATTAGGGATAAATTCCCGCTTCTCCCCTAATACTCCTGTTAATCACACTAATGAATAAACTGCATGTTCACATGTGCTTTACTACTGAACACTGACACACTAGTCACGTTTCTGCATGTTTCTGCCCCCTAGTGGTACCCTGAGGTGCGGCACCACTGCCCCTCCACCCCCATCATCCTGGTCGGCACCAAGCTGGATCTCAGGGACGAGAAGGAGACGATTGAGAAGCTGAAAGAGAAGAAGCTGGCTCCCATCACCTACCCACAAGGCCTTGCTCTGGCCAAAGAGATCGGTGAGAGGACGAGACCTTGTTTCTGCACTAGCACCCATACAGACACGCCCTTTTCACAGAACTAGTGTGGAACCATGGAGGAGACATCTTCTCTAGCTTCAGTCTCTGTGTCTTTGTGGTGGACATTCAGGCAGCTCCTGGTGTAGAATTTTAGTGTTAATTAATGAAGTTGAAATTATGATTAAAGCTGAAATTTATTCCCCACGTACGACATCAGGAGCATGTGAGTGAGTGAGAGAGAGAGAGAGAGAGAGAGAGAGTGAGTGAGAGAGAGTGAGAGAGAGTGAGAGAGAGTGAGAGAGAGAGAGACCATAGGTGAGTGAGTGAGAGAGAGAGTGAGTGAGTGAGAGAGAGAGAGAGAGTGAGTGAGAGGGTGAGAGAGAGTAAAGGAGAGAGAGAGTGAGAGAGAGAGACCGTAGGTGAGTGAGTGAGTGAGTGAGTGAGTGAGAGAATGAGAGAGAGAGAGTGAGAGTGAGTGAGTGAGAGAGTGACAGAGAGACCGTAGGTGAGTGAGTGAGAGAGAGAGTGAGTGAGAAAGAGAGAGAGAGAGTGAGTGAGAGAGAGAGAGTGAGTGAGAGAGAGAGACCGTAGGTGAGTGAGTGAGAGAGTGAGTGAGTGAGTGAGAGTGAGAGAGAGAGAGAGTGAGAGAGAGACCGTAGGTGAGTGAGTGAGAGAGTGAGTGAGTGAGTGAGAGTGAGAGAGAGAGAGAGTGAGAGAGAGACCGTAGGTGAGTGAGTGAGTGAGATGAAGCTCGGATGAAGCTGCGTTTAGTTCAGAGACTCACGGAGTTGCTATAATGTATAATAAGAGACTGCTTGGGTCCTATTTACTGCTATGGTGATTGGTGACCATAGAATTTATATAAACACACACACACACACACACACACGATGCCACATTTACTGTTTAAATAATTTGAGTATGTCAATGTGAATTGAATGAGCGTACCAAAACTTTTGCACTGAACATGCTTGTGTGTGTGTGTGTGTGTGTGTGTGTGTAGATGCAGTGAAGTATCTGGAGTGCTCGGCTCTGACCCAGCGTGGACTGAAGACGGTGTTTGACGAAGCGATCCGAGCCGTACTCTGCCCCCAGCCCACCAAAGTGAAAAAGAGCTCCTGCTCACTGCTCTGAGGTGAGGAAGACCATGATGAGGAGGAGGATGAGGATGATTAAGCAGAGGTTGTTAAATGGACAACTCATTAGCTCACCCAGTGTATGAGTGGGAGCGCTGGGGGTGTTGCCCAGACCCTTATGTGATGGCATAAAGGAGCAGTGAGCTGAAAGTGCACGTGGAGTCAACCGCCTTTACTCACTCACATTAACTCATGAATACAGTTTCTCAATGACATAAGACTAAATAACATAAATAACATAAATAACCCCTCTGTCTCTCTCTCTCTCTCTTCAGGTCTTCAGGACGAGATGAGACGCCTCTAACGTCTAATCAATTCAAAGATCACCTGAAATACGTTAAAATTTTTAGTTTTATTACAACAGAAATGCATGTGTGATGATTTAATTCAGCAGTATAATAATAATAATAATAATAATAATAATAATAATAATAATAATAATAGGATCTATTTAAACTGTAACAGTGTTTATTTTCAGAGCGGAGACGTGGGTTTGCTTTGGGATGTGACCTGATGTTGTGCTGTATGTTGTTCTGTTTTTCTCTTCTGGTGTTAAACGTGTGGGCGGAGCTGAACCTGAAAAAAAAAAAAAAACCCATGATGTGCTGGATGTCTATAAAGAGAGTGTTTCTGTTTTTAATCTCTGTAGGACGTATCAAATAAATAAAGCTGCAACAGGAGCTCACACATGCACTCACGGTTATTAAAAATCTGTGCGAAAATAAACGCCCGATTGGATCCTCTTGTTCTTTTTCAGAAGCTCATCCATCCAGGCCGGAGTTAAAGACCACAGCAGCACAAAAGCACAGCGAGTTATTTTTAACACCACACACGGATCAGGTCTTGTAGAGTGTCTAATGTTTTTTACACGCCAGCATGAAAACATTCAGACTTCCTCCCAGGTGTTTGGTGCTGTTTAATTAACCAGGCTGCACTTTTAAATTAATTCATTCAATCATAGTGTGGATGAAACTCGAGCACGTCTGAGCAGATCATTTCTCAACCTGACAGTCCGTGAACTCGTGCTGTGCTGACTTCACCACAGCCAAATACAGACAAAACAGTAAACACCTTCCTGCATTACACGCGCGTCTGTGTGTGTTCGAGTCTCTACAGAAGGCAGTTTGGCTTGAAGCTCCGGATGGGCATCCTGCCGCGGGCTCTTCTCCAGCACACTGTTCCTTCATCGTAATCTGATCCATTAGTGAAAATGAAATCTCGTCTGGCTGGTGTTTCCTGTTTACGTCTCTTAACTGTCACTCTTAGACCTGACACGAGCGTTGCCGAGCCGCAGCATTGCTCGAGCACAATCTCATAAATTAGCCCCATGAATCTGTGCAGTGCGATACCGAGGTCAATCATAGGGGGGCGGTATAACAGCATGTGACATTGCATCCAGTCCCGGATCACATCGTGGTTAATGGTTCTAAATGCTACTCAGTTTTCCAGTTAGTTAATTTTAAAAACCTCTTTATAGTCTCAGACCTTAAGGACAGAGCGAGACCAGAGTTTTAGATCTGAGACTCAGATCAGGAGAACAATCACGAGCTGGTCGGTGTGTTAAACATCGCTGTGCAGGAAACATTTTTCCCATTTCACTTGGAACCCAGACGTACAGGGGCGTGAAGGCTCTGCAGTGCGGCTCCATGCTTTTAATCCTCCAGATGCGCGTGGGCGAGTGTGTGAGCATCAGGTCAAATATAAACCAGGACTCAGTCTTCTGTGCTTCCATTGTCTCCTTCTTTCTTTCAAAATTAATTTACGTGGTGATGATTAGAGCCATCCACTTGAATTGAAGGTGAAATTTAATCACTCTCAGCTAATTGAACCGGCTGGACAGTTTTTGATTCAGAAAATCCACACTTTTTACATCCATTTAACGGTTAGATATTGAAATTGAAGACTTCCTTAAAAATATATCACAGTCCAAAAGTGGCTGTTTTGAAAGCGCATTGTGTCTCCTTCTACTCCTTGGTGCAATACTGCCCCCTACTGGACTGGAGTGTGAAGCAAAAGATTAGTGCTGAAGTAGCGCAACTTTACTTGTATAGTCAAGTCAAGTCAAGTCAATTTTATTTATATAGCACTTTTAACAATTGTCATTGTCGCAATGGAGCTTTACACAATCAAAAGAATTATGCAAATGTGTATGAATCAGAATGATCAGATCGTCCCTGATGGGAAGAAACCTTGAGAGGAACCAGACTCAACAGGGAACCCATCCTCATCTGGGTGATAACGGAGAGCAGGGATTTGATCAGCACTCATACTGTGTGTTAGGAGGCTGGAAGTTCAGTATAACAGGAGACGTGTTTAAGTTCATATGGAGTCCAGTTGGTTATTGGAGACTCAGGTAGACTGTAGGAAACTCCAGTCCTGAACTATCGAGAGACTGCAGTCATGAGTCCTCAGAGAACAGCTGTCTGCATCAGCCGAGGACAGGAGCGTCTTCATGGTGAAGGGGAACCGTCCCCCGTCACCACACGTGTCCCAGACAGACCGTACGGGGCTCCATGTGACGAGATCTCCAACCAGAAGAGGGACACCAGGACGAATCAGACAGGGTCAGAGGACAGAGCGGGTCTGGATCACTGACAGCTCAGGAAAGACATGTGTAGTGAGAGAGAGAGAGAGAGAGAGCAGAAGATAAGGAGAGATGGCAGTTAGGTCTGGTCACAGTCAACATGTATAAGGTGAATGTATATTTAGTGTAGAGTGCAAGCAGAGACTCCGGCAGGACTAACTATAACAGCATAACTAAAAGGGAGAGCCAGAAGGAAACACAGACATGAGGGGGAACTGAGATGTAAAGCAACCAATCACCTCACCGTCAACAAACCTGAGTGAACAATGAGAGTGGGGAGGACAGCATCTAAACATACCAGTTCACCAGAATACTCTACGCCCATGAGTCCCCCAGATCTGCTCCTTTACCTAAGGTTCATCTATTTACAAACATGCTGCGCTAAATAAATAGGTTTTTAGCCTAGACTTAAACACTGAGACTGTGTCTGAGTCCCGAACATTAATAGGAAGACTATTCCATAACTTTGGGGCTTTGTAGGAAAAAGCTCCGCCCCCTGCTGTAGTTTTAATAATACGTGGTACTGACAGGCAGCCTGCATTCTTTGATGGAAGTAGGCGTGGCGGATCGTAAGACACTAACAGTTCACTCAGATACTGTGGCGCGAGACCATTTAGTGCTTTATACGTCAAAAGTAGTATCTTAAAATCAGTGCGAAATTTCACAGGGAGCCAATGCAGTGTAAATAAGATAGGGGTGATGTGCTCGTATCTTCTGGTTCTAGTGAGGACTCTCGCTGCTGCATTCTGTACTAACTGAAGCTTGTTTATACACCTAGTTGAACAACCAGACAGTAAGGCGTTACAATAGTCCAACCTAGAGGTGATAAAGGCATGAACTAGTTTTTCTGCATCATTTAGTGACAATATGTTTCTTATCTTGGCAATATTTCTAAGGTGAAAGAAAGCTATCCTGGTGATATTATCTACATGAGCTTCAAACGAAAGGCTGGAATCTATAATCACACCGAGGTCTTTTACTGTTGCACTTGATGGAACAGAAAGGCCATCTAAAGTTACAGTGTGATCAGAAAGCTTACTTCTAGCTACTTGTGGTCCTATGACCAGAACTTCTGTCTTATCAGGATTAAACAGAAGGACGTTAATTAACATTCAGTCTCTTATGTCCTGCACACATTGTTTAACTTTAGTAAACTGTTTTTTTCTGATCTGGTTTTGCTGAGACATATAACTGTGTGTCATCACTGAACGATATTTACAGCTCTACTGCTGATGATGATGTGTGTTTATGTAACAAGTCCATCTACTCATTCAGATTAAATCTACTCTCATCACTAGTGCCCCTAGTGGCCAGAATCTCAACAAGCTCCAGTCGCATCATTCGGTCTACTTTAAGCTTTAGGCCCAAATGCTTTCTCCTTGAGGTGGAGGAGTTTTATAGAAAAAAACATCAGACAGACTCACAGAGCAGAACTTTACTCACACAAAGCTGGGAGACGTGCATGTCCAGATGTGAAGAAAAGCTCAGGTCTGGGAAATGGGATTTCACTGAATAACATTAAAACAATTTTGTCTCAATACATTTGTCCCCCACTCTATTCATTTATTTTAAAAGGTAGATATAAACTTGGCTTAGCCCCTGATCTTTTCAATCGCCAGGACCTGCCCCTTTGGGCCACTCTTATAGTCCTGGGATTTGAACTCACAGCCGTTCGGTTATTACCACAGAACTGCAGACACTAAAGCACCGCTAATCACAAGTTACCAAGTCAATAAGCAATGACTGCACAATGAAATATTTGTGTTCACGGCCTGATATTCGTCGTTATAATCCAGGGCTCGATCTGAGCCGCCCATGAATCGTTTCATTACTGATGTTTCTGTAGACTTTTATTCTACTCTTATAATCCTCCCCAGATGGAAGCCATGGAAAGGATCAAATGATAGTTTTGACAATTGCATGTTTAAATGTTTTGATGGCCCCAAGTTCATTTAATTAAACTGATATTTTGTTATTTTGTTTTGAGGACAGGGACAGGCATCAGGGCTCTGTGCGTCTCAAGCCTGTCTTTCACACAAAAATCAGACTTCTTTAAGACTGGCTTGAATGGACGATGCAGCCTTCATGTTGGATGTCCTGAGTGCTCCTTCACGCCGACGCGGTGCGGCTCCAAGATGGGAAGATGGGTCTGAGATTTAGTCTACTAGAACATCAAAGATATAACCAGCAGTATTAAAGCAAAAATAACACAACACAACACACACTCACTCACATCACTGGACCACAGTGTGCGTGCGTGTGTGTGTGTGTGTGTGTGTGTGTGTGTGTGTACGAGTGTACGGTTACACCGGGACTTCAATCGAGCTTCTCCTGAGCGAACATCAAAAAGCTGCCATTTCTGTCCAGTCCTAAATATGGACGCGCCGGTTTGCGGGGACGTCTCCGGAAACAGCCGGCTCTTATCTTTCATCTGGAGCTGATCTGTTTGAAAAGAGGAACGTCACCTCCACACCCACGGGGTTTAAAGAAAAGTCTTCCATCCCTGTTAATAGAAAAACTGGGTGGAGTTACCAACTTACGAGCTCGCCAAGAAAATTTAACTCGAATGTATTATTAGTATTAGTATTTACTATTAAATGAAATTAAATTAGAGAGGAATGTCTGTTTATAGCTGCTATAAAGTGAAGAAGTCGTTTCACAAACATTCAGTGTTCTATAATAAAAATAAATAATATAATTTTTGATAAATTGCTGAGGAACGAGAGGAATAAAACACATAACCTGCTGTTAAAGGGACAGAAAGACTCACAGGGTTCATCACCTGCAGAGACGAGTAACAGACCAGAGCCGGATCGTTTCCTGCTCACTGTAGAAGGAAAAGTGAATTAGAGTTCTCTCCCTCGTGTCTGCAAACAGTAATCCCGGCGTCCCGGGTCAGACCATCAGCTGAACCCTGTGTCCCCGGTCACGTCCCTGTGCGCCGCGGCCAATAAAAATAATCATCACACATCAAATCCCCAGAGAGCTCTCACACACACACTCTCCCATCTCTCACACACACACACTCTCCCATCTCTCACACACACACTCTCCCATCTCTCACACACACACACACACTCTCTCCCCCTCTCTTTCACACACTCTCTCTCTCTCTCTCTCTCTCGCACATGCGCGCGCGCGCGTGTGTGTGTGTGTGTGTGTGTGTGTGTGCTCAGGACAAATGTGGCCTTTAATAATTTGGCATTTCAAACTGGAATTAAAGCGTCCCCCCCCTTCAGGAGCCCTGAGGCGCCCTGGCTGTCAGAACCGCTGCTCGTCACGGCACCACGACGAACCGCCCGCGCTCTGTTTTCACAAGGAGGAGCGACGCAGAGACGTTTGACTGACGTTTGAAAGATGAAAACTAAACACTCATGCTAATGAGAGATTTTACAGAATAGCAGGTTTTCATGCAGACGCGTCTTGGGATGAAGGTCAGGAAATGATGAGCGATGGCTGACGCGGCCGGAACGCCTCTCTGAATATTCAACACTTTCTAAATCAATAATCTTTTCACGGGCGCGGACGCAGACGAGGACGCGTCCCACGGTTGGGCCGAGGCGTTTAAACGGGAGCAGAGATCGATTCACACACGAGCCGAGATTCCTCACGGCGCAGGAGTTTAACACTCTCAGCCTACAGCGTCTACTGAATTAACGAGAAGATACAAATACTGCAGATCCTCCATGAGCTGCGAAACATTCCGAGCTTCTCACACCTGCAGGAAACACACTTCATGCGTGAGCACAATATCATATTATTCATTATTTAGAATAAAATTCAGATTCGGCACAAACTTCAGCACAGAGTCACATCAGTCATACACAGTCAGAACTTTACAGCACAGAACAATAGGCCCAGTGTTGTGTACAGTAGCTTCCACGTGTGTCACCGGGGCAGCCCCGTCCACTCAGGACCCCGTCCCCTGGGGGCGCTGTAGTGTCTGGCGTTGGTAGAGGATCCCCTGGCTGTGGGTTGTGGGGCGGGGCCTCTGTGAATCAGACTGGTTTGTCTGGTCCCATGGCGTTCTGTGGGATCCAAGGGCCAACCTCCGGTTCTGAAACTCAGTGCCCAAGTGCCAAACGTGCAGTTCCTTCTAAAGCCCTCCAGGTTAAAATGTCTAACTAGAACAGAAATAAACATGTTTACAGCCTGGAACAAAACCGTAGTTTAGGTTTCCACAACTAGATTTCTCTTTTATGAATCGTATTAAGCCATAACGTTATGCATGGTTGATTTGAGTGACAGCTGCATTGCAGGTATCAAACCGCTACCTGTCTGCTATGCATCACTTCAGCTAACCAGCTAACTGAAATCAGTGTAGTGTAACATAACACATGAAGATGTGACACGATGTACAGAAAGTACAGTTAACATATACGTTAATGTTGGCCACCTTCGCATGTTGGATAAGCTAAAGCTAAGCTTGCTAGCTTGTGGGTGGTAACTAAATTAAGTAAGCAGGCAGGTTATGTTTGCTCCGCCCATTTACCAATTTATTTATTAACTCTGGTTTAGGCGGAGTCAGATCCTGCCAAGATGACGACGAGCTCCCACAGCTGAGCTCCAGGACGGCTCTTCAGAAAACCTACAGGTGACATCAGCAGGGGTGTGGCCAGGTGTTCTACACACGCTGTGGGCAGGGGTGAGCCTCGGGTGCCTGTGATCCTGTCAGCAGTTACTGGAACATAACTCATAATCGATGTTAGTGTGTTGATTAGTGTATAGCGGCTTGTTTGTGTGTGTGTGTGTGTGTGTGTGTGTGTGTGTGTGTGTGTGTGTGTACAGTATATATTTTCAGGGCGAATTTATTTTCAATCAATAGCATGTTTTTTTTTTTAATCTTAAGAGGCAAAATTATTCTTAAAAAATCCCTTACAATCTCCCTTACAAATAACAGAGAAAAAAAAAAGCAACCGACAAAACATCACTCATCCATCATCTATACCACTTAATCCTGTACTCAGGGTCGCGAGGGCGGAGACTTTGGGCACAAGGCGGGGTACACCCTGGACAGGATGCCAATCCATTGCAGGGCACACACACACATACACACACACATACACACACCCACACACACACACACACACTACAGCCAATTTGGGAATGCCAATTAACCTAACCTACATGTCTTTGGACTGTGAAAGGAAACCGGAGAACCCGGAGGAAACCCACCAAGGACGGGGAGAACATGCAAACTCCATGCACACAGAGACGGGAATCGAACCCGGACCCTGGAGGTGCGGGACCACAGTGCTAACGCTACACCACCACGCTGCCGACAAAATGACAAAACAGGCTTGAGATTTTATTTTTAAACAGTTAGGGGTTCTTTTGAGAAATTATATTTTGAGTGTTTTTTTTTTATTATTATTATTTGATGACCATTTGTTCCTGTATAAAACAAACATATATATATTAAATCTTTTCTGACCTGACTGTAACGTTTATTTGACTAAAATTCATTCATGTAAGAAAAAACAACATTAATAACTTCATTTGGATGTAAAAGATTTAAACCTGAATGAGTGTGTGTGTGTGTGTGTGTGTGGTTTTACAGGAAAATCATCACTCTGTGGACAACAAAGTGTTTATAAAGTCAGTGTGGTGATAGCATCTTATGAATGAGACGCTCTAAACTGCTTAGAAGACGGAGACAGAAACAGATGAAATAAGCGAGCAGGAAACCAGAGTGTGTTGCAGAAGTACATCAATAGAAAGAGTTTAAATATATTTTAAATAAAAACACACACACTTAGCTGCCAGTTTATCTACACAGATATAAAATACTACGCTTTTAAATTATGATTAATGATTATTTTTAACCCACATTTTCTTTCCTCTTGTTTGGACACCTGCAGATCATCCTGACGTCACATCAGTGTGTAAACGAGAGAACGTGATGGAGTCAGACGTGGGGAGTAAAGTACACGTCCTCACTGCAGTGTGTTTGTCTCAGGGTGAGGCTGCGTTACTTTAGTTCTCAGCGCTAATACACACCAGTACGAGCTAAATGACTGTCAGTGATTTTACATCACGCCTCAATGTGTCTCTCTCTCACACACACACACACACACACACACACACACACACACACACACACACACTTCTGAGAGTTTATTACACTCCGTCACACATCCACACTCTCCATCAGTGGTGTATCAGTGAGCTTCAGTGCTGCTGTTTGGACAGCTTCGGGTTGTTAGCCTCACGTGTTAGCGTGCGTCAAACGAGTGCTAGCACAGCGAGAGTTAGGATGCTAGCACTGCACGTGGTCTGGGATTTTTTTTAAATCTATAAAAATCACACAAAAACCTGAAAAATGACACGGTAAACAGCAGGTAGAGTCATTTATCAGAACTTTCCAGCTGTGGTCCAGACACATGTTCAGGTTCACCTCTGCTTCATCTGGGGAAAGTTTCAGCACTCAGAGTGATAAGCTTCTCTTTCTGCCCGAGCTCAGAGCGCACAGCATCAGATTAGCTGCTGACTGATAGACTGGCAGTAAAACTGAGACGGTTGCCAGATACTGATAAATAAACACCGGCGCTCTAATTAATAAAAACCAGTCCAGAAGCTAAATCTACTGCAGGATTTATTAAACCAAATGATTTAACTGAAACAACACTAAAGAAGAAAAAAAAATCTGTTCATAATTCATACAGGAAAATAACTTTTATTTAATTAATGTTTGCCGTATTATATCGCACACTTCCTAATATAATTACTAAATTACTAAGTGTGATAAAAAAATTACACACACAAAAAAAGGACATGACAGACATTCGAGTCAAAGCGGGACTTTTGTGCAGAATAATACAACACTGTTCTGAGAGTAAAAACTCCCTTTATTTCTCTATATAATCTCCTAATGCACGTCCACTAGTTCTTGAACACCGTCCAGGCAGACAGTTTATAGTGCAAGATGACGCCGGTGAGGTCGACTGCTGTCACGATTGCTCCAACCTCTTTTCCTTTGTTTTTGTTTTTAAAGTTAACTTTCAGTAACTTTAAACCAGTAAATTCTTCACAAGAGTACATTAGGTATGATGGAGAGCATATGAAGATCTCTTATTTCTATTTTTTTTTACAATGTACTCACAGTTTAACGTTTTTAACCCCGGATCCAAGCTGGCCGAGTGAGATCCTGAGGGAGAACAAAGGACTCGACCCGAAGTGGCGGCCCCAAGGGAAACGAGCCTTCGTCAGGAACAGGCTCCACACCGAACACCTCTGTCTAGCATCCTGCTCACCAACGTCCAGTCACTGGAAAACAAGCTCGATGACCTCAGGGCCAGGGTAAAGTTAAAGAGACATTCAGGACTGCAATCTCCTCCGCTTCACTGAGACATTGGCTTAACCCAGCGGTGCTGGACTACGCCATTCAGCCGGCCACGTTATTCTCGGTCCACTGCATGGACAGGACACGGGACTCGGGGAAGTCAAGGGGAGGCAGCGTGTGTTTAATGGTAAACAAGAGCTGGTGCAACAGACCGAACATTGTTCCTCTCACACCCTCCTGCACACCCAACCTGGAACTACTGACTATTAAATGTCATCCTTTTTACCTTCCACAGGAGTTTACATCAGTCATAAATCAGCACCGTTTTTAATTCCACCTCAAGGCGGACATGGTCACTGCCGTATGTGAGCTGCATGAGGCACTTACACAGCACCAGACAACACCGAGACAAACTTATCAGCACAGCACTAAATGTAAATGAAAATCTTCTTCATGCCAAAATATAAACAAAGGCTCGGGCAGGAAGTTCCGGCCATAGAGGGAAGTTGCGTACTGGACGGACCAATCAGTGGCCGCTCTACAAGACGCACTCGATGACGCAGACTGGGACATGTTCCGGAGCAGCTCTGATGACATCAATGTGTTTATGGAACTGGCTGTGGGATTCACTGGGAAACTAACGGATGATACCGGCCAAAAAACGACCATCAGAACGTTTCCCAATCAGAAGCCATGAGTGGATTAGATCATCCGCACCGCTCTCAGAACTCGCACCACCGCCTTTAACGCTGAACTTGTGTCGGGTGACATGGACTTGTACAAGGCTGCGTCATACAACGTTCGGAAAGTGGTGAAGGAGGTGAAGCAGAGCTGTGGGAGAAATCATAGTGACTCTAACCGAGGAGCCTGTGCCATGGACTAAGAACAAAAACTGATTATGAAGCACCAAAGCTAATGCTAATGGCTGCAGAAAGGAAGAGAATGCCACCACTGGAAATGCGTGCATCATCTCTGAGCATGACGTGAGGAGAGCCTTCAGGAGAGTGAACACCAAGAAAGCAGCAGGACAAGGCGGCATCCCAGGTTGAGTCCTCAGGCCTGCACGGACCAGCTAGCACCTGTGACCGCAGAAATTATTTAACCTTTTCTTAACCCAGTTGGTAATCTCCACATGCTTTAAAGAGTCCATTATTGTTCCTGTCCAAAAGAAACCTCATCCTGCTTCCCTCAACAACTACCACCCTGTAGCCCTGACTTTACCGAGCAGTGATGAGGCACTTTGAACAGCTGGTGAGAGACTTCATCACCTCTTCACTACCCTACTACAGTTTGCATACCATCCAAACCGCTCAGCTGATGATGCCATTTCCTACCTCCTTCATACAATCACTCATCCACCTTGACATTAGACAGAGGAATTATGTTAAAATGTTCTTTGTTGACTACAGTTCAGCATTTATGAACTCCATACTCACCACCAAGCAGGAGCTCCTTGGACTCATCTCCAGCCATCTCATCAGCTTGGTCAGTGGATCTCCAATTTCCTAACTGGCAGACAACAGGCAGAAAGGATGGGTGGACATGTCTCTGCCTCCCTCACGCTCTGCACTGGACTCATTGTACACCTAAGACTGCATGGCCATGACCAACTCCACCACCATCATCAAGTTTGCTACCGACACTGTCGTGGTGGGCCTGATCTCTGACAGGAGATTAGGAATCTGGAGAACTGGTCTCAGAGGACCAACCTCCTCCTGAATGTCAGCAAGACAAAGGAGCTGATAGTGGACGACTTCAGTACAAAGCAGGAGAGGAACTACCAGACCGCCGTCATCAACAGGACATACTGTATAATGCTTGCACATTCTGGTTTATGTGTACGTACAGTACAAAAGGACTACGTTTACAATTTTGCAATTGGACAGTGGACAGCAGATGGACAATATCACTGCTGCTCATCTTTCCATTTCACACTCCATGAACACACCGTCCTGCTGCTGCCTGAACGTTCCACATACTTTATACAGTTTATTTATACAGTTCTTACTCTTTTTTTTTTTTTTACAGTTTTACATTTTTATATACTTTACATATTTCCACTCTATAAGTTATTTTATTCTACTTTGTTTAATTGTAACAAAAAGATTTTATATTTAATTTTTTTTTCTTACTAGCATTTATGCCTCTTTACTCTTTTTTTTTTTTTCTCAAGGTCACAAACAGTTGTGTAACGACTGCGTATCAAACTGTGTGTGGTTGTGTAAGTGACAAACATTTGAATTTGTTTTCTTAGAGCCACGATCAGACTCACTGCTTCACGTCTGAAACTTCAGCCCCTCAGGAACTCCTTCAACAGCCCAGACAGGATGGTACGGGGGATGTTAAAGGAGTTCACAATAACTTCCAGCAGAGTTCCTGTGATGTGCGATTGGTGTTGATGAATGAGTGTGTGTACAGTTCACACACACACACACACACACACACACACACACACAGATGCGTCTCTTGCGCAATCCAGCGACGGCAGTTTTCGAGGATCAGGCGTTTCACTCGCTGAATGTTCACCTGAACACCTGCTGTCGGCTCCTCGGCTGGGATCGTCATTCATGGACATACGGCCGTCTTTTAAATGTTCGCACCGTTCACGTGTTTTACTGCGTCTCAGTGTCTCATCAACGTGCTGTGCTTGAAGTCTTCTGTAAATGTCAATCAATTTTATGCCTTCGTTGACTAGAATTTCCCAGTTTGACTTGAACACCCATCATATAAAGGTAATTAATATATATAGCATACTCTATAAAGCATACTCCACACACAGACAGGAGTATCATTCCACAGCACTTTCAGCTGTGCGTTAAAAGCACAGACATGGCAACCCTGATGCTTGTTGCAGTTGATGATGAAGGACCGTCAGTAGAGCTGAAGTGGGGATTAGTTTTATAGTGAGATCTCAGATCAGCACAGAGGCAGCAAACAAACCGCAGAGACGTGAGAGTGTAAGGAATGAGCTATTGATTTCCTGCATCTCTCTCTCACACACACACACACACACACACACACACACACACACACACAGCCATGAGCTCACTCCGTGTAAAGATAGGTGCCTCGGAGCGCTCGCCCACTGTGTCCGATTCATCCAAAGCTGATTAGCAAACATATCTGAGATGCTATAAATAAGAATAAATAACACGCCATGATAAGATAAGGACTAATATCCTGGTTTAGAAGAGGCATTATTGGATCCTTCAGATAAGTCCATCAGCACTGAGGTGAAAGAAAAGAAAACGTGACATGAGAGCAAAAAGCCATGCGCTAAGACTGAAACTGAAAGCTGTGTTATTATCAGACCGTGTCTGTGTGTGTGTGTGTGAGAGATGGATTAAACATCACCAACATGACCCATCTGAGTGTGTTATTGTTATTATCGTTGTTGTTGTTGTTATCATCATTGGTGTCTTCACAGCTGGAGTCCTCAGGTGCATCCTAATACACAGATACAGTATATTATACAGAGCTGAGGAAACCAGATGCTCTTTTTGTCCCCGAGCTCCACAGGAGACACACAGCAGGGGGACGAAGCATGACAGAGAATCATAAAAAGCCATCACTGAAATCAGACTTCGCTTTCATCCCACCATCAGTCCGTCCACAACACAAAATACACACCGTTCTGTATACACACACACTGACCCGAAAAAACACACTCGAGAAATCTAGAGACAGTGCAGGCAATAGACACTGCCTCCGTGTGTGTGTGTGTGTGTGTGTGTGTGTGTGTGTGTGTGTGTAATTAATAATAATAATAAATAAACAGGACAACATTGTTATCTAGAAACAGTTAACTTGCATATTTCATGATTATTCATAATCCCATGTATATTTAATGTGAGTAGTAAAGTGCAGAAATGTTCTCAGGGGAATTTAGTTAAAATAATCTATTATTTTTAACGGTTTTAAAACAACAATGTGTGCAGCTGTAATTATCCCCGGTGGTCGTCCCGTACCTTCAGATGATGCCTAATAACCTGCTAATGCAGTGACGTCTGGCCTTAACACCGCTTAATGATCACGCTGACATTTTACCAAATCACCCTCTCTCTCTCTCCCCATGTGTGTGTGTAAATGTGTGTGTGTGTGTGTGTGTTTCCGTTCCTCTCAGCATCTTTGTATCATTTCACTAAAACTCATAAAGTCTGCAGAGGAAAAAGCCAGACGTCGCCCTCGGCACATCCACAACTCCACACATTAGCACGCTGAAACGAGAGAGAACAAAAGGTGAGGAAAACAGAGGAAAAGCAGAACAAATTCAGGGAGGAAAACATGATTACAGTGAAGGAAAAAGAGGAGAAAATTAACACCCAACTGAAAATCATCGAGCTGAAGAATCCTGACACTTTAGAGGAAAATCTAGAGAACCTGGTTAATTTCTTAAAGAATCCCTTAAAGAACCTACACATCGTGTATCAGGTGAGGAGAGAATAAAGGGTTCCTCACTGGTTCTCGTGATATTTAAACACCCCGAGTGGGTTCTATATGGAACCTTTTCTAAAAGTAAATGGATTGTGAACCTGGAACTCTTAGGGGATCAGTAGAGGTCCAAGAAGAACCTTGTTGGGAGGCTGAGAAACAATATTAAAAGAGAACAGCAGGAAGAACAGCAGGAGGAATGAGGCGGGAAAGGCAGAGAAGCGAGGTGGAAGTGGGACAGAAGCAGGGCAGAAGTGGGACGTGGGTTATACTGTAAAAGTTTGCTCATATATGAACATTTGTTCATATAAAGTCCATCATCCGTATTTTTTCCATGAAGTCTGCTTTCCTTTCCCAGGAGTGAGATCAGAATTCTAAATTGTTTCTGAATGTGTTTTGTCTCCAGCTTTCTCCTGACTCGGTCTCCATCACACCATGTCCAGGAACCTGCTCAAACCGGACAGATAAACCCCTCTCCCCTTCCCGTCCTCTAGCCCTCTGTCTGTCTGTCTGTAACTGTTTAACTCTTCACTTCACAGATCTTTACTCTTCCTTTGAATAAAATCCTTTATTTTTTTTCTCCATCACAGAAGAAGTGACTTGAGTCAGTGCTCTTTGGACAGTCTCGTCCTCAATCAGCTTGTAACGTCTCCTCGCTCCGCTCTGCAGGAGAGTCGCCCGCTGACCCAAAACACACCTGTACGCAGCTGAGGTGTCCTCTCAGTCTGTCCTCTCTCACGCTGTCCTCGCTCTCTCTCTCTCTAAGCCAGTACGTTTCCATCGGACTGCCCGAGCTGTTGTAATTCAGCATTTTATCCAGACTGCGCACACACACACTCACACAGGCTTCATCTGATCCTCACACACCTGAGTCTATTTCTTTCTCTTATATGAAGACTCCAGGGGTTAATAATTTCCCCCTCGAGGCTCAGCGGGAACGGACTGTCAGTCTGATAACACCCGTGTCCAAAAAAATCCAATTCCACGTTCATATTTCATCTCTTCAGCCGCGTGAATAATAAATAAGGACTTATTTATCGATGGGTGTCCACAACTATTTTAAAAAGTGTGTGTGTGCGTTTAAACATCTTTTGGTTACTGAAGGTTAAACCACAGAAAAAAGTCAATAAAGTGTGTGTGTGTGTGTGTGTGTGTGTGTGTG
This sequence comes from Clarias fuscus, assembly GCA_030347435.1. Taxonomy (NCBI): domain Eukaryota; kingdom Metazoa; phylum Chordata; class Actinopteri; order Siluriformes; family Clariidae; genus Clarias; species Clarias fuscus. The sequence goes on along the minus strand of CM059222.1, from coordinate 448,960 downwards.
TGTGTGTGTGTACACGCATTCACTCTGTGAAGGTCACTGTTGAGGACTTCTGCGTCAGAGCACTTGAGGAACACTGAAGTAGAACGTCACGTGTTGACTCAGTGTGTGTTTAAAGGGACTGTACAGATTAGATCTGACGGTAAGCGATAAGACACGTGGACATTAACACGTTCTCACCGGCAGGAGAACCTGCACGAACACAAAGCACAAAAAACACTGAGCTGAAGAACCTGGAGGAAGAGAAAGCTGAAGAACACTGAAGAACCCTAGTTGAACACAGAGACAGGAAGCTGAAGAAAGCTAAGCAACACTGAGCTGAAGAACACTGAGAAAGATGAAGCACAAGTTCACTGAATTGAAGAACAACACTTAGAACACTTAAGAGGAAAATCTGGAACCTGTAATGATCTGGTTAATATCTGAACCATTTTTGGAGGCTAGGAACCCGTAAAGAGCCGACACATTGTGTATCATGTGAGGGCTGAACGAAGGACTCCTCACAGGTTCTCGTGATGTTTAAGAGTTCTGACTGGGTTCTATATGGAACCGTCCCTGAAGTTAAAGGTTTGTGAGAGAGCTTCTGGAAGTTTAACTTATTCTGCACATCTGGAAGCCTTCAGAGATCAGAGCAGGTCCAAGTAGAACCTTTCTGGGAAGCTGAGAACCCAATAAACCTGTATTTAAAAATCACTCACACTGCCCGGGGATGGGGGGGGGGGGGCTGAGAGTGTGGGATCACTGTCCCCGCCCCCTCTCTACCCCCCCGGGTGGCGCGCGCTTCTCCAGCAGCAGCCGTTACCTGGTTACCGGTGTCGCGCGCAGGAGTGCAGTGCGGCGGTGAGGGACTCAGCGTTCAGAGCGCAGACACAGCGAAGAGATTTACACACACACACACACATAGACACGCACGCACGAGCCTTCCTCACGCTTCCCGCCGCCTCTCGCGCTCTCCGGTGCTGCTCGGGTCCCGAGTTCCAGCGCGCGCTGCTGATCAGAGGTAAGTTAACCGGATGTTGATGTGAGTGTAGCGCGGGCGACACCGGACACCAAACGCCTCCTCACCGCACTTTCATCCTGAGACATCAAAGGCACCGCCGGCGGAGTTAGCGCGCGCTGCAGGTGCTCTGCTCAGGTGTCGTTACTTCGGGGTTTAATGAAGGAGTCACGTGACGCGGCTTAATCTTTAATCGTTTATCATCGTAATGAGGGAGAGACAGCGTGAGTTCTAATGATAATAATAATAATAATAATACACTTAATCTGTAAATATAACAATATTCAACATATCCAGATATGAAGCATGACCCGATTATTTATTTATTTATTTGTTATTACTTTATGTATTTCTTTTACAAAGGCAAATAAATAATTGTTATGAAATGCCAATAAATATTAAAATTCATTCATTAAAAATATCCGTTTATGCAACATATTTGGACACACACACACACACACACACACACACACACACAGACACACACAGAGATCCTGTTCCTATTTATTATATCTAGAGTTTGTGTTTTTAGCTTCAGCTCTGTCCAATCTAATCTGATGTTTCAGTAAAATTTACAGCTGGAATCTTACATTAAACTCGCAATTTCATTTTTATTCGTTTTTATCTCTTTTAAAATGAAGACTTATACTGCTTTATCAAAAATGTATGTGTAAATATCTAAAACTATAAATACAGATCCAGTGCAGATTAAAGAGTGTAGTGAGTTCTCCTGCCATCTAACACCACCGCTAGGTTCTGCTCACCTCATCAGTCAGCCCGAGCCGCGAAATCAGCCGGAGCACAAACACACATGTATACACACATTCTTTTGCAGGTTTCATTTATGCTTCTCCATCGCCACTAACGTATCTGTAGCTGTGATGTGGATAATAATAATAATAATAATGAATCAGATGAGAGTTACTTTAGCGCTGTTATGTTAGATAGATTTGTTAAAACAGAACGCGGTGTTATGTATTATTCACTGGATTTGTCATGCCCTGTGTGTGTGTGTGTGTGGGACGCCATGGCCTCTGTGCCATTTCGCTGGAATTCTTTCCCGCTGCGTGGGTGACTGATGACTTCACCATTCCCTGATTCTCCCAAAGCGCTCCAGTGCGCCGGCGGATCGCGCTGACGTCACTGCACCGTGTGTAGGAGCAGAGAATTTCCCCTTCACCCTGTACTGTACAGCACACAATCTCACACAATCTAATCAGGGGGAGCGAGAAGATGAAGCTCAGAGCTGGTGTTGCTGATGTGCTGCTGATGCTGGTGATGATGATGGAGTCCAGACTTAGCCGACAGAACAAGCCATGCTAATTCAGTTAGACGCTAACAGCAACAGTAATGTGTTTAGCTGGGCAGGTTCCACTCTGGTGTGGAAAAGTCAGTATCATTTAACCTACTCGCAGGGTTGAGGAACAGGAGAACCCAAGTCTGGTTATTCTCTTCAGATCATCGGCGTGAACGTTTAGATGCCCAGAAGACGAAATGAGCTCAGAGGAAAGTGAGCTGGGTTTCACAGACAAGCTTTCATTATTACAACAGTGGTCCAGTCGTGTGTGTGTGTGTGTGAAATCAGGAGTAAAACAACAGATATAAGGATATCAATGACTTTTCTAGAATATTTAGTAAAATGTGGTCCATTTTCTCTTTTCCTTCAGTAAACCCTCTCCACTTGTGCACGCGGTGATCCTCAGTGAAACCTCTCGATTTTGATACGCTTTTACGTTCCATGTGAAGCCTGAACTCTCACGCTCACGTTATTGACTGCAGCACATTTTCAGTCGATTTTTACATCAAGGTGATAAAATTCAGTGTCATCTAATAGCCAGAATCTAATTTAGAAGGAAATTACACAAATAAAAAAAATGTGTTCACTCTAGTTGTGAAATTAGAAACATGTTTTCATTTAGAGGTGGAAGGAGGTTGAGTTAGTGATGGAGTTGGATTTGGAGTTTGAATGAAGCTGGCCACGCCCCAACCCCACCTTACATCCCGCCCACAACCCTAACCCCACTCTCAGCGTCTTAAACGCTTATTAACGTTATTAACGTTTAAAACAGAATTATGTTTATTATTTATATACAACAGCAAACCTCCTTATAACCAACATTAATAAATGTAAATACAGGTTTGTGTTAGCATCACAGCTCTAAATGCTAGCTAGCAAGATACAGCAGCATATCTAATAATATAAAATAACCACAGCGTGTGTAGCTATTTTAAATAATATTAACCGTATAAACTTTCAGTAATTAAGTCTCTACAGAAGACTTTGTGTGAATGTTCAGTAAGATTAAGCACTCGCTACTGTAGCTAATGTTCGCTAGATTAACAACTAGCATAAACTCAAATGACGTAGTGAGGTCACTACTTTGAGATTACACAAACTGTTATTTCATCTGATACTCCACATGGCGCGTGCTAGGTTTGTGTCCAAATTGTTTACTTTTATTAATTAAAAGGAGAATTATTACTTGTTGTGTCCGCCGCACTTTAGTACACATTCCACCTGATGTTCGAACCAGGAGAGACAGACAAACATGCAAACACACACACACACACACACACACGATGTCTGAAGCTTTTATTATAGTTTATTATCATCAAGGAGAGCATAGTTACGCTTTAGATTCTGTGACACATACTGTATGTCCTGTACATCAAAAGAACCGGTCATTAACATGTCAGACATAGAGAGACACAGAAACACACAGACCATAGCAAGTTTGGAAATATATATATATTCCTCTGAATGTGGACCATGTAAGGAATCAGGACGATCTCACAGAGGCATGAGAACGTTCACATCAGATTATAAAACTTTACTCTGCTTATAAATAAACTATTTTTAATAATTATAAGCAATTTATGTATTTTTTCTGTTCAAACTTCTGCACATATCATGTGTTAGACTTGAGGTTATGGCCGAGGTCAGTGCGCACACCTTTACCTCAGACTGAGCTAGTTTACTCTTAAATAATTGGGTCTTAATTATTTTGGTCATTTGGGTTTGTCACTACGTTCACATCATCAGCCCATGGATCCGTGATCGTTTCTGGGAACACTCGACCCCAACCTCTGGTTCATGCTGATCAGTGAGAACACAATCGTTCCACGCATGGTAACCGTGCCCGCTTGAAGAAATGGTCTCGGGAAAGTTACTGCCCAAGCGTACTTGGGCACGAATTAAATCAGATACAGGAGCAAATGTACCTGAGAATGAAAGTGGATCTCGCCGCCTGTCTCTGTGTACAGTATGAAGGCACGTGAAATTTGACATTTTTATAGAAATATCAATAATATTAGGCAAAGCCCAAAAAATCCTTGTCCTCTTCTTCTCTTGTGTTTAATGGCGACTAACAAACCAAGTAACCACCTGCTGTATCCGAGAGAATAAATGCACAACTGTACAGAGCGGAAAGTGTTCACAGCTGTAACCATAATGGATTGAATTCTTTATTTTCCTCAGAATTCTACAAACAACACCCCATAATGACAACGTGAAAGAAGTTTGTTTGAAATCTTTTCAAATAAAAAAAAAAGAATTTAAATGACACTCAAAATTGAGCTCAGGTGCTTCCTGTTTCCAGGAGAACAATCATCTTGTAGCATCATACTCAAAAAGACTTGAGGCTGTAATTGGTGCCAAAGGGGCTTCAACAAACTCCAGGCAGCTGTCATGTACCTTTTACTGAGGAGTGACGTCTGTCTGGCCTGGTTAGTGGAGTGCTGCAGATATTATTATTCTTCTGGAAGGTTCTCCTCTCTCCACAGAATTTATCTTTAAATAAAAAAAAAGCCAAGATTTCAAACAAACTTATTGAATGAATTTAATCCATTTCGGAATAAGGATGTAACATAACAAGATGTGGAAAAAGTAAAGCGCTGTGAATACTTTCCAGAGGCTCTGTATGGAAAATATGTGTGAGTACGAAGCAGACTTAATTGAGATAATGTGATTGTTGGTCAGCGAGGGAGGGGAGGGGAGGGGGGTGGGGGCAATCATTCCTGGGCACGGTGTAAATCAATCGTGTCCAATGTGAAGACACCCTTACGCGCCCAGCCCACAGCCAAACCCCCCTTTACTCTGGGCCCTTGGAATTGTTCTTCTTCATCACTAAAATAACACCTGTTGTTTAAAATGAACGAGTGCGTGCACAGAGGACAGAAGGGTCCACGTAAGAGTCAGATAAAAGTCACTGGGAATGATGAACATGACCCATCACGACATGCAAATCTGATCTGACCAGATAATCGCAATTGAACAACGTGTCTTGTGTGCTGTAGTACTTTAGTGTACCTTAGTGTCTTGTGTGCTGCAGACGTAACCTTGGTGTCTTGGCTCGAGACATCGCAGGCTGTGGAAGCATCTACAGCACTGGCAACAATAATAAAATAAAATTCTACAGAAAGACCTTCAGTGACCTGGATACTGTTTGTGTGTCCAATAAAATTTTATTTACCCCAGATAACAGCGGGTCTTTTAGTCAGTATTACAGCTAAACCAGTTTACTGCTAATATAATAACAGTAAAACGCTTCTCATTAGATTTTTAAAGCACATAATTGGCAGCGTGTTAAAGTTCTAGCTTATTAAAATTTTATTTCCGCAACGTGTATACAGCTTTATTTCCAGCCATCAGAGCCGCCCTGACCTCCGAGCAGCCGCCGTGTGTTTTATACTGAGATCTCATCAGCTAGAGGCACTTCAGCTGATCTGTCTGAAGAGCTGACGAGTGAGAACGCGGAGAACGCCGGACAGAAATGCAAACTAGCTGCTGGCTGCACAGACACTCACACACATCTCACAGGCTTTCCTCCGGAGCCGAGACGTCTTCCTGCCGAGTCCAGCCTACACGCGTAGCTGGAATAAAAATAGTTTCCATAAGATCAGCACAACACGGCTGATCTGTACAGTTACTGCATTACGAACAGAGGTGTGTACAGTGCGGAGGAACTGTTTCAATCGCAATTTATTTATTTTTTTAGATATTATAATAATTATATATGAAGTGTGTGTCTGTTTTTGGCAGATACAGAAGACACTGCAGTATGAAGCATGTTATCAAGTGAAAGATGCTTATGTGATGCCAGGGATGCATAAAAATGTACAACACATGTGTAGGCAATTAATTCTGTACTGAAATATATTTATATATTCATAGACTGTTAAAGTTACATTATATGTACAATTAAAGTTTAGTTCAAGTAAACATGAAAAAAGCATTCTATACTCACCGCAAGACTGTACAGTAAGTGCAAGTCCCCACAAGCAGCAGCATGGATTTATGCGCGTTCCGCAAAATTAGAGAAAGATCCAGAAACTTCTGTTTGCGCACGCGCAGTGAGTGTATGTAGGACGGATTCACAGCTAGGATGAGTTTATAGAACACCTGAAGATGTGATCATTGTTGCTGTGTCTGATTGGTCAAACAGAGTCATGTGGTAGATCTAACGGCTGCATGTGTAGAATAACTGTTTAGAAAACTAACGAGTCGAGTGGAGCGTAGTGAGAGTAGTGTTTCTTCTTCACAAATCTACTCAAGTAAAAGTAAAACTACTGCTGCAGTAAAACTTCTCATAGAAGGACATTTTCAAAAAGTTACTCGAGTAAATGTAACTCGCTGCTACTGTACACACCGCCGGAAGTGAAGGAACAGAGATTAATGACCTGTACAGTTTAGTCCAATCACGCTGCGACACTACAGGGGGTCTGAGCTTTTATAAATGTGTCAGGTGTTAATCCTGCGCTCTGGGGTCAAAGGTAACCGTCCTCGATCATCAGTCCGTCAGTGTATATGTTCTGTATACTCAGTGGACAGAAGAAAGAGATGGAGAAATGATGCAGATTTCCTCTTCTGCCCATCAGGACCAGGAAACTCATTTTCACTGCCTGTTAAATGTTTTAATGCGACATTGAGTTATCACTAGAAGGAGGCAGAGGCTCAGCAGCAGCACGTTTACACAGACACTGAAACAGCGCGTTTGGAGGAGGAGAGTTTGGAGGCGGGGCCGGGGTGTTGAGGTGTAAAAAAGTGGCTTACTGAGCGGTATTTCAGCTGGGGCATTAAAACACACACACACACACACACACTGGGGTAGCGCTGAGACTTGTTGTAACTTGTTAAAGAAGTAATAAAATATGGGCCCTTTAAAGGAGGTGTGTGTACCCATGTCAACAGGTGGAGACTGTGAAGGATCATGGGAGTTGTAGTTTCAGTAGCAGATGTGAATGTGACTGTTATGATTTGTTTATAATAAATCCTGGGGAAATGCAGACACGAGCATCTCGACCTCGCCGGTGTTCCTGTATGATTTTTGAATATAAGCTGAGTTATGTGCTCACACACTCTAGATTAAACACTGCGGCGGATGATAAATTGCAGTACTTTCATTTTATCTGAAGCTCATTTGGACACGCGGGTTAGCGTTTGTCTCGGCCGCATTCCTCCCCTAACCGCGTCCTCGATCATGTGTTTCTCTAAATCTCATTTAGCGTTTCTCTTACAGCGGTGTGTAATTACTGACACTCAAACGCCCCGTCACTCTCGTCGACCTCACACACTCTTATTGACATCGGCTCTCTCAGCCGCGGGGCGCAGCGCTAACAGCGTTACGCACCGTGAGCTGTGACTCGGCTTCCTGCACTCATTACGCCTGCTATCATTACGTTCCTGTGCACGCGGCGGGACCGGACCCGGCTCTGTTATTGTGTAATTAGAGCTAATTGAGTTCAGTGAAAAATGCCGTACAGCTCGTTCTCAGCATGCGTATGGAGAGGAGATTACTGCCGTTATATTTAATATTAGTCCTGTAATAATAATAATAATAATAAGTCTCAGCAAAATATAGTTCAGTATCTAAGGAGTCATTTATACGGTTATAAGTGGCTTAACGTGAAAGGTTTTATTTAAATAAAACATTGTTCATAGGCGTGTCCATGTCATGTGTATACTGTATTAATTGCACATGATTGCACTTAATTACTAATCACAGTTATTAATCTGGCAGTGAATCAATGTGCAATGAATAATCAGGAAAAAAGTGTAAAAACCTAATTATCATGATGAGACAGTTTAATTTCTGGTGTTGAATTTATTCTACATTAAATTGCTCTCTCTCTATGGAATAAAATCACTGTCAAAAATAATCGTGCGTAAAAAAAAAGATTTGTGTGCAATTCTGTGTTTTGTCCGAGTTGGATTCCAAAATCTACGGCCACAACTCTGAAATACACGACTCTGACCGCTTACAGAAACAAAACTCGTTTTTACGTCTCCTCTGTTACACGGACGAATTGCGAAATTACACCTATGAATGTAGTGTGTTAAAACCGCTGTCAAAAATACGTCATCAAGTCCACATGCACAGGCATTAATATCCGAGGGAAGAGGAACCGATTCGGCCACCGGTTTAACCCACCGGCGCCAAAGTGGCAGATCAGCAGCCGAGCGCTCTCTCATCGTCTCAGGTAAGTTTTCTTTTTTTCACAGATTATTACATGTTTAAGAGAAGTAAAATCACAGAGATGTTTTAACTGTGTTTAACACACTACATTCATGGGTGTAGTTTGTCAATTCGTCCGTGTAACAGAGGAGACGTAAAAACGAGTTTTGTGTCTGTAAACGGTCAGAGTCGTATATTTCAGAGTTGTACTGTAACAAACACACTAAATATCGTATCTGTAAGCTGTCGTGGCCGTAGATTTTGGAATCCAACTCGGACAAAACACAGAATTACACACAAATCTTTTTTTACGCACGATTATTTTTGACAGTGATTTTATTCCATATCTCTCTCTCACTGTCTCTCTCTCTGTCTCTGAGTGCATGCTGGGAGTGAGTGGGCGGAGCACGTTTGAGCGTGAGTGCGAACGGCGGTTCGGCGTTCTTTCTCAAGCGTTTATTTATTATATTTTTCTTTTCCTTTGTTTTCTAAAACAAGAAAGAGAACTTTATATATTAATTTAACATCGTGCAGGGAGCTCACCAAACCTCTGTGAGTCGGAGGTTTCGGCGTGGAGCGTCAGCTCCAGCGTGTTTGCTGGAGAGCATGGCGTCCGCGAGCTCCAAAAGTTTTGACACCTTAACCCGCCGGCACGGGATTAGAATCGTGTGCGGCGCGAGTGTGGAGGACTGCAGTCTGGCCGCGGGGGAAGTGGTCGGGCATGAGCACGTCCAGGATGAACAGCGCGGTGGTGCTTTTCTTAAGCACAGTGGAAAAAGCGACAGAGCTGGTGGTAAACGGGATAGACATCGCCGGGTCCCACTACAGTGTACTTCCCCTGTCAACACCATCTAAGAAGGTGACCCTGTCTAATGTCCCCCCCTTCATCAAAGATGAAACCCTGGCCATGGAAAACTAGTGTCCCCAATCAAAAAAATCTCCATCGGCAGCAAATCCGACCTGCTAAAACACGTGGTATCTTTTAGACGATTCACCTACATGATCCTGATAACACCACGGAGCTACAGTGCACATTAACTTTCAAAATCGACGGTTTTGATTATGTGATCTACGTTTCTACCGAGTCACTAAAATGTTTCGGTTGTGGGAAGACGGGACACATGGTGCGTGCTTGTCCGTGTGAGTCGGCGAGGGAGAACGGAGAAGGCGGTGGATCAGCACGAGCAGGCCAGGAAAAAGCGACAGCCGAGCAGACAACCAGCGAGAACACCACAGCTGGGAAAGACACCGAGGAGGCCAACACACCTTCTACTGAAAACCCCTCCTGCACTGAGAGTGGTAAGACCGGAGTAAACACGTCCACACCTCAACAAGAAACACACAGCGAACTGGTGAGTACAGTGACCCCTCCTGTCACCACATCACAGCCCCAACCCGACCAACACACCACAGACGTAGAGACTGATGTCACCGTGGTAATGTCCAACACACAGGAAAGTGTCCTGAGTGACATCGACTCATTGATGGAAGACGATAATGAGAATGTGGTTATGGAAAATGAACAAGCTTTGTTTAAAATGCCAGCAAAAAGGAAAAAGGATAATAAACATTCAGCAAAAAAACGATCAAAAAAAGCGGAGAAATCAGAAAGTGAACCTGAAATGGAAAGTGACCTTGAATCCTCAGACAGTGAGAGAATGGCAAAAAAAACGGTTGACTGGCTGGAAACGAAAAGAGTATAATACACAGGAACTGGTTTTCTTTTTGAAAACAACAAGAAACTGGAGAAATGTTAATATACTGGACTATTTCACAGATGCCAAAAGATTATTAGAGGCACTAAGGCAATCGATGAGTGATATAGAGAAACCAGAAGTCTACAGAGCAAGAAAAATCGTGACCATGCTGAACTCTGTTTTAAATAATGACGATTATGATTTGCCGTAGACGTTTTCTGTTTCGATTAACTGTTGGTGTATTGTTGTGGTTTATCTTTTGCCTAATTATGGGAGAGATTTGTGCTGCCTCCCTAAACATCAATGGTGCAAGAGACAGCAAAAAGAGAGCAATACTTTTCGAAATGTTAAAACAAAAAAAAATTGATGTACTTCTGCTACAAGAGACACACAGTGACAACAGAAATGCGACAGATTGGGGATACGAGTGGAACGGAACACCTGTCTTAAGTCACCTCTCCTCCACTAGCGGAGGGGTGGCAGTTCTATTCTCTAAAAGTTTTACCCCAATATCATACACAGTGGAAGAAATTATTAAAGGCAGATTATTGAAAGTCAGAGCACATTTCGAAAAGTACGCCTTCGTTTTTATATGTGTATATGCGCCAAATTTACCTGTAGAGAGACTGACTTTTTTAGACAAGTTGTGCAAGGTTTTAGAAACCTGTAACTCTGATGATTCTTTATTGGTGGGGGGAGATTTTAACTGCACCACTGCAGACATGGACCGGAATCACAGAGAACCTCATTTGCCCTCCCGTAGACGACTTTTAGAAATTTTAGAAAAACATCAGCTGTGCGATATATGGAGATTTCTCCATGAGTCCGACAAACAATACACTTGGACTCATGCTAGTAATAACACCATCTCCCTCGCACGGCTGGACAGGTTTTATGGTTTTAAACACCAACTTAGCATTATTAAGAGTCGTCACATCAACCCAGTCAGTCTCTCTGATCACAGCCTGATTTTATGTAAAGCTAAATTTAACAATATCAAAACAAAAAGCGCATATTGGGTTTTTAATACAACGTTATTAGAAAACCAAGTTTTTAGAGACAATTTTACGTTTTTTTGGAATAATTTTAAGAAAGAGAAGTCTGATTTTAAAACACTGCAGCAATGGTGGGATTTTGGTAAAATCCAAATTAAGCAGTTGTGTCAACAGCACACTCTCAATGTCACGAAAATTTTAAACCAGTCAATATGTCGGTTACAAAAAGAAATCACAGATCTCCAATCACCATCTTCTGATGTTACTCGGATTCAGACCCTCAAACAAAAGAGACGGAGGCTCTCAGATCTCCTGGAATCTAAGGTGCAAGGTGCTCTTGTGAGAGCTCGCTTTCAAGATGCCAACCAGATGGATGCACCTTCTAAATACTTTTTTAATTTAGAAAAGAAAAAGGGGCAAAGCCGTTTTATACACAATTTGCGATCTGAAAATGGAGATATTTTAACAGACGACATTAATATTCGCAAGAGAGCTGCACGTTTTTATGAAAATCTTTACTCTTCAGAGTATAAAGAATACAATAAGATTGAAAAGGTTTTCTTGGAGAACCTGCCCCAGGTTTCTCAAAACGCTGAACTCGAAGGGCCGCTAACTTTGGAAGAACTCCACAAAGCTCTAAAGAGCATGAGCAATGGGAAAGCCCCAGGTATAGATGGACTGCCAGTGGAGTTTTACAAGTCTTTCTGGCAGATCTTGGGGGAGGACTTGTTAGAAATCCTAAATGAGGGATTACTTCCACTAAGCTGCAGAAGGGCCGCACTCACCCTGTTACCTAAGAAGGGAGATCTGACGGACATTACGAATTGGAGACCGGTGTCGTTGCTATGTGGCGACATTAAATTCATATCAAAAGTCCTTGCAACAAGGTTAAAAAATGTTTTGGAGGAAATTATACACACTGACCAAACATACTGCATTCCTGGCAGATCCATATTTGATAATATCTCCCTAATCCGAGATATTTATCATCTCAGCAAACTATATGGACTGAATACAGGCCTGATTTCTCTAGATCAGGAAAAAGCCTTTGATCGAGTAGAACACAGTTACTTATGGAAAACTCTTGAAGCGTTTGGTTTTAGTCCTGATTTTATTAAGAAAATAAAAGTTTTATACAATGACATTGAGAGTGTGCTGAAAGTTAATGGTGGCTTGAGCTCTCCTTTTAAAATAAACAGAGGGGTCAGACAAGGATGCTCTCGGTCGGGAATGCTGTATGCCATAGCAATAGAACCTTTGCTTCATAAACTACGAATCGAACTTAACGGAATCAGGATTCCCGACAGAAGAGAAGCTCTTTGTTTGTCTGCTTATGCAGATGACATCATTGTATTGCTTAACAAGCAAAAAGACATGGATACAACAATTAAGGTATTACGGGATTTTGAAAATATTTCGTCAGCAAAAATAAACTGAGCAAAGAGTGAAGCACCCACACTGCCAGAAAGACTTTTATGGACAAAAGGGGGAATCAAATACCTAGGAGTCTACCTAGGTGACGACTCTTTGGCACAAAAGAACTGGGAAGGGGTGATTGAAAAAGTAAAAGGCCGACTGGACAAGTGGAAATGGCTGACTCCAAAAATGTCTTACAGAGGACGGATTCTTATTATAAACAATCTTGTAGCCTCCTCTTTGTGGCACAAAGTGGCATGTGTGGACCCTCCGGTGGAGGTTATAGCAAAGATTCAGTCGATTCTGGTTGACTTCTTCTGGGATAAACTCCATTGGCTGCCAAAGAGCATACTATATTTGCCCAGAGATGAAGGAGGACAAGGCTTAATCCATATTCAGAGCAGAATCGCTGCCTTTCGTTTAGAGTTTTTACGGAAATTCCTGGTAAGCTCATCGTGTTTTAGCTGGAATGCAGTAACCAGAGCATTCTTAAGGACTCTGGGGAACCTAAAAATGGACAAAACCCTTTTCCTGACAGAGCCAAAGAGACTGAATTTATTGAAACCGCCATTTTTTTTATCGCAACCTTATTAAAATTTGGAATTTTTTTTAAATACAGAGATCTCCAAACACATGCTCCATTTACTGGCTTTTAAAGGAACCCCTAGTCCATGGAGCACGCCTGGACATCGCCAACAACTCCCTCTCTGATACCCTGATCCACTCTGGTATAACCAACTTAGGACAACTAGTGGAGCTAGTAGGTGCAAACTTTCAAAGTTCTGAAAAAGTGGTGGAAACGATTGGCGTGAAGTCGAGGAGGATTCTAGCACAGCATTTTGAGAAATGGAAAAATCTTCTCTCACAGGAAGAGAAAGACATGCTGAGAGAGTATTGTGAGGGAAAGGAAGAACCAGATGAAGGAGACCCTTTCCCCGACCTCACACTCTCTCCAAACCTAGGAGAACACACGGGTCATTTTTTAAACTGTGCAAACCTCCAAAACATGGACTTCTACAATGTCTCTGGAAAAAACCTTTTTAAAGCTTGTGTTAAAGTTTTTAATAAAAAGTTTTTAAATGGGAGAGTTGATACACCTTGGCGTTCGGTACTCAGATTAAATGAGGAAGAACAGCCACGGTGGAGATCACTGTACAAGCCACCATTAGCTAAAAGATCTGGAGACTTACAGTGGAGAATTTTACATGGTATTTTAGCGGTCAATGCGTTTACCTCATGTATTAATCCCAATATAAGTCAAGAATGTCCTTTTTGCGCACAGAAAGAGACCATCTTTCATGCCTTTGCAGAGTGCTCCAGACTTCAACCACTTTTTATTGTTTTAAAAGCCCTATTTATTAGTTTTAACAAATTTTTTACACTACAGTCCTTCATCCTCGGCATAAAATATACTAAGAAAACAAAAGAAAAAAGTAAGCTACTGAACTACATTCTGGGCCAAGCAAACATGGGAATTTACTTAAGCCGAAGGAACAAAATTTAACAAAAAGGAAATTATAGTGTGGTAGCAACAACAATTGCACTAATAAAATCAAGGGTTTTAATCGATTTTCTTTTTTACAAGAAAACAGAAAATCTGACTGCCTTTGAGAGAATTTGGTGTTTTAATGGAGCACTGCGCACTTTGATTGAGAACGAACTCTGTTTTACCCACACCTTGTTTTAAAAACTTTTAAAATGTATTTATTACAGTTATTTACTTATTTATTTATTTATTATTTATTATTTCAGGTGATGTAACACCAAATAACTGTAAATAAAAGTTTTTGGCAAATTCAAATTCTCTCTCTCTCACTGTCTCTCTCTGTCTCTCTTGGTCTCTCTCTCTCTCTCTCAACACCGCTGCGATCATGGAATTCTTCCCACCATTAGACGTGTTAAACACGTGTTTGTGAGTCACATCAATGATTTACTTGTGCAGTTTTTGCTTCCAAGGCAATGAACGTGAGCAGATGATTTATTGACCATAGAACGTTTTATGATTGCGAGCGCAGCACCTTGGGTTACGGAAATGTGTTTGCTCTCTTCAGCTCCCTCTTTTCCATTTCCTCTCTTTATCTTTATTTGTCTCTCTCTCTCTCTCTCTCTGTCTCTCACTTTGTCCTCATTGTATTTTTTTTTATTTTTACTTTTGTTACTCAATAAAACCCCATCTCACTGAACTCATCCGTCTCAACACATCCTGAAAGGGATAGAGGATTTTACTGAACACGGGTAAAAAAAAGAAAAGTCTCTCCGAGATGTCTCTGCAGAACTGCGTGAGATGATCGATGCAGAAGATTGCCAAGATAATTGCAGGTTTTATCAATATTTCACACTTTGGTTTCTCTGTGTGATAATTTGCTCTAAAGTGTGTGTGTGTGTGTGTGTGTGTGTGTGTGTTGCTAATCAACCCAGTGATAATTCTCTCCACTGTGGCAGTGACAGTGACTCGAGCTGGAGCCGCGGGTTCGACCGGAGCGTCCTGACGCCGGTCGGACTGGCAGGTGGTTTGTCTTTCTCGAGACTCTCGGTGTTAATAATCACAAGTTATTTTCTGGATGGAGGAGAGAGTTCGAGGCTGCAGGAGAACCCACAGGGGTCTCAGCGTGCACAGACGTACAGGCGTGTGGTGTCAGCGCGGCCGCCCACGTCACAGACGGCGAGCAGAACCCGAGCAGTAATGGACATGTTTTAAACACAACACTCGCTAAAATGTAGGAATGTAGACGCCACGGCTTCTGTTTAAAAAATCTGGTATTAAAGGGACACCGAGTGGGCGGAGCTAATGCTTCTCTCGAGCTCGTCAAAACGTTCAAGAAATATAAGTATACGTTCATAATTAATTGCTGTTGACTCGTGATCTCTGATCGGTCAGAAGGTGTTGATTAATTCTCTGTAACAGCAGCTCTGACAGCAGGACGGGTTTATAGTCATGCAACCGCTCCGATATTTCATTGTTTCCATAGCAACAGCTCATCCACTGGGACAGAGGATCACAACATACAGATTAATTAGGGTCTGCAGTTAACATGTGAGGAGATGTTTCTGTAAGATTGATGGAAGGAGTCTCCAGCGTCAGAGGTAAAGCTGTGAATGAATTAAACACCTGAGGATGTGCTGATGGAACGCTTCATCACAGCATCTCCTCATAATCGCTTATGTATCATACACTTCATTGTATTATATAAGGATATGCTGCCCGGGTTTGGAGTGTGACCGAACAGCTGAGGCTCCATCTGGGATCTTCCTCCTTCCCTTCCTTCCTTCCTTTTTTTTCAAGCAGGAGGCTGAGAATAAATCAAGACCTCGTCTAAACCAAGCTGCAGCTCCACTGAGATCTCTCTGGAGAAAGATCTGGAACTGGGTTGACCTCATGACCTTATCGATGTTCGACTTGTAGACATGGACTGCCTGAGAGCCCAGATGTTCTTCAGGAGTTCTGAACGTATGGTTGATTAGAAGGTTGGAAACTGTTTTTTGAAGAGGAAACGAATCTGGTATCTCTGATCAATAGAGCGATGCCATTTCCATTTCCCTCTGGGATTCATTATTTCGGGATTGATTGAAGTCGCTTCCTGGTTAAAGACCAGAGGAAACCTGCAGTGTGGAGACGAGGTGGAGTGCGGTGCAAACATCACATACAACATCTTACTCAAATATTATCACAGACGCTGGATGTAAGCGGACTTTACTAAGGAATTTATCAAATGTGACCAGGTTTAAAAAGATTTCAAGTCTAAAACTCTGGAGTTCATTTCAGGTTCTGGTTAATTCTGAGGAACGTAAACTTTTTGGATAAAATGATGCATATAGTAAATAAAAAAACACTCAGTGAGCTATGACTGAGGATGATGATTAAAGATGTGCTGGTCGATGGTGATGGGAAGGGAAGCTCCTCAGGTGATGTTCCTGCTGTGATCTAATCTCACACTGGGTCAAAGAGAAGCTTTTAAATCATTTTGTGGGGAAATGCAGGACGTCGAGGTTAAGAGTCATTACAGTGCGACAATCTACAGATTTAAGAGCTTAACAAACTATGTGCTAGCGGCTGTAGCTAATCATCCCATCATTCCCTTGAGTCATTATCCAGCTTATGCGTGGCGTCCATCCCGCATCTCTCAGTTGCCTAGCAACAGGTCCGACATGACTTTAACCGTTTAATCTGTGAGCGTGTGATGTATTCCAGCTGAACGCACCATTAGCCACAGCCATGAAAGCCCTCAGTCTCGGTGCGATCCAGCGCCGCTGTTGCTCAGGAGTCACGCGAGTCTCGTGCTTCTTCCTGTCCGCGTGTGTTATTCCAATCCTCCAATCCTTTGACTTTTTCTACACCATATGCACAGGTGGGGTTTGTACATATGAGGCAGAGTTGAGTGTGGTATTCTCCCCAGTCCTCCATGTCCACTAGTGATAACATACACACCACGGTCAGGACGAGAGATAAGAAATGACTACACACACTCCGTACGGCTGTGAAACTGATCTAACAGATTTCTCATCAGAACAGAAGTTGGCTAAAAATACACAGCTGCTATTAAACCATGTGTGACTCATCGGGTTCATGTTCATGGTTGTCAGGGCAGCGCGATGGAGGCGCTGGACCGCGGTACCCATCAGCCACCAGGAGTCACCTGCGCCTGATTTGTGTTTACCAGTCGATCAGTTTGTGTATTTAAGTTCCAGGTTTCTGGCTCACGTCGCTGTTACGCTTTGAGTTTTAGTCTGCGCCTGTTTTTCCAGACCGCGCTCACAGTGGAGTGTTGAAGACATCAGTTAGGGTCTCTAAACAAGACGTCTTCTTTATAACACCACTGATCACTGTCACTGTGCAGAAATAATAATCACAGGCTGGACGTTTTCGTCTGCAGTGGTCCATTAATGCGTTTACTCACCCACTCATCGTCTCAGGGTTACGGGGGCAGAGCCTATCGCAGGAGACATGGTACACCGGGACGGGGTGTCAGTCCATCTCAGGGCGCACACACACACACACACACACACACACACACACACACACACTCATTCACACACTACAGGCAATCTGGGAACGACAGTTAGCCTAATGCGTGTCTTTGAACTGTGGGAGGAAACCGGAGAACCCGGGGAGAACACGCCTCTGTGCCGCCTTGAAACGCATCTGGCGTTCCAATAAGTTACAGCTTCTATACACCTTGTGGTCATTTCTGTGTTCTGCAGGTTGTTATTCCGTGTAAGTTGTAAATCGCAGTGAGACAGCGATAGCCTCCTGAACCTGCGCTACAGCAGCCACATGTGGAACCAGAGCTAATTTGTGACTAAAAGCTTTCTTATCTGAGGTGTGTAAGAGCAGAGTCCTGGTACAGGGCTTTACCAAGATGTACATTAGTGTGTGAGGGGACATTTAGAGCACTACGTCCTCTGAAAAAACACCCTTAGAGCTCTCTGTGTGTGTGTGTGTGTGTGTGTGTAAGGACATTTTGATATGAAGTTAGTCTGGTGTTGCGTGTTCTGAGATGATGTTTGGAATCAGGACTCACGTAGTTGTGGTGTTGAAACAACATCCACAGTAATCAAATGAGTTGTGGTTCTGCTTTCAGTGAAGTTCAGGAACTAAAACATTCTGGGAAAGTTCTGAATGAGAATGTTAGTTCCTTTAGATGAATTTCTAAATTATGCAGGAACAGTGGAGGAACCATGGGCATGGAAATGTGGAGATGGCACACACACATAAACACACTCACAAAAGTGTATAAACTCACTGTGGGTTTATAATGTTAGTAATCCCAATAATCCCAAATCATGAGGAACCAGTGAGACTCGAAACCAGGGAACACAAACCAAGAAACCCAGATTAGGATTAGTGACGCGGTACGGGTGAACACAGTTTGGACCAGTGACAGAGTGAGGGATGGAGGCGGGACCAGCCACGCCCGGAGATCTACCATAAGTCCGGTTCCTGTAGTTGAAATGTGCCATGAGGAACCCTCTCCTTCTTCATAAACACTCTCCATTACAGCTTTCAAACAAGAATCCTCTCAACAACAGCTTCAAAGTAAACCTCAGATCTCTTTATACAATTTAGCATAAAGGCTGTGAATAAAAAAAATAATAAAATAAAAAAAAACAATAGAGATGAAGCTTTTAAAGAGAAGGTGCTGGACCATCAGAGAGCCCTGAGAGCTTTGAAGCACTTTCCTTTCTCAGAGGATTGCAGTGCATCACAATGCAGCTAGAGGATGACGCACAGCGCTCAGGAAAGTCATTTCTCTGCACTTTAGATGGGTTTCTTTGTGAGAGATGTTCCTGTGCTGTCTTTGTATCCTCCACAGAGACAGACGAGGTCTCCATACAGCCAGAGCAGCACGGAGGGAATCAAAATCTTATGCAATTAAAAGCCCAAAGCACGCTCGAGTACTCAAAATAAAAACGGAATATTTTTAACTTCTAAGAAGCGCAGAGCCTGACGTCATCACTCCGACCCTGCACGACTCGCCGGTCAGTCAGTAAGAGGAAAATATTACGCTGACTCAGATAATCCTACTGCTAATGCTAATTGTGACCGGCTAGTCAAATGAACAAGCATAGACTATATAACAAACATAACTAGCTGGATAAACATACAAAAAAGTAAAAACCAACGTAAGCTTTAATTGTGAGAACTATCAGTGTTTAATGATGTGGATGTGGAGGTGAACGATGCGCCTCGTCCCGGTGAGTCAGTTACTCCTGAGGAGAGAGAAGGAAAAAGAAAATGCTGTTTCAGATCTTTAACACGTTCTTTAAGGATATAAAATAAAACCTTAAAGCCTAATACATGTGTTTTGTATCTGGACAAAATGGACTTGAGTAAGAGCACTAAAGTGCACCTGGACCAAAACAGTCCTCAAGTACCGTCTGTAACAGAGTGCTTCAGCAGCAGGAAGGGAGAAAGTGATGAAGCTCCGCCTCGTCTCACCCGACTCACTGACTGGACCTCCAACAGGGTGCAGAGGAAACACTGAGATGTTCCTCAGAGCATCGCTCCACCACACACAGACCTGTGCCCTCTGCTTCGGTTCTCTCACTCTTACACAGCAGAATCCTTTAAGCCCATCTCTCACATACACATTCTTCTCAGGACTCGGTTTCATCTCCCCAAACCCCATCGACTGATCACGCAGCGTTTGCAGAGCTCAAAAGAAATGCTTGCTCATGTCACAGGAATAAAAAAGCTAAAACGAGCTTCTAAGCTGACAATGTAGCCTACACTTCTCCTAAAGTGGCTTCCTCAGAGGTTCACTAGGGGTCCACCATCAGCAGGAACTCGTTTCCGCATAGAACCGTCAGACCGCCTGTAGAAAAAAACTAAAACATGTGAAAGTATTAGCATCACTGCAAAACTGGCCATGTGTGGGCTTTCACAATTATGTTCCTCAAAGGTGCCTTGGGTTTTTTAGAGCCTTTGGCTTCAACAATGGGTCCTACTTTTAAGATTAAGATTCAATTACTTCTTGCATTTTCCCACCTCCCAGTTAGGAGGCTGGAGGAGGCTGAGGTCAGAGCGCAGGGTCAGACAGGACACACTACCGCTGGAGTAGAGCGCTCACCAGAGGTACAACAGCACTGCCGCGTTTGAACAGACAAGAGTTTTAGAACTTTTTTAAAGAACTTTCACAGAAAGAGTTACTGATGTACAGTTTATATCAGACACGTGGGTTTGTGGGTTTGTCCCTCTAAAACATTGGAAATGATTTTGAACTTTAGAAGACAGACTTCAACCTCCTGAGACCACAAATGAGGATGTGACATTTTGCACTACATTGTGTTTTGCCAGATTTCATCCCGTTTGAAGGCACTGATTAAGGTCACAGCTATCAGGTGCTCCAGAGAACCGGCGAGGAGAAGCTGCAGCGGATCTCAGGACCTCAGGAGCTTCGTTCTTCCACATGACAACACAGCAGCGGTGTTGTTTTTTAGCAGCTGTGTGAGAAATGTTCATTTAGCTTCCACAGTGTCACCGATTTCAATTTCGTCTGTTCTCAGTGTCTCACGCTCTTATTGAGACGCACGGCCACGCTGTGTGTAATAACACTCTTCGCCCGGAGTGTTTCCTTAACGTGATTACCTGTTTGAACTGAGAACTGTGTTAGCAGATAGGATTGGTGTTGCAGCAGCAAATAAGATTGCTTTCACCTTCAACACTTCTGGTAACGCGGCGGTTCTGTGGGAGCATGGGACGTTTGTGAGAAGGCTTGATAAAGAGACGCCGAGTAAACAGCAGCAGAGAGCAGATAAGTGTGCAGCAGTGACGAGACTTTATTCCAGTCGTTTATTGCAAGACAAAAACAGGAACGAGAACACAAACCGCAAAAAGGAGAGTCGGGATTCGTTTGTTCTTTGCTTTGAGAAAGTTTTGAGAAAGCGAGCGGGCGAGCAGACGGTCAGATCTGAAGCTCACCGAGTGAACGAAGGCCATGTGAGTGTTAACATTAACACCAGCGTGAAGGTGAACGGAGTGACACATTTACAGTGTTTAGATATCAGGCCTCAGTGACTGCCTGCTCAGTGCGGGAGAAAAGCAGAAAATATGAGAGGATGTAAAAAATGGCTCAAAAACAAACAGAAAAAACCCTTCCAGTTTAGGCCACGCCCACTTTGGGATTAAATACAGATACAGATGCGTCACAACGTTATACTGAATAATTAAAAAATATAGACGGCAGACAGGCGGTGTGTGTGTGTCAACAAGCCATCCAGAAGCACAGAGCGGCTGTTCACAATTAGCACAAAGAAGCCAAGAGCAGCTCAATCAGGCAACAAAGCAGAGAGAGAGAGAGAGAGAGAGAGAGAGACACTCCGAGTCAATCAGAGCTCGGGGTCTCAAAGGAGCTCTCGACATAAATGAAAAAGGAAGCATGCTCATCACAGCTGCACGCATTTCATCAAACAAGTGGGCACTTGGTTTGTTCCTGTTCAGACGAGGTTATCAGGGCTAGCCTAATGGGAGCGCTAGTGTGTGCCGCCTCTCGCCGCTCCTCAGCAGTCTGCCGGCTGCAATCCACAGCACATGAGGGATTTTTATGACATCACTAGTGTTTTACAGGAGCACCACATACAGCGGCAGATCATCAGCTACATGACAAACACACTACACACACTCTCCTCCCGGGTGTGTTTACGCTTCTATACCAGAGACTGTACTGGTTTATAATCTCAGAAGACTTCCGACTTTGTTCAGCCTGGGTTCCTCCTCATGTCGTCTCAGGAGGCTTCTCCTCAGCGCCGTCACCTTCGTCTCCTTGTTTAGGGAGCTCATGTACCTCTGGATAACTGTAAAGCTGCTTTGGTGTTGTGTCTATACTGGAACGAAGCGCTCGGAGGGTTTTTCCCCTGCTGGAGACGACAATCGCTGTTTTACAGGGAGAGATCTCACTGTGTCAGAGCGCTGTTGACAGCAGCGAGGCATTCCACAGAGATACACGGCGCTTTCGCCTCTGAGATAAAGTCCGCCCCATTAGACAGGAAGAGGAAAGATAAACACCACTGCTGTCATTTAACACTCGTTATATTTGCACTGCGTGAGCTCTGACTGACGAGGTACTCGTGAGGTTCTGATAGTGTTTAGTTCGGCAGGTTTGCTCAGGTGTGAAATTGGTTTGGTCCATCCAGACTGCGGTCCTGACGTTGAGGAGTGGAGGAGTGGATGGAGTCCTGGTCAAGGCTGCAGAATGAGAAAGGGAAGACACGTTAATATACATTTATCTCACGTTGAGTTTTAGAGAGCAGCTTCAGGTAGAGAGCTGATGTGTGATGAGCAAATCTGAACAAAACCATCTGTGGTGATAAACACTCCGTCTCATGTACAGACTCGGGCATTCAGGCTGAAGATACAGTCAGACACGCAGGAAACTTTCATCTTTACTGCAATTTTTTATAACTTATAACTTATAATAAATGCTATCATATGATAAATATTTATTATCACTTTAACCCAATATTCCTCCATATGTAATGTTAGGCTGTTGGTTATTTTGTTTGTTTGTTTTGAAATCAGGCTTTGTGTTGGGACGGAAAGTCCTCCAGTCACCCATAAGAAATAGTCCAGTGGTGTCCCTACAGTACGGTGGTACTTATCAGCTGATACAGTGGTACATACGGTGGTCCAAAGGCCCGTACTACAGTACTATGGTACACGGCTCTACTATATGCAGTACTACAGTACGGTTCTGATCTCAGTCAGAAATATGTCATGCAGTGCCAGTTTACCTGTTATGGTTCCTTCCTAAGGTTAGTACACAATACTTTGGTGAACATCATGGCACTAATTGGGAACCACTGCTGCTAGTAGGTATCTAATATGGTACGGTATATGGTACCAGTAGTGTGTGCGAACATATATGATATGGTAAAGTGTGTACAAACATGCCCTATTAGATATCTGCTGGTGCCCAGTACGTGCCATGGTGTTCACTAGCGTATTGTCGTTCACACCATAGAACCACCACGGGACCCACTGAGGTGACACAGTACCCGCACTGAAGTGCTATAAAGTGCTACGGTACCATGGTAACATGATGGTAACATTATGGTATATACTACACTTCACCATTTCCTTTAGTCAGCCTGATAGCACTCCTAGCTATGATGCTAATGATGATGATGTAATGATGCACATAAACAAGATCTCCTGTTAACAGACAGAAGGAGGAAATGACCAGTATGATTATTTACATATCATAAATACCAGTCACTGAATATCATAAATAATTCATGAAACATTTTGCCGGCTGCTATATTTTAGCACCTCTCGTCTGTCATTGCGATCCGATGTCGAGTCACTGCTACGTAACGGCAGGACGCTAAACACCAGACATGAGCAGCAATTCTCGTTTAAACCACGTTGTTTAGGTGTCGTGTTTGGTACGTGGACCTCGTTTGGAAGTGAGCCTTCTCTCTGTGATGGACTGTGTGTGTATGTGTGTGTGTGTGTGTGTGTGTGTGTTCCACAGGGATGTGAGATAGTAATTGTTTTCCAAGAGACGTTTTAAAACCAGAGAGAGAAACAAGATCACCTGCTTCCATCTGCGCGGTAATGATCCTTCATCGATCACTGAGAGACGCTTAGCACACGCAGAGAGGAAATCTAACTCAATTTACAGACCAGAAAGACACAGGTGCATTCTGGTCTATATCTACCTGTTCACATCACCAGAGCTTCGGAGCAGACACAGAATAACTTACAGAAGGTACAGACTCGCTCTATACACATAATCAATGACTATTTAATACTCGTCCATCCCTCTGTGCTGTCACACTCTGCGTTCTGATTGGCTAAAAGGTGATCACATGACGTCATATGCACTCATTTTACTATGCTACAGTACGTCTGTCTGTTTAACGTGTGTGGAAGGAGTCTCCAGTGTGAGCGCCGTGGAACACTCAGAGGTTCCTCAGGATCACTAAACATGAAATAAACAGGACATGATAAATAATAAACCGTATTGTTGTGGAGAATCTTCAGGATGATGAGAGTAACCCTTCTTCGTTGCTCCGACACTGAAACACACACACACACACACACACACACACACACACCATGTTGACAGAAGACTGTGCTTGCGTGTGTATGTGCTTTAAATGTTAATGACTAGGCTTGACATGTGGGAAAACTCATTGTTTAAACTGTCTGAGGGTTCGATAGACACACACACACTCACACTGGTCAAACAGCGTCCTTATGCTACTCAATCTCGCTGTCTAATCATTTCCCGGCTGACTCATTGCCCAGCGCTACATTTTTATTTCTCAGCATGTTATCATTTAATTATGTTTTTTAAATTGCTCTTTCCAGCGAACCTCCTGAGCGTTCTCACGACGCTTCCACACTTTCTTTTCATTCTCTTTATTGTTTCAGTCTCTTCTAAAGGCTTCTGTTAATTTTTCCGTCTGGGTCTCTGTGTATTTGCACGGCGTTCTTCCGATTCACTCCGGCTGCTTTTGTGCATCAGGCGTTTAAACGCTGCCTAATTAGCATTTTGGACTGCCAGGAAGAAACAGAGGTGTGATTTAAAAGCATCATCTCAGTGTCTGTCTGGACGGATGGTTTGTTTGGAAGCAGCCCAGACTCGTGTTATTATTGTGCGTACACCGTCGTCACTCGCTCCAGCTGAGAAAACTCTGACACACGTAACAATGCACCAAATTGTTGTGTTATTATGCACATTTCTCACACTCTTCTGGTAGCGTGGAACATAATAAGAGTTTGTGTTCTGCTCTGCTGTTTTGTAGGATGATGGCCCCGAGCTGAACACCGTGTGTGAGAGACAGACAGAGAGAGAGAGAGCAGAGAGCAGAGCTGTGATGGACATCTCATCAGTCGACCCTTCTGCCGTGGCAGAGCTCTGGAACAACCTTTCCCTCTCAGGATTCTTCTTCAACGAGACCTTTCTCAACGAGATGATTCCAAACACCACGTGCCCCTTCAACATATCCAACTGCACCAATGGGACCGGCGCTGACCACAGGCCGGGCATCAGTGTAGCCGGCGTCCTCATCCCGCTCATATACATCATCGTGTGCATCATCGGCCTCGGTGGAAACACTCTGGTCATCCACATCGTCCTGCACTACTCCAAGACGGAATCTGTTACCAACATCTACATCCTTAACCTGGCCATCGCTGATGAGCTCTTCATGCTAAGCCTTCCGTTCCTGGCCGTCCAGAACGCCATGATGTCTTGGCCTTTCGGTTCCTTCATGTGCCGCCTGGTGATGACCGTTGATGGGATCAACCAGTTCACCAGCATTTTCTGTCTGACGGTGATGAGTATCGACCGCTACCTGGCTGTGGTTCATCCCATCCGTTCCTCAAGGTGGAGGAGACCGCAGGTAGCCAAGGCTGTGAACGGCTCCGTGTGGGCGATGTCCTTTATAGTGGTTCTGCCGATGGTGGTCTTCGCCGGAGTGTTCGAGACAGGGGGGACATGCAACATCAACTGGCCAGAGTCCTGCACCATCTGCCGTGCTGCGTTCATCATCTACACCTCCACTGTAGGGTTCTTCTTCCCCCTGCTGGTCATCTGCATGTGTTACCTGCTCATTGTGGTAAAGATCCGCAGCTCGAGCAAAAAGGTCCACGCCACGTCGAGCAAACGCCGCAAGTCTGAGCGCAAAGTCACGCGCATGGTGGTGATCGTGGTGGCCGTGTTCGTCTTCTGCTGGCTGCCGTTTTACGCCCTGAACATCATCAACCTGATTGTCTTTCCACCACCGAGTGAGCTGCAGGGCTTCTACTACTTTGTGGTGGTGCTGTCCTACGCCAACAGCTGCGCCAACCCCATCGTCTACAGCTTCCTTTCTGACAACTTCAAACGAGGCTTCAGGAAGGCGCTGTGCCGCTCGTCGAGAAGGGTCGAGAGCCACGAACCAACCGAGCGTCAGGAACAGGAGGAGCGCAGGCAGATACTGATGCCCCGCGAGAGTCTGCACAGAGCTGTAAGGGAAGACGAGGATGAGGATGAAGAAGAGTACAGGGAGGAAGTCACAGAGATGACTGAGATCTGCAAGATCACTCAGAACGGGAACGGCAGCGCACAGTGCACTCGCGCTTTGCTCTCCGAGAGGCCGTCGGCTCCGGGCCATTCTGAGCCGAGCTCTCCGAGAGCAGACGCGTTCGGGAAAGGACCCGGATTTGGGCCGAACGCGACGCTGATGAATGGCGTGAAAAACGGGAACGTGAAGCCGCTGCCAGAGGAACCTGGAGATAAAAACACGTCCCTGGGGATCAGCTACTTGTGAACCCTGTGAAAATCTTTCCTTTCTTTGTTATTATGCGACAGAGCCCAAGTATTTCTATTCTTGTATCTCTCAGATGTTTCGGCCACAACTGGAACTTTGCTGAAATTTTAGCTCAAGCCTGGTGTGTGTCCAAAACATTCCAGTGTAAATGATGTAAATGATGTAAAGGATATTCCGTTGTGACTTCTTTTCGTTATACATCAGAATGTTTTTAAAGCTGAGCTCATGACTGTTCTTTCAGATTCTTAACTCTACATGGCTTTTAATAGCTTTTTCATTCAGCATGACTGATACCTGAACACACACAGCTGATTTCCACACAAACTCGTATGTAATTAAATCAGAAACAGAGCCACGTGACTCCATGCTGCACGTCAAGACATTCCAGCTGCATTACACCTTCTAGAAGATGATGAAGAAAGACATTTGTCTCATACACTCCGCCTACTACAAACATACTGTTCAGTCATATTCCACCCACCCACGCTCTCTCTCTCTCTCTCTCTCTCTCTCTCTCTCTCTCTCTCACACACACACAGAGGGACATTTGTATCCACTGTAAGTCCACACACTTGACATTCAGAGATGTTTGGTGAAGGAGCTGTAAATAAGATTCTTCTCTCTCTGAACATTCACACATTTCCTGTACTGCACCAAGGCTCAGCATTCATCACCTCCTCATCACGTCCTCATCACCTCCACCTTCACACACGACGCAGTTCGCACCTGGAGTAAAGTGTTAGCAGGTTATGTTAGAGAAATTGTTGTGCCACTGATGCCTTCCTCAAGCCTGAGGAGAAATACCGTTCCCTCTTGTGCGTGCATGCGTGTGTGTGTGTGTGTGGAAATATATAGTTTCTTAAAGATCTTGTGTACTGAACTGTTTTGATCCTGATTGGTCAGAAGATGTTGATGAATTCTCTATAACATCAGCTCTGAAAATAGTGCAGGTTTATATTAATGTTCTTACTCTAATAGTTTACTGTTTCCATAGCAACCGCTCATTCACCCTCACAGCTTGGTATAAAAAAATAAATAAATAAATAAATAAAAAAAACTGCTGCTGTGGTGAAGTTTTCTGTGAGGAGAAATGTGTGACATGAGTGTAAGGAGTCCCCAGTGCCAGTGCTGTCAGGATAAAGAAAGGCTGCAGAGGGGACGAGTGTTTGTAGCTGCTGTAACCTGAGCGACAGGAACAGGAACTCACTTGTTTCTCAGACGTTATGTAACTCAGAGACTGGAGTTGTGTGATCTTAATCCATCTTTTTTCAAAATTTTGACAATTCTTTACAAATCTACTGCAGTTTTTTATTTTTGTATTTTTTTTTATAGAGTATACAAACAATGAGTTTATGTCGGTTAGTGCATTACTGCCACCTACTGGACTGGAGTGTTGGTGAGGAAAAAGTTAATCGCTGTGTATCAGATGTGACTTTTTAACAACCAGCAACAATAAACGGTGTTTATTGGATGTTTATTGGATGTTTGTGGTCATTTTAACACCTTCTGTAAGGATTCGAGGTGCTTGAGGCAAATCAGACAGTAAACATCAGTGATGGTGATGGTGGTGATGGTGGCGGCGGCGGTTGTGATGGTTGTGGTAATGATGGATGTGGTGGTGGTGGTGATGGTTGTGGTAATGATGGTTGTGGTGGTGGTGGTGATGGTTGTGGTAATGATGGTTGTGGTGGTGGTGGTGATGGTTGAGGTAATGATGGTTGTGGTGGTGATTGTGGTGATGGCGGTGGTGATGATGATAGCGGTAGTGATGGTGGTGATTGTGGTAGTGATTGTGGTGATGGCGGAGATTGTGGTGATGGTGGTGACGGTGGTGATTGTGGTGATGGCGGTAGTGATGGTGTTGGTGATGGTGGTGGGCAGCACAGCATTAATGAGCCGCCCCGCCCTCTCATCGTAACGTGTCTCTGTGATTCATTAGATATTTGCGACCCACTGAGACCCGCCCACCAGCGCATTACTCAGCTCTCGGCTCAGATTCAATTCAGACCGAAACGCAAACAAAGCCATTAGCTCAGGAGCGAGAATGCAGAGCGAGCCCACAGCTCCGTTAACCCTGCGCTCTCTCTCTCGCTCTCCCTCTCTCATGCTCTCACTCTCCCTCACTCTCACTGTCTCTCTGCCTGCTCTAGTGTGTGTGTTTATTTCACATCCGTTTGTGCAGAATGTTTTATTTATTTATTTATTTATAAGTCTGTCTGACTGCAGCTCTGTCTTGGTGCTCCGGGTGTCAGTGAGCCGTCTGCTCTTCTTTTTTTTTATTGTTTTTTTATTTTGTTTTTCAGCAGAATCATGTGGGCTTTTCTCTTTCCTTCCTTATGTCTTTGGAGAAGAGAAGGATGGAGGCTCGGGTCAGAAGCGCTCCATGTTTTTATTCAGCCGAGCGGAGAGTCTGTTCTATATCCTCTTGTTTTTGGGTTGTTTTTATATTTATATGTATAAATTATGATTATTTCTTTAAATCCGTGGGTAGGAGGTAAAGTTCATCCAAAATCCTAGATTTCTATATTTCATAAAGAAAAAATGAATGAAATAAATATTTTCTCAATGTTAATTTCTCTCTTTTCTTCTTAACACAACTTCAATAGAGGAATCACTCCTACACATCTCATCTCACGCTTAAGTGTTAAAGTGTTCAGATGATTAACACCACTTGTTTGGTTTTATTGTTTTATTATTCTCAGGCTTAGAATAATTTTATTGCCCTGTACACACAGCGCTACTGGAGAAATAATGCAAACCACAAGACTGTTAAAATAAGGTAGAAATGTAAGTTTATGCTGAATGTTTAATATATTTTTTGACTTTTTTTTTTTTTTCATGTAATACTTTTCCAGGATGCGCAGCTGAAGAAATCATAAGTTCCAGATCTTTTTTTGTGAGAACGATGCTTTTTAAGTTGCACATTGTTAAGTTTTCATTTAAAAAGCAGTGAGTGGGCGCCGTTTCTGCTGTGTGAAGCAGTTCCGTGTGTGTGCTCTCTCCTGACAGTAGATGAAACCCTGTCATTTACACTTCCACACTGAAACATTACGGCTTTCTGCAGAGAAAAACACGACAGAACCGGTTAAGCTTTAACTGGTCTAGTCTGTGTCTGTAGGGAAGAAAACCGAACATTAATAATCTGATGCTCCTTGATGATGAGATGAGAAACACTAAACACGAGGGAGATCCTACAGCTTCAGTTAAATCAGGACCAGAAATTCTATTAAAGTACATTTATAGTTTCCCTCTTTTATTGGAAATGCAGTTTCATGTTAGTTACTGTAGCTCTTATCTCAGTTCGATGATTCATACTGTACAGTTTGTTGATATATTTCAGTTCCTTTCAGTAATTTGAGCTCCAGGAACAGAACAATTATTCTCTGATCCAATTAGTTTGAAATGAGCAAAGCAATCTTATTCTCTCTTTAAACAGAAATCAATACGTCCTCTGATTATACCGTTAGCCGTAGCCGTATGGCATAACTGGGTTAGATAAGAGGAATCAATCAATCAATGAAATACCAGTAACATCTGTTCATCTCGTACTTTAATCTTAAACAGAATGGCCACTTCATTAGGTACACCCTGCTAGTACTGGGTTAAACCCCTTTTGCCTTCAGCACTGCTTTAATCCTTCGTCCCAGAGATTCACCACTGAAACGCTCCTTATCGCCATGACGTCATCACGCAGTCGCTGCAGATCCACGATGCGACTCTCCCGCCCCGCCGCGTCCCAGAGCCGCTCTATTGGACCGAGATCAGGTGACCGAGGATGCCGTGTGAGTACAGAGACATCACCGTCACGTCAACGTCAGATTTCTTTTTAAAGCACATTTAACACAACACTCTGTTTAATTCAGCACTCAGATTTATTGACCAAAGTGCCATGCAATGCTAAAATAGCTGCAGACCAAGAAACAGACTACAAACACAGACAATAATAAGATGAAATGAAATTAAATAAAATACAAATCCTAATAAAACAATATACAACAATAAAAAGTCCAATCTCAGTGTATAAAATAAGCAAGTAAAACAATAGAGTAAACAATAAATAAATAATACGTAAAAATAAATAAAAACAGGGAGGAGAATTTGTCATCACTCTGTATTAAATATCAAAGTGTATAAGAAGGTGTCATGTTCAGATGATTTCAGCTTGGTGTCATGACGAATTATCCTGTGATCATAACGGGATGGACACGCTCAGGAGCAGCCCAGGGAACTAGTACTGTATCTCCCCCACACCATTACACCACCACCAGCATGAACCACTGATACACGGCAGGACGGATCCATGCGAACATGTTTACGACAAATTCTGACCCGACGTAGAACCCGAGACTCATCGGACCAGGCAACGTCTCTCCCATCTTCTGGTGTCTGATGTTGATGAGACCATGTGACCAGTAGCCTCGGGCCCCTGTTCTTATCTGACAGGAGTCACGCCCGGTGTAGTCTTCTGCTGCTGGAGCACATCTGCTCCAGGGTTCCACGTGTCATGCGTTCAGAGATGCTCTTCAGCAGACCTTGGGTCGAACAAGATGTTGTTAGTTTTCCTGTTGCCTTTCTATCAGCTCCAACCAGTCTGGCTGTTCTCCTCTGACCTCTGACCTCACTGGAGATTTTCTCTTTTTCACACCGTTCTCTCTAAACCCTAGAGATGTGTGTGTCAACCATGACACGTTCAGAGTCCCTTAGATCACCTTTCTGATGCTCGATTTGACCTTCAGGAGATCGTCTTGACCAGGTCTACACGCCTAAATGAGTTTCTGCCATTTGATTGGCTGATTACTGTACCTAATAAAGTGGCCAGTAAGTGGGGTTACATCATTTTAAATAAAAGTAATTTAAAAAGAAACACACACACACACAAATATGTCCTGAAGTGTCAGAAAATGTGCAGTGATACCTTTACCTGTGAAACAAAGCCCTGACACTGGAGACTCCTTCCATACATTTTACAGAAACATTTGCTTACAGGAAAAACAAAACACAAAGTCCGTGTAGAGAGTCGACGTGCCTCTGTAATTCAGCCGTTACTACAGAAACCATACGTTATGATAAACCTGTGCTGCTGTCAGGGCTGCTGTTATAGACAGACTGCTGTAAGAATCCAGACGCACGTGGTTTTAATATTAAACATCACATTTTTGCCCTCTGTCCCTGCAGGATGGACAAATGCAGTCATTTCGATTCCCTTCATGCTTTTCCTGCTTTAAAGTGATACGAGTCGGCTTACAGTGAATAAAAAGAAAAGTGAAATTTCAGCTCTGCATCTTTAATGCGGTGTTAATCACGGCTCTGCCTCTGTGCCTCTTCCTGCTGCATGACCTGTAGCCGACCCGGCAGTGAATGACAGGTGGAGATGTAAAACAGCTCCTGGTGCTTTATCTCTCCTAATTGCGCTGCTTTATGAGAGCTGAGAGGCACGTCGTCAAAAGAGGCAAATGAAATGTCACCACCCCTAATTTGCTCTCGTCTCACTATCACACACAGCGAGAGTGTCTGCTGTTTTCATTCCTCAGGAAGGTCTCCTGCTTCCTGTCAGACGGAGAAAAGGCTGAACATTTACAGCCGGATGAGCTGATCGCTCCGAGCCAGGGAAAATGCTGCAGCTTCTGTCGGAGGTCAGAGTTGGAGAGAAGAAAAAAACCCTATTGAGAAAGAGGCTGTGAAATGTTAAGCTGCAGAAATGGACAATAGTTTGTGGGTTTAAATTTATCACTAATGAGCATGACGGAGGTGAGGGTGTGAAGGAACAGCACTGAGGAGACGAGAGAGAGAAACCTCGAGAGGAACCGGACTTGAACCTGAACCATCCTGATCCGGGTGTGATGATGTCCACTATATCATCACAAGCAGACCTCAGTCTGATCAAAACAATGCCAGTCTGATTTTCAGATCATCTGTGATTTAATTGGAGTTTTTTTTTTTTTTTTTTAAGTCACAGCCATCCTCATCGGATCCACAGTCGTACCATCCACACTAATCCTGAGGTGAACTGTACGCAGATTACAGATTCTTTAGCTAGTGATTAATGATGGTTTCAGAAAATGTATATTTAGTGTAGAGTGCAAGCAGGGACTCCAGCAGGACTAACTATGACATCATAACTAAAAGGGAGGAGCCAGAAGGAAACACAGACATGAGGGGGAATTGAGATGTAAAGCAACCAATCACCTCACCGTCAACAAACCTGAGTGATCAATGAGAGTGGGGAGGACAGCATCTAAACATACCAGTTCACCAGAATACTCTACGTCCATGAGTCCCCCAGATCTGCTCCTTTACCTAAGGTTCATCTATTTACAAACATGCTGCGCTAAATAAATAGGTTTTTAGCCTAGACTTAAACACTGAGACTGTGTCTGAGTCCCGAACATTAATAGGAAGACTATTCCATAACTTCGGGGCTTTGTAAGAAAAAGCTCCGCCCCCTGCTGTAGTTTTAATAATACGTGGTACTGACAGGCAGCCTGCATTCTTTGATGGAAGTAGGCGTGGCGGATCGTAAGACACTAACAGTTCACTCAGATACTGTGGCGCGAGACCATTTAGTGCTTTAAATGTCAAAAGTAGTATCTTAAAATCGATGTGAAATTTCACAGGGAGCCAATGCAGTGTAGATAAGATAGGGGTGATGTGCTCGTATCTTCTGGTTTTAGTGAGGACTCTCGCTGCTGCATTCTGTACTAACTGAAGCTTGTTTATACACCTAGTTGAACAACCAGACAGTAAGGCGTTACAATAGTCCAACCTAGACGTGATAAAAGCATGAACTAGTTTTTCTGCATCATTTAGTGACAATATGTTTCTTATCTTGGCAATATTTCTAAGGTGAAAGAAAGCTATCCTGGTGATATTATCTACATGAGCTTCAAACGAAAGGCTGGAATCTATAATCACACCGAGGTCTTTTACTGTTGCATTTGATGTGTACTTGTGCACTTTGTGTATTTTATTTTATTTAAATACTGTACATATCCTGAATGCCTAATGTTTTTTCATTGTTATAGTTAAAATTGTACGTATTTCCACGGAGTATGTGTGTGTTTGTGTGTCCATCTATCTGCCTGTACAATGTGTACACACTTACACACTTATTAATTTACTTACACAGTAACACACTTGTGTGGCTTTCTTTACTTTTATATTAATGTGATAAGTACACAACTGGGAAGACACTATTATTATACACGCACACACAGTTTCAATAACTGCCAAATACCAAACACACACACACACACACAAACTTCATCTGCCTTGTTGGTCTCAGAGGGAATGAGTCACGTTGCTAAGAGACTGAGAATCTGGCAGCGCAGGAGAAGGAGAGGAAAAGCAAAGTTTAGTGTGATGTTATTAGAGGCAGAGGGGAGCAGGTAAGTGGGTGGATGAAGCAACAATCTGCCACAGAAAGCAGACGGAGACAAGGACAGGAGGAAGGAGTACAGTAACACCGAATCCTGAGCTGTGAGGAAATTATTTTAATCACGCAGAACTCAGATGCTCATTCACGTCAGGACGCGTCACTACAACAAGACTCAGTGAGGTGTTATTCTGTGATGTCATCAACATAGACATTACCAATGCTTAAACACACACACACACACACACACACACACACACACACACACACTCAGAGGCCTGAATATCACTCCTGGGTTCTTGTTGTACTTTTCTATTTATAACATCATGTGTTAGACGAGGTCACACCCATGAGGGGCGTGTCTGTAACATGATTGACTTTAGAAATGTAAACAAAACCTAACAGTCAAACAAAGACATATAAAAATCGGATTAAAAAACATTTGAACATCATTCTGGTTTTCGCAAGAGTTTTTGCAAAACATAAAATGTTTAAATGCTGAAAATGTTCCTCTCTTCAGAACCTCTTGAGATCTGTCAGTCTGGATGAGGAGCAGGTTTCTCCATAGGGAGGAACTGTCCAGGTGATGAGTGCTGTCTGGTTTCCTGCTGGTGGAAATTTAGGAGCATTCTGATTAACTTTATCATCATGTCATAAAGGATCTCCATAAAGTTCTGAATGATGGAGTTCTTCAGGACGGTGGTTCCTCAGACACCTTCTGGAGTTCTATCATAGTGAATTTCAGGTTCTTGCTCTCCACTCTGATTAAAGATTAAACATTTTTTTGTCAGATGGCTTCCAGGTCTAGAAGGAGTCGTCATGGTCCTAATACCTTTATGAACAGTGGAAGGTCCTGTGTTCCTCAGCACATCTCTCGTGTATTTGTGTTTCAGGGATAAATGTGTCACTCTGCTTGACCTTGTGGCTTGTTTTTTTTTTTTTTCTTTCATGTGCTTTTTGTGTGCATTTCTAATGCTGGAGATTGGAATGGAATGTCAATTAGTGAATCAATATGAGAGAGAGAGAGACGGAGAGAAAGGGAGACAGAGAGAGAGAGCGGGAGGGAGGGAGAGAGAGACAGAGAGAGAGAGAGAGAGAGAGATAGACAGAGAGAGAGAGAGACAGAGAGAGAGAGAGAGAGAGAGATAGACAGAGAGAGAGAGAGAAGAGGAAGGTAAAACTTTATTAGAGAATATTTCCTATGAAGCTGGTCTGTGATTAGACGTATTCATCGTCCTTCCATTCACTCACCTGGAAATTGATTTCCTTAATACGTAGCAAAGCTCAAGGTCTTAAAGACTGCTGTTCAAACATTTAGGAACATGAAAAATAAACACACGCACAATCTCACACATACATGAGTTTTATTACACACTGTGGTTGCTTATCAGTTGGCCTGAACCTGCCTTCTTTCCCTTCATTACTCTTAATCACCGGAAACATGCCAGCTGATTGTTCCTCCACACCTCATCTACCCATACTGCACCAGCTGCACTCGGACGGCCTCATCAATCACCACAAAGACCTCGTACCTCACCTCATACCAGAGATAATGCCTGAGATCTGTGCAGCGGCTGCTGAGACTCACGATCGCATCCTTTACTACTGCATTCAGATTCAACTGAATTGTTACCTGACTCTTAAACCTTGGCTTAGAGTTCACGTGCTGTTTCTAAGCCGATGGAGGAGCGAGTCAGAGAGAGGCACAGAGAGAGACGTTGACTTTTACATTTCTTTTTTTGTGCTAGGCCTTCCTTAATTCATGTGCCTTAGTAAACAAGACAGTAAAATTCCCTTTAGAAAACTTCCCTTTAGAAAAATAAATAAATAAATATGTGAATAAATTCAATAAAAACAGCACGGTTATGGTTGTTCTCTTAATTAAGATTGTGTATAAATACAAGTTGATTGTTTATGATTGCACATAAAGCCTCGTCACACTGTCATGAACATTTCCAGTAAAAAACATCCGTAAAAACACAAATGGTGGCTGTAGCCGGGGACGAAGTATAAAAGTATGAAGTATAAACAGTCTCCCTTTTACCGCAGGAAGGACATTCTTACAAGACCTCAAGGTTTAAAATGGAAATAAAAGAATTAGCAGCAATAATACCAAAATCCTCCATTGGTGGTCAGCCAACGTCTTGGTCGATGGTGGTTTGTACAGCTGCCCTCCACTCTGGTTTAACATCATTATTAAAAAACAAGTACCTCTCGCCATGGTGTGTCCACACTTCCAATCAGTCTTTTTTAATTTAAAACTTTGAGACAAGCTCTGTATAGTAGCTTACCCAGCACTGTCCCAATGGTCATTTCATCTTCACCTCGGCACCATCTTCACAAGGGGGCGGACCCTTGCATCTGTCCAGGTCTAGGGCGTACAGTTGTGGAAAAGGCTCCTCTGTAGGACCAGACTTGCCGATTTTGCATTTCTTCGGCTGAACACAGTCTTGTGATGTTAGTGCAGACATGAAATCTTGCTGACAACACGCTTGCTGACAACCGTGCTGCCAGGTCATCTGCCTGTGAGAGGTCCGTTCCTGCTGTGTTGATCAGGTGTTGAAGCGTCACGATGCCTGATGTGATCAGAGTTTTGGACAGTACCGTGGTGGTCATGTCAGTGTTGTCCAGCCGACCCCCGTAGACTAGGGGCTCCTCCAACAGCCAGTGTAATGTGTTTCCTTTGTTCTTTTTTTAAACAGTTCCAAATTTTAAAAAGTCCACAATAAAAACCAGGTAGTCCAGCAATGTCCAACATTCTTGTGTCTAGTAAAAATAATGTTCTGTCGAGCCTCAGACCCCCCAAACTGCATAGCAAACTATAAGCTGCCATTCTCCATACTACAGTAAGTCATTAGGGCCAGTGAGAAAGGCCACAGTCTGCTGGATAGATGGATTAGACCTTCCCCTCCTCATCCTTCGGTAGGTGATGGACACTTTGTGGGATCCAGTGAAGTCCATCACAGAAGAACAGGGTCTGGATCTTTGCTAGCAGGTTTGGTGGTGGGTTCACACATGTCAGTCTGTGCCATGGAGACGATGCTATGAAGTTGTTAATGACTAGCACACACCCTCCGTAAGACATTTTTGACACTTCCACCAGCTCAGTCTGCCCTTTATCTTTTCTACAATGCCTTCCTAGTTTATGAATTAAAAAATTCATTGCTGCCTAGAGGGACACTCAAATATTTAAAACCACCATTTTTCCACACCAGGCCTCCAGGTAATGAAGGCTGCTCACCATCCAACCCTTCAACTAAAATGGCTTAATTTTTAGCCCAATTGATTGCTCAGAAGGCTTTGTAGAATTCTACTGGGAGACCATCTATGCCTGGTGCCCAGCCATTCTCCATGCTCTGAAGAGCCCCCTGAAGCTCCCCGAGGGTCAATTCTTTATAGAGTTCAGTGGCTGTGGTAGGTTATTGAGAAAGCTCTCCTCTACTGCTTGCGGCCCTGACCACTCACTGCTATACAGCATCGAGTAGAAGCTGACTGTCTGCTTACGAATTTCAGTGAATTCCGATTGGACCAGCATGTATGAGGCTTTTCTGTCTATTTTTTTGTTTGAGACCAAGGAAGAACCTAGATTGAGGGTCCATCTCAGTGATGTTTATGAAATGTGAGTGGACCAGCGCCCCCTGTGCTGTGATGTCCAACAGGTCGTTCATGGCAGCTTTTTTTCTTTTTGAGGATGTCAATATAGTAAAGTAAAGTAAAGCCTTTATTTTGTCACATATACATTACAGCACAGTGAAATTCCTTCTTCGCATATCCCAGCATAACTGGGGTCAGTGCACAGGGTCAGCCATGGTACTGCACCCCTGGAGCAGTTAGGGTTAAGGGCCTTGCTCAAGGGCCCAACAATGGCAACCTGGCTGAGCTGGGAATCGAACCGCCGATCTTCCAATCAGTAACTCAGTGCCTTAGCCCTCTGAGCCACCACTGCTCCTAGGGGATAGACACATCATTCTCAGTTGTTGGTAATACCGAGCTGATGTGTGAAGAAGAAGGAGCAAGCTCCAATTCCATCTCCCTGTTCCAAACTCAGTTTAACATTACATCCCCTGAACAGGAGACGACTGTTAAACCGATAAGAACAGATGTTATGCCCCCCAATTTCCGACATGGAGAGTATGTTGTCTCCACAGTGAGCCCATGTGTATGGTCTCTGTTCTCCATTAAAAGCTCTCCAGATGTTTCTTAGTTCATGGGTCTCTATCAACTCCCACTGTTTCTTACAGGAGTCCATATGAGGTTCTGGGTGGTTCCTATCTAGGTTGTCTGTTGTGCAATTAAAACCTAGAATTATGTCATTGGTGTTGGAGTTGGTGATTATATTATTCAGTTTATCCAAGATAACCGTTCACTTTATGGCACTGGTGGAAGCATATAAGCATATACACATATAAAAACAAAATTACTTTTAAAGGTCTCCCATTTAAAACGTCTTCTACAGTGTAAAAACTAGGAATAAAATTGCAAGAAAACAGCATCACAACCCCAACACAAAGTGATGTTTTGTGGCTTAGAATTGCAAGCCCTCAACCAATCAGCAGCACTGTTTACATCACTGTGCGTTTCTTGTATTAATGCAACATCAATCTTTTTCTACTTCACTAGTTCATACAGTTTTCTTCTTTTTATGTGGTTTCCCGCTCCATTAATATTTCGACTTGCAACATTAATACTACTCATTAAAAAATAAAAAAGGAAGAGGTAAAAGAAGAATAAATAGGTTAAATGAACTATAAGAACTATTTGAAAATAAGTTACAGTGGAACCTTGGATTACGAGCATAAATCGTTCCGGAAGTGGGCTCGTATTCCAAAACACTCTTAAACCAAATCATCATTTCCCATAAGAAATAATGAAAACTCAAATTATTCGTTCCACAGCCCCCAAAAATAAATACATAAAAATAATTAATACAATCTATAAAATGAAAATAAAAAATTAATCTGCACTTTACCTTTAAAAAAAGTACAAATAAATCCTGACAGATAAGTGTTTCCATTGGTGCGCGCAGGCGCCATGTGTGTGTGTGTGTGTGTGTGTGTGTGTGTGGAATTAGCCCCTTCCCTTGCCTCGTTTTACACAGTAACATTCCTCCTCCCTCTCCCCACCTCGCTTTTTCACAACAGTTTCACAACAAACACACGCACGCGCACACACACACACACACACACACACACACACACAACGGAAACACCATTTTAACAGGAAAAAAAGAAATCTCTCTGAGACTGACATGAACGTATATTAACAGACACACTTTTTAAGTTTTACAACAAGCGCATAAACACAGCGGAAACACCGGTTTAACGGAAAAAAAGCGAGACTGGCACGAGCGCATACTAAAGGAATCACTTAAGTTTCACAACAAACGGACACACACACAAACACGTAAAAAACGTTTTAACAGGGAAAAAAATAAATCTCTCCGACCAGGCGTGAGCGCATACTAAGGGAATCACTGCTGTAAAGTAAAAAAAAAAAATGAACCAGCACCTTACCTTTGAAAAGAATCGCGACAGAGCAGAGTTTCTGTGTCTTTGTGAAGCCGGGAGGGGTGAAAAGGGGAGAAAGCGTCTGTGCGTGTGTGTGTGTTTCAGTGTCAAATTGCGCACGCACAAGCAGAGTTTCTGTGTTTGCGAAGCCGTGGGGGTGGAGGGGGGGTAAGGTGAGAGAGTGACGCTCAGTGTCAAAATAAGAGTCGCTTGTGTGAAGCATGATACTCGGCGCTCGTAAACTAATACTTGCTCGGTTTCCGGATAAAAATTTTTTTTTAATCTTTGCTCGGTTTGCGGAACACTCGTAAACCATGTTACTCGCAATCCGAGGTTCCACTGTATATTAAAACTTTCTAAAAGTCATCATCAGCAAATTAGAAATTGTTCTAATCATTTTTTTCAAGTGAGCAATTTCTGAAGTATCAAAGACTTTTTCTTTTCAAAAATGTTTGATATCATGGACAAACTGTTTGAGGTCTGGGAAGTGCTCTTCAAAGACTCCGCGTCGGCTTGGTGAGTAAAGATTCACATAAAATGCAAGAAAAATTGACAGAACGCCAATCGCTCTCACATGCTACTCGCACTCAGCCGCGCATGTGTAGAGAGAGAGAGGGAGAGGAACAGAGACAGACACAAAGATAGAGAGAGAGAGAGAGAGAGAGAGAGAGAGATAGATCAAGAGAGAGAAAGAGAAAAAGAGAGAGACAGAGAGAAAGCGCTCTTTGCAGGATATTAATTCAGTCTGATGTAAAAGCTAACAGAGCTGGCGTGCATTTTACCGTCTAATTGAATACAGAAACAAGGCGTGAAGTGTGTGGGCACGCAGTGATTTGAGGTTGTGTACCGCTAATGAGATTTCTGCTAGGTTTCAACTCTAGCATATTAAAGAGAAAGGATTAGGATGAACAAATTACAAAGACACTTTTCATCATGACGTGCTGCCAAACACATCATTCACCTGTAAAGAGCTTCTATTCATGATCAAATCTTCATCAGGAAAAACCTCGATCAGCCGGAATAAAGATCAACTACATAAAGAACTACACACCTGTATATGGGAACAAATCACACACACACTCTCTCATTACACTTGTACACTTTCATAACCCTGGTGAGTGGATGTAGAATCAGAGCTCCACATCTCACCTGCAGCGTTTTAACAAAACCAACAAACAAAAAACAGAATGGTGGTGACATTTGTGTGATTGCTTTTTCATCATTCATGTCGTGTGGGTCAGTTAACCTTACCAGAATGTGCGTCTGATTTTACTAAGGGTGTTCAAGTCAAACCAGGACTTGTGATGAAATTTCTGGGAAATGAAGACTTCACTCACAGTACAGTGATGAGACTCTTAGCTGCAGTAAAACATTTGAACTATGCGAATGTTTTAAAGAAGGCAGTATGTCTGGCTCGGCGCTCACTGCAGTCATTCTAGTCATTTTATTCTAGTCTTTCATTTGAAGCTCATGTAGATAATATTACCAGGATAGCTTTCTTTCACCTCAGAAATATTGCCAAAATAAGAAATATATTGTCTCTAAACGATGCAGAAAAACTAGTTCATGCTTTTATCACCTCTAGGTTGGACTATTGTAACGCCTTACTGTCTGGTTGTTCAACTAGGTGTATAAACAAGCTTCAGTTAGTCCAGAATGCAGCTGCGAGAGTCCTCCCTAGAACCAGAAGATGCGAGAACAATGCATTTTCCAGCATGATGGAGCACCGTGGCTCGGGGACCAAAAACGGGTCCATGGCGTGGAAACTCCCCAGATCTTAATCCCATTGAGAACTTGTGGTCAATCCTCAAGAGGCGGGTGGACAAACAAAAACCCACTAATTCTGACAAACTCCAAGAAGTGATTATGAAAGAATGGGTTGCTATCAGTCAGGATTTGGCCCAGAAATTGATTGAGAGCAGCCCAGTCGAATTGCAGAGGTCATGAAAAAGAAGCGCCAACACTGCAAATACTGACTCTTTGCATAAATGTCATGTAATTGTTGATAAAAGCCTTTGAAACATACGAAGTGCTTGTAATTATATTTCAGTACATCACAGAAACAACTGAAACAAAGATCTAAAAGCAGTTTAGGAGAAAACTTTGTGAAAACTAATATTTGTGTCATTCTCAAATCTTTTGGCCACGACTGTACATTCAGCTTATACATTATGTGACTGTGACCATACTTACTGTCATATCTCCTCTTCTGCTCTCTCCCTCTATTTTTCCCTCTCTCTGTTGAGCTACATATGTCATTCCTGAGCTGCCATTGATCCAGACCCCTTCTGCCCTCTGGACCTGCCTGACTCATCCTGGTGCCCCGCTTCTGGTTGGAGATCTCGTCACATGGATGTCCCGTGTGTCTCTTTGGGATGCGTCCAATGTCTGGGGACGGTTTCACTCTACTATGAAGATGGTTCTGGCCTCGGCTGATGTTGACGACTGTTTTTCTGAGGACTTGGCTGCAGTCGCTCGATAGTTCAGGACTGGAATTTCCTACAAGTCTACCTGAGCCTCCAATAACTACCTGGACTCCATATTAACATAAACTGTTATACTGAACTGCCTGCCGCCTAACACATAGTATGACTGCAGATCAATTCCTGCTATCCGTTATCACCCAGATGAGGATGGGTTCCCGATTGAGTCTGGTTCTTCTCAAGGTTTCTTCCTATTGCCATCTCAAGGAGTTTTTCCTTGCCACCGTCGCCCTCGGCTCGTTCATCAGGGATGATCTGACCATTTTGATTCATACACATTCACATTAGGATATATGAGGTGACATGGAGGGGATCTACATCTGCCCCACGTAGACTCTCTTCTGGTATTCTCCCTCTATACCCAGTCTCTTGGTAAGGTCATATCATTGCATGGATTTTCATCTCTCATTTTCATTAATATGCAGATGACACTCAACTCATTCTCTCCTTTCCTCCCTCTGACACTCAGGTTTCCACCCGGATCTCAGCATGTCTGGCAGACATCTCATCCTGGATGGCAGCTCATCAGCTGAAGCTCAATCTGAGTAAAACTGAACTGTTGTTCATCCCTGGTGACTCATCCCCAGGTCAAGACCTTGTGATATCCCTGGACAACAATCAAATCACTCCTTCAGCCACTGCCCGCAATCTTGGGGTAACCGTGGACAATCATCTGTCATTTTCCCCACACATCGCTAACCTTACTCGCTCTTGTAGATTTCTTCTTTACAGAAGAATCCATCCATGTCTTTCTTCACAGGGTACTCAGGTGCTTGTTCAGTCCCTTGTCATTTCAAGACTGGACTACTGCAACTCACTCCTGGCTGGCCTGCCTCTGTCCACAACTCGTCCTCTGCAACTGATCCAGAATGCAGCAGCACGTCTTGTTTTCAACCTTTCCAAGTTCTCACACACCACCCCACTCCTCCGCTCCCTGCACTGGCTTCCTGTAGCTGCTGCATCAAATTCAAAACACTGATGCTTGCCTACAAAGCAAAAAATGGCCCAGCACCCATTTACCTCTCTGCTCTAATCACACCACGGACTGCACCACGTCCCCTCCGACCCTCAAGCACTGCTCGCCTCGTCCCACCATCTCTCAGGGATCGAGGGTGGCATTTATCCAGACGCTTTCTGTTCTGACATCTAAGTGGTCCATCACCGCCCCTCCCCCCCAAAAAGGGGGGAAAAAAACCTCTTCCCAGTTGTGTGACTAATGCCACTTAGTTATTGACCTAGTTAACCCAGTATAAGTATCTATCCAGTGATGTAAACTTCAAAGCACTTTTTGTAAGTCGCTCTGGATAAGAGCATCTGCCAAATGCCTAAATGTAAATGTAAATTTCATACAAACTTAAATAATTCTTTTGATTGTGTAAAGCTGCTTTGTGAAAATGACAATTGTTAAAAGCGCTATACAAATAAAATTGAATTGAATTCCTGTGAACATTCAGCGAAAGGAACATCTGACCACTGAAAATCAAGAAGAGACGCATCTGTGTGTGAACTGTACACACACTCATTCACCAACACCACTCACACATTACAGGAACTCGGCTGGGAGTTATTGCCACGCCCACTGTACAGTCCTGACTTCGCTCCAAGACATTTCCACATGTTTGGAAAAGCAATTCAAGGAGTTCCTGGGAGGCCGGCA
Organism: Clarias fuscus; assembly: GCA_030347435.1. Lineage (NCBI taxonomy): Eukaryota > Metazoa > Chordata > Actinopteri > Siluriformes > Clariidae > Clarias > Clarias fuscus. Next base: position 405,627 of record CM059222.1, on the reverse strand, counting down.
TTTCAGTACAAGGATTAGTACTTTCTTTTTAAAAGTAATTGATTAAAAGTAATTGATTAAAATACATTTTAAAAGTAATTGCTATTTGTTTTTATCTGTGTATATGCTTCCACCAATGCCATAAAGTGAACGGTTATTAAGTTCGTTTCACTTAAGATGTCTGTAGCCTGCAGCAAAATCATTACAACGCACACTAATGATTTGGTTAACTTTTACTGAAGTGACATCATAAAGGTTTTCTGTGAGTGGACTGCCTCAGTCCTGAGCTCTGTTTGGGGAACGTCCAGCTGTTTAGGCTAACTTTAAAAGTCAAAGAGGTTGTTGTTTGGTTGTCATTTTGAAACGTTTGATAAAAGTGCATAATGATGTGTACTGTATAGTTAATTGTGTGCTACAAATGTGTCAGAATCTTATACTGTTATTTCAACACAAGTTCAGGGGCAGTCCTGAAATATTGTGGAGCACGATCTGGCCTTGGCATCCAGACGCGGCAGACTGGCCTTCAGTTCTTACTGACAGAATTTGAACACAGCTAATTTGCAGAGGAACAGGTGAGGAGCCACCTAACTTCCCAAGAAATAAATATAATGGAAGAAGTTTCCCTGCCAGAATTTCAGGAAGGCCTTGGTTAGTGGTGAACACTCCTTAGAAGTTTGTTGGTGTAGTCTGCATTCATGGAGACGGAGAGAATAAGCTGGAGAGAGGACAAGAGAGATCTCAACACATCTGACTGCTATTGTACAGTGTAATGGAAATATCACATTTTAATTATGTATTAATTTGTAATTGTGCCTTGTAGACTATAGAAGCTTTAAACTTGTTTGCCTAAGCTTAGAAACACAAGGCCGAGAATAGAACAGAAACAACCTGATTGTAATCGTCCCTGAAAAAATGATAAGGTATGGACATCTGGACTGGGACAGATAAAGAGTTGAGTTTGAATGTAGGAATTTCATGAACGGGGCGTTGATTATGTTAGCAGAGATGTTTGTGTATAAAATGGGACAGCGGAGAGAAAGAGATCACCTTTCTCCATGCTGCAATTGTTTGCTGTATGAGACTGGTCCCTTCTGCAGAAGTATAAAATAAAACCTTTGTGACTTTGCTCTTACCCAGTGTATGAATTACTTGTCTTTATAATATTTATAGAATTTCCACCACAATACTTGGCGTTGTCGGCAGGATTCCGTGTTTGAGGAAGGCATTGGAGAATCCCGGGGAGGCGTAAGCGCTGACGCCTTGAAGGCTGTTTCACTTCATCTCGAACGCTTAATTGGCTATCGAGCGTGAGAGGACCGGGGATTCACCATGTCGCCTCAACACCGGAATGAGAAGTAAAATCGTGTGGTAAGGAAATTGTTTTTCTTTAAGTTGTCATTAATTGAGTAAGAAGTGCGCTTTCTCACAGTGACAGAGATAGATTTAGACTTGGATTAGTCAGTTTACGAAAACTGGCCCTGCAGCGGACGCGCTCAGGTAAGGACCTCCGGAGGTAAATCAAGTCAGTGTGCAAGGTGCACAGGTAACAGTCAAGGGGACTGTGAGAGTTCACTGTGAGGTAGTGGCACGCGTAAATTTGACAAGTAAAAATCATGGGTAACAGCAAACAAAACAAAAGATCTTGTGGAGTTCCTGTGATAAAGAGAACATCTAAATAAACATCTTCATCACCACTGATGTGAGGGCTACAGGTCTATAGTCATTGAGGGAAGCAGGATGTGGTTTCTTTGGAACAGGAACAATGATGGACTCTTTGAAGCATGTGGGGATCACCGACTGAGATAAGGAGAGGTTGAATATCTCTGAACACTGGTGCTAGCTGGTCTGCGCAGGCTCTGAGGACTCTACCTGAGGGACCAGACGGCATCTCAGGTAGAGTCCTCAGAGCCTGCGCAGACCAGTCCATCATTGTTCCTGTTCCAAAGAAACCACATCCTGCTTCCCTCAATGACTATAGACCTGTAGCCCTCACATCAGTGGTGATGAAGTGCTTTGAACGGCTGGTCAGAGACTTCATCATCTCTTCACTACCAGACACACTAGATCCACTTCAGTTTGCCTACCGTTCAAACCGCTCTACAGATGACGCCATCGCTCATCTACTCCATACTGCTCTCACTCACCTGGACACTAGAAGGGGGAATTATGTGAAAATGCTTTTCATCGACTACAGCTCAGCATTTAACACCATAATTCCCTCTACACTCACCACCAAGCTGGAGCACCTGGGACTCAGCTCATCCTTGTGTCAGTGGATCTCCAATTTCCTAACGGGGAGACCACAGGCAGTAAGGATGGGTGGACATGTCTCAGCCTCCATCACCCTCAGCACTGGAGCCCCACAGGGTTGTGTTCTGAGCCCTCTACTGTACTCTTTGTACACTCACGACTGCGTAGCCATTACCAACTCCACCACCATCATCAAGTTTGCTGATGACACCGTCGTCGTCGGCCTGATCACTGACAACGATGAGACGGCCTACCTGAAGGAGATTGGAAATCTGGAGAACTGGTGTCAGACGAACAACCTCCTTCTCAACGTCAGCAAGACAAAGGAGTTGATAGTGGACTTCAGCACAAAGCAGAAGAGGAACTACCAGACCCCCGTCATCAACAAGAGCCCAGTGGAGAGAGTGGACAGCTTCCGTTACCTCGGTGTACACATCACGCAGGACCTGTCTTGGTCCTGTCACATCAACACCGTGGTGAAGAAGGCCCGACAGCGTCTCTACCACCTCAGACGCCTGAGAGACTTCAGACTGCCCTCCAAGGTGCTTAGGAACTTCTACTCCTGCACCATAGAGAGCATCCTGACGGGGAACATCACGTCCTGGTTCGGGAACAGCAACATGCAGGACAGACGAACTCTTCAGAGGGTGGTGCGATCAGCTGAGCGCATCATCCACACCGAGCTCCCTGACCTGCACTCGATCTACAGCAAGCGGTGCTGGACCAAGGCCAGGAAGATCATGAAGGACCTCAGTCACCCCAGCAATGGACTGTTCTCTCTGTTGAGGTCAGGAAAGCGATTCCGCTCCCTGAAGTCTCTTAATCAGTACAACACACAGTACTGATCCATTTTGCACATCCACACATGCTTCTGCACTCACTCTGGACACTGTGGACATTCAGGACATTCGCTCACTTGTCCTCACTGCACACCTGCTCACTCATGGGTAGTATGCACATAAGTCACTTTAAATATGCACACAAGCCACTTTAACATGTCACTTTACTGCATATTTGCACACCCCTGGACATTCCGTCCCCATTTCAATATTTTTATTTTCCACTTGTACAATTACAACTTTTCATTGCAATATTTTCCATTTGTACACTTAATGTATAGTATAATGTATAGTCTTTACTTACTTACATTTTATATTTTATATTCTTACATTTTACATTTTATATTCTATATTTTATATTTTATTTAATTTTATTCTCTTAGGTCAGGGCAGTTGCCTAAGCATTTCACTGCATATCGTACTGTGTAGGATTGTGTATGTGACAAATAAAATTTGAATTTGATTTGATTTGAAATTATGTTTGAGAAATGTGGAATTCCAGGGGGGAAAAAGGGGGGGGGGGGGGGAATGTGAAATTATTAATTACTAAGCTGCTTTTAAGATGTGGATGTGTGAAGCATGTGTTAGGGACAGAAAAACAAAGCAGTTAGGGACAGGTCAAATCTCACAATCTCTCCAGTGTGTTAAGACAGATCCTGACCTGGATGGCTGCCCACCTCGAAGATGTCCACAACCTACTGCTCCTGACTGCCCTCAACCCCATCATACGGCGCATATAGAAACACCAGTCCTGACCTCACCTGTGTCATCGTATATCTGAGAAACAGAAGAAACAGAAGCTGGACAATCGAGCCCCAGAAGGACAAGCCCCAGAAGGATGAGGACCCGCTCAACTCTGAAAAATGCTCATGGTCGGACTGGCGGGGTCGGATGGAAAGAAAAACCCTCGTGCACAGACCATGGAGCTGGAGAACTAGAGCAGGTCAACAAATAGCTGTCAGACGCAAGACAGGCTGGAGGACATACACTGGGGACACTAAGAAATTTAGACTTCACATGAACTCAGAGGACTGCTCATGTCTAAACTGGGAACTGACTTTCACAAAACTCAGGCAACTGGCCTGAAGAAAAGTACATGATGCGAAATTCTGTCTGGAATAATCAACATCATCAGGAGTGTGTGACGTGGATCACAGTGTTGATTGCAAACTGACAGACGCCTTACCAGTGAGAATGGACATGACAAACACATCTGCTTGAGGTTGAGGAAGCGCACAGAAGAGAACACAATGGAAGAATGGCAGAAAAGATGAAGGAGCGATGGGAGGGGACTGAACTGAGGTGATGCGGCCTGAAGGGGAAGGTGAGTCAAAAAAATATTTTCCTACTAACACTTCTTGCTCTGATCGCAATGAAGAAAAGCTTGCTATCTTTTTCAATTATTCTCGTGTGATTAATTCTCTTAGAAGCATTTACTGTAGGTACATATGTTAAGTATGATCTTGAAGTATATCAGCAAAATGCCAACAATTGAATTGCAGCTCCACGACAAACAAAATTAATTTTGGTAGATTCTGTGCAGGTCATTCAGTCATTAAAGCATGTGAATTTGACAATTTGGTGAAAGAGTTGCAGATTCCTGAACTCTGTGGGCACTTCAGGACATGCAGCTGAAGAAAGCTTCACAAAGCCAAGTGTGTGGCTTTTTCCAGGTGTACATGATAAATTTTGACTTTTTGCTATTTTATTGCTGCCCAGTAAATCTATTGGGGTGAAATTTAATATGTTAATTAGGTATAAAACTCTTGAGACTAAACCAGTATTGTGCCTGAGGGTTTCACTCTTTTGATCTGTTGCTCCTGTTGTATGTGTATGAATGGAAGCTCTACACTTCAGCTGTGAGTTCAGTAGCTGCTACGATGATAGACAAATACTACAGTAAATACATTACACTGTAAGTCATATATCTAATTTTTATTACCCTAAAGATAAGCTCAGATGTGTAGTTAATGTAGATATGAGCAGTGTGCACATGAGAAAATGTCACACAAGTATCACACTAATGTCCCTTAATTACAGTAGGGACACCCATAATGTGTTATTGGTGAAAAGTAATAAGTCTGAGTAAAAAAAAAGAAAAAAAAAAGAATTGGGCCTTTGAGTGACGTGATATTTCCATTACAATTAGAAATCTGGCACTAAGGGGACACAGAAACTCTGCGCTCTCTATGAAATGGACATGTTCTTGAAGAGACTAAACCGATGGTGCAGATTGAGGCAGTTTTATAAAAACATCATAACTGTGTCTGAAAAGCGACCTGGCATCCCAACTGTTAACTTCACCCAGAAATACAGAATAAACTTGTTGATTTGTTGAACAGCAAGGTCATTTCAACAGTGGTGAGTGACATCAAGCCTGCAAAGCTCTTCTCGATGATGTTAGCTTGCACTCTGTAGATGTCACGGAACAATTGTGATTAAAATTGCGATTCTAAAGCAGGAGCCTCACACAAAGCAACGGTTTATAGGGTTTATTCGTAAGCAGAGGAGTCTACAGTCCCATGTTTGGAATCACTGAGTCTCAAAAGATCAGAGCAGCTTAAATATTCATTTTAAGGATTGCAGGGACAACAGGGCCAACATGAGAGGCAAAATAAATGTGTAGCCAGGCATTTGAAAATTAATCCAAGAGCATTATTTGTGCCACATGCTTGTAACCTGGTTATGACTGATGCTGGTAAAACATCTGTGGATGCCACATGTTACTTTGGCATCTTACACACACTGTACTTTGTTTTTATTCTCCAGACCATTTTGAAGAAAAACATGTGACCATCACTATGAAGGTGTGGAATGAGGCAGGTGTGGACGTGGTGAGAGGGTAAAGTTAAGAGTGTAGAGTGGAGTGATTGGTTGTTTTACATCTCAGTTCCCCCTCATGTCTATGTTGCCTTCTGGCTCCTCCCTTTTAGTGATGTCATAGTCCTGCTGGAGTCCCTGCTTGCACTCTACACTAAATATACGTTCACATTATACATTGTTTGATTGTGACCATATGTAACTGTTATCTCTCCTCTCCTCTCTTCACTTTCTCTCGCTCTCTCTCTCTTTCCCTCTCACTACACATGTCTCTCCTGAGCTGCCAGTGATCCAGACCCCCTCTGTCCTCTGGATCTGTCTGACTCATCCTGGTGTCCCTCTTCTGGTTGGAGATCTCGTCACACGGAGCCCCGTGTGGTCCGACTGGGGACGGTTCCACTTCACCATGAAAACGGTCCTGTCCTCGGCTGATACAGACTCGGGTATTGGGCACAATGGGAAACAAACTAAAGACTACTCCCTTTAACAATGGAACTGCAAAGGCAAGGAGAACTACTGAAGACACTTGTTTATGAAAAAGACAGTGAAGTGTTGGTGTGGAAACGTGTAGAGAAAGTGATGTGTGTGAGGAACAGATGGTTCTCCAGGACCAGGGTTGTGTTCTACAGGAACTAATTTGGTTCTAGAATTTTCAGTATGTGATTATATTCAGTACGAATCTAGTGATCTGCATTGGCATAAAAATGTTACTGAATGTTGGTTTTCCCTTTGTAGACCATCATGCATTCCTCATCATCACTTTACATGAGAAGTGTGAAGGGAAAATGCAAAAGAAAGAAGGAACAGCTGTTTTTTTATTAGATAAGTATGAGGCCAAACTCAAACCAAGGAACATTATGAGAACTTTGACAGTCCAACGCTGTCTGTGTTTCCAAAAGCAGATTAGATGTAAAGAGCTTCAATGGCTTATCATATCCGTTCATCAGATCACATCCATTTGAATTTAGGGATGAGGACATTTTCATTACAGAGTCCATTAGTATACAACAAATGTGCTCATGTGAAATAATCAAATGATTCTTTTTTCACCAAATGCAATTAAGCTGGATAAAACCCCACTGACATTCAGCAAGCTGTTCGTCTATGTATCTGACAGCGTCTCCATCTTAATTACGTTTAAGCTGAGTGGATGGGAAATTGCGTCATTTCTGTTGAAATGATCAAGAGTGATGAAGAGCGATGACAATGATGATGGTGTGTTTGAGAACAATTGCTGCAGTGATGTTCTCCAAAACATTTTCTCAGAGAATAAAATCAAGATGCTCTACACTGCAAAGGCACCAGGTGCATGGGAGGCATGTTTATTTTTAGTTTTGTTATAAAAATGCGTAAATTCACACTATAACACAATTCCACACCTTTATGAGTTTTTAAATGGTGCCTCACGGCTTGAAGTGACGGTGGTGGAAAAAATTCTCCTAATATTAAGTATTTGTTGTACCGCTGTTTTTAAACATTAAATTTTTTCCATAAAGTTTTTACTCTGATATGTTCCACTAAAACTGCACTAAACTCACAGCAGACCAGCCCCACCACTGGGCATCCACAACCTCCAGATTAGAGCAAATGTGATAAAGTGGCATTTAAAGTGCCCCTATAGTGCTACAGAAGTGATCAAATGACCTTCAACGTCCTTGCAGTAGTGCAAACCTGATTAAATGTTCTTTACAGTGCCCCTAACAGTACAGAACATAGTATAAAGTAATAACAAAAGTGATGTGTAAGGTCTCTGCAAGAAGGTCTCCGCCCTATAAAATTAGAAGATGCAGTTCTGTGCTGTGACACGCTGAGCTTCAAGTAAAAATTAAATGGAAGAAGTGCTGTTGTGATGTCGTTATGACCAACATCACAAAGTACAGAACTGGGTGCTCATTCCAAATAAAATTAAATAAATAAATAAAATTACAAAAACACGTGCCCCGTGAGGTTCCCATATGTAAAAACAAAGATGCTGCTGTGAACTCCAATAAACATGATGTGCCCGATATGATGGCCCTGTGTAAGAGACAAACATTGCTCCAGTGTGCAGGACTGTGCGCTTACAGTGGAAATCACTGGTCCTGATTATAAACATGAAGGTGTCTCTAATGTAGGCTGAGCAGGAGAGAAATACACTCACTATTTAACCATTCTGTAGTAGTTGTTTAGCTTCGGTGGGTGTCTCAGTGCAGATTAAGCTCAACATTGTGAGGTAGGTTTTAAAATTAAAAAGCTCAGTGATCAAATATTATTAGAGTATAAATATTACTATTAAATAATAATAATAATAATGTACTGAACAGTATGCTATATGGATATTATAAATAGCTAGCTACCTAAACAAATATTTACTACAATTTGGAATTTGCACTTAATCCTTTAAACAAGAATTTTATTTTCTTCTCAGCATGCATTTATAGCCCTTTATCTTAGATTTGCACTGTTCTCCTGTGATTACAGAATGCCTAGAGATGAGAGAGAGAAACTAGGAAGTGATCTGCAAAATGCAGCTTCTTCACTGAAAGGTTGGTCCAAAGCTGCAAGAACATGGGAGATGATGAGAGAGATGAAGTTTGAACTTTTTCTTTAGCCATTAGCATTTAGAGATGGAGCCGTTGGTGCCACCTGCTGTAGATCCTCCAAAAGAGGAGAAAGAAATTATTTGTAATTGCTCCTGATCTATTTATGAAAGTGTGTTATTCAGGTCCAGTGCATGCTTTACTTTCAGTAGAGTGATCATTCTCCACACTGAAACTGATCCAAACCCAGGAACAGGTGTGGAGACGTGCGACTCTCATATCTTCTGCTTTTCTGACTTATTTAATCTGTTTTGTGTTTAATACTATAGTTTCCACAAAGGCATTGAAATGATAAAATATTTAAAACAAACACAGCACTGATATTCCTGCTGCAGAAGATAGAGAAGAAGACAGAAGATTCCGCATTATTACTGACTCTCTATTTAAATACATACAAATGTGGGATGGCTGACATGTAAAGGCTCACTGATGCACATGGGGAGTGAAGTCCGATCCAATAGAAGCGCTACTGCAGCTCAGACTGAGGAGAAGGTTAATGCCGGTTGTGATAGAGAGGAGTCAGAACACACAGTGCATCACGGCTTTGGTGGCAAAGGGGGACCTGCTCAATATTAGGCGGGTGGTCATAATGTTATGGCTGATCAGTGTATATATGCTATCTTAGTAAGCTCCATGAACAAATCTGTGTGTGTGTGTGTGTGTGTGTGTGTGTGCGCCAAAATCATTTTACAAACCTGACTTCACTTTCCTAACGAGCTGCAGCAGGCCTGATTTTAAACTTCATACTTTGATTATCTGAGTGTATTTTTATTCTGCATGTCGGTGCAGCACCAGGTTCCCAGATCTCTCGCTGTGAGGAGTTAAAGTCATCTGAATTCTTACTCATCCTAATGTCTCTGTGCAGACTGAGTCAACTTTCTAACATCTTGTGTGTTGCTGCTGTAATGTTTTAGACTTTGTCTGGTGACCCTGAGGCACATTTTATCCTGCTGTATGAACGTGTGCATTGATGGAATAACAATAAGACCTGAGATCAATAGTCACACAAAAGCACCAGGGCCACTAATGAATTACATTAGATTTGGTTGGCTACAAGAAAATGCAGTTTCAAACAGAGAAATATTCCTGCACTGCAGCAGAATGCTCTTGTCTTCGAGCTGAAGCTGTCTCCAGGCAATCAAGGCCAGGCAGAGCTCTGAATCACGCGCACACACTGCAGGGAAAAGTTTTATAAAAGACAGAGGCCCGCGGCCGAGCAGACCATCGGCGCTCTGACGTACAGAAGATGCAGCGTGTTTGTCATCCTCACTATTCACGGCGTGTGCTTTTAATCCTTTTAGCTACAGGTTATTTCAGTGTCCGTGTCTGAACATATAAGGAGGAAGAGTAAAGGCGTGTCGTGGCGCTGAGCGTTGTGATCCAGTCCTCCAGGTGTTCAGCGTTGTGTGAGCTATATGTCCTGAAACAGAGAATAAAAAGTCTGTAGTAAACACCACTGAACAACATCATGTTCGCTCACACTCGTACTGTTACTAATGACCTCTGAACTCGACCTCTTCTCTCTCTCTGTGTGTACGTGTGTGTGTGTGTGTGTCTTCTGTTTCACAATTACCTGATGATGTCACTGATTACTGTTTTATCATTTTAGTGAAATTTTAGAGCGTCTCCGCCGGTGTGTGTCAGATGTGAGTGAGAGGGAAGACATTTAAAAGTCACGAGTGCTGTGTGAGTTTCTACACACTTCATTACAAGACTGTGCTAACGTCACATCACCGTCTGCTGACAGCAGCTCAGTACAGACACAGTCCCAAAACTTCACATCTCAGTGCTTGGGGATTCCTCTTCCATCCCTGGCAAACAGTGGATTTATTGTCTCTCATTATATCATATTGTTCCATCTACATAAACCACCGTGTGGCCAATAACAGCTCCGGTTTGCTAATGACACAGCGGTGACTGACCCGTGACGAGCAGGTTTACCTGGAACAGGTGGATGATCTTCCTCCTGAGCTCAGAGGATCAGGACCTTCTCTTCTACCTGTGTGTCTGAGCACATCTGAACAGGTAACATCACCACCTGGTTCAGGAACTACTGCATCCCTGCATACAGCAGAATATTATCTATATAATATAGGCAGAACGCCTACGTCAGGAGGGTCAGACTGAGAGCCGTGAAAATCATCAAGGGCACTTCTCACCCCAGACCGAGGGCAGGAAACACCTCTGCAGGTACATGGCCTACACCGAAAGGCTCAGGGGAGCTTTTATCCACAGACCATTAGATCCTGAACTCCTACTTACTGAACTCACACTACATACACACACCGCGTTAGGGCACCTGGCTGCCTGCCTCCTACACACACATCCTATAACTTATACAGTAGACTTATGCACACTACACCACACTACAACCACTGCAACACACCACAACAGCCCCTTGTGATGTCACTGGCTCTGCCAGCTCTACAGTGGGTAGACTGATGGTATATAACGGGCTCTTTAATCTTTAGTTTTAACCTCAGGTTTTCAGAGATTTCCCCCAAACTTCACTTAAAGATTATACAGCGCTATCATTATTCTAACATGTGATTCAGTGTACTTTTGTGTCACAGATCATAATGATGTACGTGCTAAAGGGGTTCGCGCTGTTGTCTTCTAAAGAGCTGGTTCAGGTTTGATTCCTGGCTGATGCAGGCTCATTTTATAATCAGCTTCGGGGGAAAAAAAAAAAACAGAAAACAACCAAAGAAAGCTGCTTTTGAGCAATCACACTTGCAGAAATGAGTCTCTACTTGACGTTATCGGGGTTATTTTTTCACTCTGCAGCTAAAATATACCCCAGTGGGTCATTAAGATGGAGAAAGTGCTCCAGCCCTGCCTAACTGCTCCACCAAGGTCTGAGCGAGGACGAACAGCAGAATGTCCAGCTTTTAAAACACCAAGTGTCATTCTCCAGCATCAGGTTTTTTCTGTGGAAAGAAATTGCGGAGTTGCATTGAGTGGCTGAAAGGACCGCCATCAGGTGGCACACGGACCATGACGGTATAAGGTGGTTATCAAATATTATTACATGTGCTTCCTGATGGTCTCTCAGGCTGTGGAGGAGGAGTTGAGTAGCACTGGAGCTTTTCCCTCTGAATTGTAACAACCCTGTGGAGGTATATCAGGGCCGGAGAGCGAAGACATGACCCCAACAACCTCAGTACATTGTCACTCTGACTGTTATGTTTTTATGATATGAAATATGTTTATATTCTTTTCTAACTGTACTGTGTCTCTAATCACATTTTTAGAAATATTGTGTAAAGCATTAAATAGATCGACTTAAGTAGATCAGCATTAGAGCAGTTTTTTTTTTTTACTCATGCATGACCAACAACCATGAAAGAAAGTATAATATTTACAGTAAGTAGACTACCAATCCAACAGTATCATTTCACATATTTAAGAGAGTGTTTAAAAACAATAAGTGAATACCACAACAATTTAAATGGCAATAATGAGATATTTAAAAGATAAAATAGATAAAAAGTGTGCTGTGTTGTGCTTCAATAAAAGAAATGTTAGCATCATTAGCAAACTGCTGCGAGATAAAAGTGTGTGTCAGAGAAGGAAATGCTAATTGCTTTGGTGTTATAATCCTGAAAGGCACGGCTGAGTCAAGCAGCTTCGCAGGTTGAGTTTGATGAAAGAAATGTTTTGTTTTTGGCAGGAACCCGCTTTGCGAGTTTACTCACAGCAATATGCACACACTCACTCACACACACACACACACACTCACTGATACTTGCTGGTGTGATTTTGTCAGTTTGTAGCAGAACAAGAATAGTGAACAAATATCTGATGATCCAGAGAACGAGACACTCTGTAGATATGCCAAAGATATATTTCAGTGACTTCTATGCAGTGTCATTTTACACAGCCTCGTGTCTGTACATGAAATTTATAATAAAAAGCTTCCATCTTCTAGCCACTGATGAGTTCCTGCTTATACAGTCCGTGATGTGCTAATCAGGCAGTAAATGAGATGCACTGGTCATGTTTATCCCAGCCTTGATAATTATAACGTCTTGACAGAGCGTATGCTCTGAGGAATTAGCCCTTCTCATGGAATCAGTGCTGCCAGGTTTCAGATAATTTACTGCTACGTCTGTGGATAATAAGACGAAAAACCTGCAGCGTGTAATGGGAAACCGCGAAGAAGTGTAAACTCCTCTGTGCTGAAGATGTGGGAGAACTTAAATGCTGACACTGGAGACTCCTTCCATACATTACTGCAACATTTACTCACTAAATCAATGATTTATTTAATTGTGTAAAAGCTTCATGCACACAGACAAACGTATAGATGTGTAACTCGCTCATAGGAGTGAAACCCGGGGATACGCCATGTTAATGAAGAGATGAAGTGCTGAGAATCTAACAGAGACTCTAAAATAAACAGTTGTGTACACTCAAAGAATTGAATATTAGGATATTAAATGTATATATATAAATATTATTATTTTAGTGTGTGTGCAATTGATGATGCCCACAACTCCATGTTTTGTTGTCGATTTCATGCTGCGTGGTGAGAAACGTATGAATCTGCACATGATCTGCGGTTCTGTAAGAGCAGAGTGTGATTTATTATTTCTGTCACCGTCAGCTGTGTCACTGTTTCAAAGCTGCATCTTCACTGTTACAAAAAAGCGTACAGTATGAGTCACCTGAGGAGACAGCGTATGACCACACGCAATGTTTAAAAAAAAAAAACTCTTTCATGAGCACCGTGTCACTCAGTGTTACTAAAACGTCTCTGCTCCATGCACCTCTGCCTGAACAACATTTCCTGGCTACTTCTAACCAGTCAGGACACCTCTGGAGCTCTCCTACATTTTGGTGGACATAGAAGTGGTTTCTTATTTTAAGAATTTTGATAAATAGCACTTACTCCTATTCCTGAAAGTAAATTTTAGTAAATACTTTCCCAGAACCACTGTAGGGGTGTAGGGAAGAGTGTGGTAAATAACCTGCAGGTTTGTTCTGCCCCCTGCTGGTCTTTAGTGCTATTACACTGAAAGCTCTAACAGGACTGATTGATGCTGTGCAGGAAGTGTGCCATCATCACTGCTCTAATGAATGAGTACATGTCATGGAATAATAAAGTACATTACAGTATTTTATTAATAATTAGAGTTTTTTTAAATAATGCACAGTGTCTGTGAAAGCAAACATTAAATGCCTTCCTGTAAAATATACTTATTATTTCTCAAGAGAAATAACAAGACACCAAGAAGAAGGTCACAAATCTAAAGAAGATTCACTGATTATGAGCAGAAATAACTTTGTAGTCTTCACGGTAGAAGTAAAAACCCGCTCCTCACAAAAAAGACAGAAAATTATAGTAAAGGAAAGCAGAAAAAATCAGAATATCATCTTGGAATTAAAGGGCTGCGTAGGGAAGCAGTTGGAGAGTGTTAAATGTTAGACCGCAGATCACAGTCAGGGGCAGGAGACTCAACACCGTAATAACAATGGAACGCAAGAAGCTTAATTGCCAAAGGTCTAGAATTGAAAAGTCACACAATAAGTGTGTAATGCGTATGCAGGAAACATGGCACTTTCAGGTACAAGATTATACTGTACTACCATTAGAATGGCAGAGAAGTGGGGGTGGGTGGGGGAAAATCTCAAAAGAACAAGAACTTATAATAGTCTAACTTTGGACAGACAATGACAAATTGAGCCTAATTAATTAATTACTATAATCCTAGTTAGAGGTTAGCCTTAGATATTGAAGGGGCTCAATTGATTTGCATGGAGACATTCAATGCACACGGGTAAGCAAGAGTACAGAAACAAGCAAGTAAATGGTTGAAGACTTTATTGAAGGCAAAGGTCTGGTATGGGTGAGTAACGGAACAGAAACAGGATACTGTATAACCTGAATAAACAGCACAGAAAATCTCATACATCTCTCTAAAATTCTATAAAACAGCAGGTATCCGCATAAAGTATTAAATTGATCACCATTTGGCAGTGACTATTATCCAATAATAATTAAAAATAGGTTTAGAAATACTTCAGGACAAAGGTCAAGCAGAGCTACTCATGGAAACAATAAAAGAAAGGCCTGAGTGTGTTATTCACCCAAAGTATCTGCCAGCATGGCAAAAACATTAGCTAAGGTTCAGTACACAGCTCTGAGAATTTATCATCGCCAGCAACACACCCTTGCATTCAGAAATGAAATGAAAACAGGTGTCAAAAGTAGTAGCCATGCCATTCAATATGTTTGAGTTAAAGAGAGTAATACTGTATCTAGAAAAAAAAAAACAGACATCACCAGGAAAAAATGCGAGTGATGGGAGCATGCCGAGTAACAAGAAGGAATTTAGAGGCTTTAAATAATAAAATGCAAGCAGCAATAGAAAGAGTATATAGAGAAAGCCATTAAAAATGGCTTGTCGTATTTATAGACCCTGAATCCGGAGGTACAGGAGCAATATTCTACATGAGCAAATATAAAACTGGCACCACAAAAAGAACAACAGCCCATGTATCAGTGTACACAGACAAATCAACAAGTATATTATTAGTGATGCAGTGGGTGGAAGATAACAACCCTCACGGTGTAACAATCATCTCAGACACCCTGACAGCTCAAGAATAATATACAATATGGAAAATGATCATGCAGACAGGATATAATATTTAAAATATATTGTATAGTGTGCAGACTGCATAACAGGGGCGCAGACATCCAAGAATGCATGAACAAGGTGCAGCAAGAACACTAGGACACAGGAAGACATGTGGACATGGTACAAAACCAAGAGGGGAACGGGGCTGTGTACACACTGCAAACAAACAGAAACAGTCCAACATGTTGAGCTTGATTGCAATAAATTCAATTCAATTCAATTTTATTTGCATAGCGCTTTTAACAATTGACATTGTCACAAAGCAGCTTTACACAAAAGAAAGTTTGTATGAAATGTGAATGTGTATGAATCAAAATGATAAGATTACAGTTTGGTAGAGAAAAATCTAGATGCAGCCCTGAAAAGGAAAACTTCAGTCCAGTCTAACGCTCCACACTATGTTCAGTTCTCTTGTTTTTTTAAACAAGCTCAAAGTTTTGTCATGTCCTTTAACCTTATTGTATTCTTTATGCATGATGTGCCAGATGCTGAAACCTTACATTTTTACAAACTTAATCATTGATTTATTTTATCATCTGAAATGCCAGAGCTCTTTGTAATGAAACAGAAGCAGGACAGAGCGTCTCCCTCCTCAGACCGTTGTAAGGCGTCTTGTCTTCATTAATAAAACTCACCAATAATTATTTATAGTATTTTTTTTTATTATATATAACTCCTGTTAAACATTTTAAGTAAATTGGCCTAAAACAGTTTTTTCTCTTCTAATACCTACATATTATCACGAGCAACCGAGGGACGAACACAGCAGCCTTAGCAGTTAGCCCGTGTTGCGTGGACGGTAAACCCAAACGCGGAAGAAGCGCGAGTAGGCAGGATAAGCGTTTACTCTTAGAACTCTCTTACAAAAAGAGCAAGGATCTACACAAATAAACCCACGTTCTTACCATTGGTGACGTGATGAAGGGTTTGAGCTGGGAGGTGTGGAATACTGGATGGATCCGGAGGGCCGCAGCCAGCTGGAGCCGGTAGGTGACAGGGTTGACACGGAGGGTGATGCGATATGGGCCGATGAACTTGGGCGAGAGCTTTTTGGACTCCGTGTGAAGGTGCAAGGATTTGGTGGACAGCCATACCTTGTCACCTGTGTGGTACAATCGTCCCGGAGGGTGTTGATGGCGATGTTGTGAAGTGTAGAGGGTATTGGCGCGCTGCATGGCCTCCTTGGCTTGAGTCCAGGACCGCCGACACCTTCGGACCAACTGTTGGGCGGAGGGTACTTCAACCTCCGGTTCTTGATGTTCGAACATCGGAGGTTGGAAACCCTGGCATACCTCAAATGGACTCAGCTTCGTGGCAGAGGAGACGTGGAGATTGTGGGAGAGCTCCGCCCAAATGAGGTAGCGGGCCCAGGAGCGCTGACGGTCGGCAATGAAACACCTTAGGTAGCGCTCCAGTTGTTGGTTGGCCCGTTCCGTCTGACCATTCGTTTGGGGATGATAGCCCGAGGAGAGACTGCAGGTAGAATTGATCAGACGGCAGAAGGCCTTCCAGAACCGTACAGTGAACTGGGGGCCCCTGGCCAAGACGATGTCCTTTGGGAACCCATGCAGACGGACTACGTGCTCTAAAATCAGCTCGGCTGTCTCTTTGGCTGACGGAAGTCTGGTGAGAGCCACCAGGTGCACAGCTTTGGAGAACCGATCTACTATGGTCATGATGATGCTCTTCCCTTCGAATACCGGCAGGCCCGTGATGAAGTCGATGGCAATGTGCGTCCAGGGTCGACGGGGAACTGGGAGTGGTTGGAGTTCCCCCGGTGTTGGCTGATTAGAGGTCTTGGCCCTGGCGCACACTGGGCATGCCCGAACAAACTCCTCGACATCCTTGGCCATCGAGGGCCACCAGAAAGCGCGCTGGATGTACTGGAGGGTGCGCTGTGTGCCTCGGTGCCCCGACAGCGGAGAGGAATGGCCCCATTTGATGACTTCGGCCTTGACGGTCCTGGGAACGAAGAGTCGTCCAGGCGGCGCACCTGCCGGTTCGGTCTCCGTGGCTTGTGCCTGGCGGACCCTCGTCTCCAGTTCCCAACAGAGTGGGGCGATGATTCTGGAAGGCGAAAGGACAGGTGTGGGGTGTGCCCGAGGAACATCCCCCTCATGATGTCGAGAAAGGGCGTCGGCTTTGATGTTTCTTGACCCCAGGCGATAGGATAATGCTCGAAAAATAGGGCCCACCGCCCCTGCCTTGGGATGAGTTGTTTCAGATTCTTGATGGTAATGAGGTTTTGGTGGTCGGTCCAGACGATAAATGGTTCTCTGGCGCCCTGGAGCCAGTGTCGCCATTCTTCCAATGCCCACTTTATGGCCAGCAGCTCGCGGTCCCCTACCCCGTATCGCTGCTGAGTGGGGTCACATTTTTTGGAGAAGAAACTACAAGGGGGTAGTTTCTGGTCTGGACCCCGCTGGGAGAGAGCAGCCCCAGCGCCCACCTCTGAGGCGTCCACCTCCACAACGAATTGTTGGTCGGCATCTGGATGGAGGAGAATTGGAGCGGTGGTGAATAGAGTTTGGAGAATGCGTTGATGGCAGTGGAGTCGAGTTGGAAGGGATGAGATGAGGGGCGAGTTAGTGCGGTTAGGGGTGCTGCGACTGTAATGTAGCCCCGGATAAAGCGACGATAGAAGTTCACAAACCCAAGAAACCGTTGAATCTGTTTGAGAGTCTTGGGTAGGGGCCAATGACGTACAACCTCAAGCTTCTGTGGGTCCATGTCCACACCCTGGGATGAGATGACAAAGCCCAGGAACGTGGTGGAGCGCTTGTAAAAAGCGCACTTCTCCAACTTACAGTACAGTCGGTGGGCGAGCAATTTCTTAAGGACGGCCCTGACGTGTCGGATGTGTTCTTCGGCGGTGCGGGAGTAGATGAGTATATCGTCTAGGTAGACAAATACCCATTTTCCCAACATGTCCCGGAGAACATCATTCATAAACTGCTGGAAAGCTGCGGGCGCTTTACAAAGTCCAAAGGGGATAACCAGGCTTTCGTTGTAGGCGCTCCGGAGGTCCAACTTTGTAAAAATGGTGGCACAAGAGAGGGCGTCACCAGAGGCGAGTTGGTAAGAGGCAGCGGGTGTCAGTTTTTTATGGTGATGTTATTCAGCCCCTGATAGTCGACACAAGGACGTAATTCGCCCGAACTCTTCTTTACAAAGAAGAAGCCCTGACTGAGAGCGGAGGACAAATACTCCTCCATCACCCGCGTCTCGGTGGAAGAGAGTATAGACGGCCACGGGGTGGAGTGGAACCTGGCTGGATCTCAATAGCCAGGTCGTTGGGGCGATGCAGAGGAAGATGGTTGGCAAGTCTCTTGCAAAAGACCTCAGCCAGGTCTCGATATGCAGGAGGGATGGCGTTGGTGTCGACATCGGAGTCCTCGGAATCCCTAGAGCACGTCCCAGCCGGTGTTTGTAGGCAGAGTTCGAGGCAGGTCGGGCCCCATTGCAGGATCTGGTTTTGAGACCAGGAGATGAGAGGGTCATGCTGTAATAACCAGGGGTATCCTAAGATGATGGGTGGCAAGGAAATGGAGGTGAAGTGAAAGCAGATTTCTTCTTGGTGTTGGTCAATGGTAAGGGTGATGGGGCTGGCGGAAAGGGGCCGACTGTCAACGGATGTCACTCGAACTGGCTGGGATAACGCCTCAGTCTCCACCCCCAATCTCTTGGCATAGGAGGAGTCAAAGTTTCCGGCAGCCCCGGAGTCGATGAACGCAGAACTTTGGACTAGTCTGTGGCCAAATTGGACGTGTACCTGAACTATGAGACGTGAGATGCTGGGTGTGGTGGCTGCGAGATGGAGGTGACCTGGTGAGCTCCCCCCCTGATTCACAGGCCTGATCGTTTCCTGGGCGTGAAGGGCATATAGCTCTATGGTGTGCCGTTGACCCACAATTGCCGCGGAGTCCCTCCCTGAAACGTCGTTCTCGGTCTGCAGAGTTCAAGCAGGCGCGTCCTAGTTGCATGGGTTCCCCGGCTCCCGTGTCAACCACGGGGGAGGTGGAGACCCGGCAGACGCCCTAGCGATGGTGGTGAAAGCTAGTGATCGGGGCGTGGAATGTGAAAAAAGGGGCGTGATGGGCGGCAGGGTTCGGGGGGCTGGCTTCGGACGAGCGAGCAGGCGCTGGTCAATCCACTGGGCGAGCTGGACCCTCCAGTGTAGCCGGAAGCTCTTGTCCGGCGAGCTCGTCCTTGATGCGAGAAGCCAGTCCTTGGCTGCGGGGGGCGTGGCAACAGCCGACTGAACAGCCGCCTTGCGGAGGGTCGCGTTCTCCTGCCGCAGCTCCGCCACCTCGCGGCGCAAAACCGCGACGTCTTGGAGCTCCTTTCGGAGAGACACGACTTTACCACGGAGCTCATTGATCAGATGGGCATGCTGGTCAACCACAGCGCGGAGGCGACCAAACTCTGCTGGGTTTACTGCTTTAGGCTCAGTCATTCTGTCACGAGCAACCGAGAGATGAACACAGCAGCCTTAGCAGTTAGCCCGTGTTGCGTGGACGGTAAACCCAAACGCGGAAGCAGTGCGAGTAGGCAGGATAACCACAAGTTTACTCTTAGAACTCTCTTACAAAAAGAACAAGGATCTACACAAATAAACCCGCATTCTAGCAACACACACTCAATCAAGGAAGCAACCTGAATAGGTGAGTACTCACGAAATTGTCGGTGGAGCGTTAGCGAAGGCATATATGAACTCAATGACTGAGCGATGTGAAGCGCCATCTTGTTTCCTTTTATGTTTCCTGAAAGCGCGACCGTCTTACTTCCGGGTCCTCGTGCCGGTCGGAGCGAGTGTGCATGACACATATGAGTTAAGAATTAGTAAAGTATCTGAACAGCTAATTAATTATTCATCCATTATTAATTAATATTTTCATTTTGGTAAATAAGAATAAACATTTTAGATTTCTGCAGAAAACAGATCTCTACTTGACTCGCACATTAATATTATTAACAGCATCAACTTCAGTTGTGTTTAGAATCCTTTAAAATCCTGTTTATGAGGAATTCAGTCAAATAAATCAATTTCTGTGTGGAGTACTGGAACTTTTCTACAAAAGTAGTTATGCAAAAAAACAAGTGGTACTTTTACTTTTAGTCAAGTAAATTCTTAGGCGAGTATTTGTACTTCTAGTTGAATATAGCGCTTGTGTACTTCTGCCACCTCTGGACCCATGATATAAACTCAAAAAAAGTAAAAATGATCGCAAATGCAAAATGTAGGGAATATAACACTACAAATACCATATAAATTGAGCAAAGTTGGTTTTTTTCTGTGACAATGTGCCCCAAGTGTTTTGTTCCTCTGATACTGTAGCAGTTTACAATTTTTTTTTTAATCAAAAACGAACATTCTTGTTCTTTCTTTAACCCCAGGTCATCCAATACGTTTCATGTACGGTTAAGTCAAGTCGGCTTTTATTGTCATTTCCACCATATCCAGTTCAGTACACATAATTAACTATCTAGCTAAGACTACAAATTAACTAGAGAATTAGCTGAGAATTGTAAAAATTGTATTTGTGACAATGTAGCACCGACCAGTACACAGAGCTGAACTGAGACAGGTTGTTGTCTTTACACCAATCCGTTGGCCTCTGCACCTCCTCTCTCTAGCCTGACTCATTGTACTTGCTGATTAGACCCACCATGATCGTGTCATCAGCAAACTTGATGATGTGATTGGAGCTGTGCGTTGGAACACAGTCATGTGTCAGCAGTTTGAACAGTTAGGACAATACCATCTCCACCACACTCCATCTGGCCCTCACACACCTAGACAACAAGGACACCTACTTCCAAATACTGTTCATGCAAACTGCAAATACTTGATCTTGATGCGTGTCATGACAAGCTGCTTGAAGCACTTCATGATGATAGGTGTGAGTGCAACAGGATGGTAGTCATTGAGACAGGACACAGAAGACTTCTTCAGCATGGTGACAAGGATGGTGGCCTCAAAAGCACATGGGGATGACAGTGCTGCTCAGAGACATAACTCTGCTAACTTGAAAAGTGTCACTTCTACAAACTCAAACACCAAAACGTACTGAATACTCAAAAAAGTCTATTAATTTGACCTAATTGCAATTATTTAAGTTAACAGTACTCAATGTGTTTAATTACTTTAAGCATTAGGGTTTAAAGTGTACAGAACGTCTTCTGTGTTAAGCGCTGACCCGCGGGTTTGTGACATTTGCAATATGCAGTTTCAAGAGATGTGTTAAGTAAATTAACGATTTCCTTAAAAACCGATAACGCTCTTTCAAATAATCATTAGGAAATTAAAAGACATCAATACGCGGTCTTATAACTCTCTCCCGGCAAAAAACAACTTGTATAATTTGTGCCTCCACATCCACAGAATCATCATTAAAAGCGCACGTCATGCTCAATAAACTTCTGAAACAAACTTACCCTGGAACATAACCTGCTACCGAGCAGGCTATCTTCAGAGAGTAAGTTGCCATGGTTACATACTTACCCAGAAAGTTACCTCCGTTTTTGGAACCGAGAGTTGAGGTTATCCACTAACTTACTCTTAAACTTACCCGGGTATGTCACATAACCTGCTTTCTGGGAAACCCCCTGATCTGGTGGAACCAGACTCAACAGGGAACCCATCCTCATCTGGGTGATGACAGATAACAGAAATTGTAGAACATCATGTGTGTTATGCAGATGAAAGTTCGATATAACAGAAGTTATTTAAATTAACACAAAGTCCAGTTCAGCTCAGGGATGAGTCAGCAGGTGCAGAGGGCAGATGGGGGTCTGGATCACTGGGAGCTCAGGAGCAGCATGTGTAGATCCAAACCAACATGAAGAAAAATTCAGCTGGAGCAGGTCCTTCTCTGGATGCCTCAGGAACCTCGCAGGGTTGGCACAATCTCCAGATGCCTCGGGATGGGTGGAAAAATAAAGAGCAGGTGAAAAGAATTAGCGTGGTTGCCATTCACGATAGATGTACTGGAGTATGAGGTAAAGAAATTAATTATGGGTGTGCCAGATTAAAGAGATGCGTCTTGAGTCTACTTTTAAATTGGGAAACTGTGTCTGAGCCCCGAACACTGTCAGGAAGGCTATTCCAAAGCTTTGGAGCTAAATATGAAATTTTGTTTTGCTGTATGCAGGGATGCAGTAGTTCCTGAACCAGGTGGTGATGTTACCTGTTCAGATGTGCTCAGACACACAGGTAGAAGAGAAGGTCCTGATCCTCTGAGCTCAGGAGGAAGATCATCCACCTGTTCCAGGTAAACCTGCTCGTCACGGGTCAGTCACCGCTGTGTCATTAGCAAACCGGAGCTGTTATTGGCCACACGGTGGTTTATGTAGATGGAACAATATGATATAATGAGAGACAATAAATCCACTGTTTGCCAGGGATGGAAGTTTTGGGACTGTGTCTGTACTGAGCTGCTGTCAGCAGACGGTGATGTGACGTTAGCACAGTCTTGTAATGAAGTGTGTAGAAACTCACACAGCACTCGTGACTTTTAAATGTCTTCCCTCTCACTCACATCTGACACACACCGGCGGAGACGCTCTAAAATTTCACTAAAATGATAAAACAGTAATCAGTGACATCATCAGGTAATTGTGAAACAGAAGACACACACACACACACGTACACACACAGAGAGAGAAGAGGTCGAGTTCAGAGGTCATTAGTAACAGTACGAGTGTGAGCGAACATGATGTTGTTCAGTGGTGTTTACTACAGACTTTTTATTCTCTGTTTCAGGACATATAGCTCACACAACGCTGAACACCTGGAGGACTGGATCACAACGCTCAGCGCCACGACACGCCTTTACTCTTCCTCCTTATATGTTCAGACACGGACACTGAAATAACCTGTAGCTAAAAGGATTAAAAGCACACGCCGTGAATAGTGAGGATGACAAACACGCTGCATCTTCTGTACGTCAGAGCGCCGATGGTCTGCTCGGCCGCGGGCCTCTGTCTTTTATAAAACTTTTCCCTGCAGTGTGTGCGCGTGATTCAGAGCTCTGCCTGGCCTTGATTGCCTGGAGACAGCTTCAGCTCGAAGACAAGAGCATTCTGCTGCAGTGCAGGAATATTTCTCTGTTTGAAACTGCATTTTCTTGTAGCCAACCAAATCTAATGTAATTCATTAGTGGCCCTGGTGCTTTTGTGTGACTATTGATCTCAGGTCTTATTGTTATTCCATACAGAATAACGTTCATACAGCAGGATAAAATGTGCCTCAGGGTCACCAGACAAAGTCTAAAACATTACAGCAGCAACACACAAGATGTTAGAAAGTTGACTCAGTCTGCACAGAGACATTTCTTTCACCAGGGTCCCCATCAGCCCTATCAGCCCCTGGTGAAGGACACTACCTTTTAGCTAAATCTTCCATACAATCCAAGATCTTCTGCACATCAGGAATCAGGTAGTTCAACATTCCTCAACTTGCTGCAGATCTTCTTGACATTGGGCAACTGGCTAGTCTATGAGCTCCTGTAGCACTTTCCAGGGGCTGTGGCGTTTGGAGGTGAAGGCGTGGGAGAAGATCCATAACCATCTGTTGAAGGAATCTCAGGGTTTTACAAAAATTGGGAAATTCTGGAGCAGCCCTTCTGTCCTTACCATCAACCTGAACTTATGAACAGAATGGGTAAAATGTTCAACTCCTCTTAGATACCTCTATTTGATTCTGGGATGGAGTTTGTGATGTCTCTACATATACACTACATTTTTGGATCATTTGGTTATTAACATTGATGACAAGATCTGTGTTATTTAATCAATTTTGGAATTTAATTGATGTTTTGTTGGTTGAATCAATTAATTCGCTTAATGGAAAGTTGTTGATTCAGAATCGTTTCACACTTTGAAATTATTTAATTAAGCATTCAAACATTAGACCTTTTAATGTTCATAATGGTCATATTGGAGTTTTGGGAGAGAAATGCTTTTCGTTCTTTTGAGGTTATGATGGTTGGTACAATACTTCCACCTACTGGACTAGAGCCTGAAGCAGATTAGCATGGGAAAAGATTGAGATATTACATTTAATAAACAAACAACAAAAATGTTACTTTGAAACCTGATAAGTTTAAGTAGTTGTAAATATTGCAAAACTTGTAGCTACTCGTCAGTGTTGTGAAAATGTATTTACCCCTTCCTGATAGATATATTTACCGCTTCCTGATATATATCACACTTAAATGATTCAGATCATTAAACAAATTTTAATATTACACAAATATAACCAAAGTAAAAGGAAAATGCTATTTTTAACTGATGATTTCGTTTATTAAGTGTAAAAAAATGTCCAAACCTGCCTAGCACGAAGTGAAAACATTTGTAACCACACTTCTTTGGAAAGTGTAATTAAATTTCACTTGCCACACCCAGACCCGATTACTAACAGACCTGTTAAAACAAGAAATCACATAAATAGAACCTGTCTGACAAAGTGAAGCAACTAAAAACTATAAAAAACCAACACAATCTAAAGAAAATCACTCACTCATTATCAATACCACTTGATCCTGTATTCAGGGTCACGGGGGGCCTGGAGCCTATCCCAGGAGACTTAGGCCACAAGGCGGGGTACACCCTGGACAGGCCACACACTCACACAACTTGGGAAAGCCAATTATCCTAATCTGCAGGTCTTTGGGAAGAAACTGAAGTACCCAGAGGAAACCCACCAAGCACGGGGAGAACATGCAAACTCCATGCACACAGAGACGGGAAGCCAGCCTGGCCGGGAATCGAACCCAGACCGTGGAGGTGCAACGCGACAGTGCCAACAACTACACCACCGTGCCGCCTAAAAGAAATTCAGATAAAAAGAGATAAAAAGTAATTGACATGTATCAGTCTGGAAACAGGTACAAAGACATTTTGAAGGCTTTGGGACTCCGGGGAACCACGGTGAGAGACATTAGTTTTCCACAAAAAACTTGGAAGAGTAGTGAACCTTCCCAGGAGTGGGAGTCTACCAAAATTACTCCAAGAGCAGAAAGACCCCTCATCCAGGAGCTGATTAAAGAACAGAGAACAACTTCTAAAGATGTGCAGGCCTCACTCTCCTCAATTAAATATTATAGGCAAATACTTTTTCACAGCACTGTACCTGCCATTTTCATATTTAACTTTATTAAATATGGGAAAACTGGTGCTCAAAATAATCAAATACACATTGATAATGTAAATATCTATCATGCTGATGACCATCACTGAGTGTCATTTAGAAATCTGAAGACTTAAAATTTCTTGTTTTTCTATTAAAATTATCCATTATAATGTTAATATATGTTTTTATTTTTAATATGTGGCATAAACACTTTATAAACAAAGGTCAGTGATTATACAGAGAAGAGATGCAGACACGTGTGTATTATAAATGGTTTATAGCAGGATGGATTCTCTCGAGGATTCCGGCAGGTGGCACAACTGGACTGTGAATGAGCAGATGTTGTAAAGAAGAAATCGCCAGGAGCAAATAACGTTAGCAATGCGTGAGGAAAATGACAGTTGATCATCCAGAGTTACCTCAAGAAGTACCAGAGTTACTGAAGGGGGGGAATCCCTTCCTTGTTAAAGATCAGACTGAATTACAGTATATGAAGTTTTATTCTCATTCTGATTCACTAACTCGGATCATAATCATCACTTATTTGTTAACTGGTATCAATTTATTTCCCAAATCCAGCAGCAAAAGAATGAAATCCTCTTCACTGTAACTGTCTCGTGTGAGATAATTAAGACTGTGTTTTCTTCTTCCTTCTTCATGAATTTACTCATTTAGAATTTATTCATGAAAGAAAATAAAAAAGTGTCTTTCGTGAAAAAATCAGCCCAGTTGAATCATTGCACTAGATTACTGAGATCCCTGAACACCATTTAATGCCCTAATGATCCAAAAAACCCTCACATAGTGATCAGTTCTCAGTGATTTTATTCCCATGTAAATTTTAAAGGCAAACCCTTCATCCTCTCCTGATAGATCTGATCAAACATCTCACTCTGCGCCACAGTGAAAGTGTTCTTCCAGTCTCCAAACATGCCTGGAACATTCCAAGCACAGTGTAAGATCTCAAATTAAAATTCCTATTTAAATACAAAACCACTGAGTCTGCTCTATGATTGCAAACATTTAAATGAAAAAACTAGAGACCAACTCTGACCCTCAAACCCAAATATTCAAATTTTCAAAGAACTAACGATGTCCTGAATAACATCCTGAAAAAAAAATCCAAATTTATTTGAAGAACCAAATAGAATATAAACTATACAGTATATACATATTAACCTCGTGTAACCTCTGACCTTTGCGCATGAACTGGCCTTTCTTCAGGAGATCTTCAGGAAGAAACTCATAGTTTGCCTTTGGGTCCTTCCTCATGTTCTTAAAGGTTGTTTTCTCCACGACACGAGACAGAGCAGCCTCATTCAGGTCTCGGCCCAAGAACCTGCTGATCTTCTCCACAGCTGACCTCAGATCCTGAAACACGCACGACACACCGGACACACTTGAGAACCCTCCAGAACACAAGATGGGTCTACATGGTGTTTAATAAATCTCTGGAAGCTTCTGCTGCATATTTTACTGAACACTCACACTGAAAACAAAGGCACCATCTGAAATTCACTTCTCTTCACTTTCAGAAGTCAAGAGTTACTTTATTAGCAGAAATGTTATATTTGTATGATTATTAAACCCATTCCCAACATGAAATTAAATGGAGAAAAACACAGAACTAACTGTGCTAACACTATGTTAACCCTAAGCTATTAACCCAATATTGTGGAAATTACACAATTTCCCTTTGGGATTAATAATGTAATCAATCTAACAATCTATGTATCTATAACTAATTCATCCTAAGAAATTTACCCTAATCTCACCCAATTAATCCTAAACAAGTAATACTGATCAATTAACCCTAATCCAAAGTGTTCATGCCATTGTTTTAGGTTGTTTACCATGATCATGTCCTCATACGTCAGGAACAGGATATTGTACTCGTCTCGGTGTGTGTACCACTCCCGGATATGATCGAACCACGATGATCCAGCAACTGCACAATCAACCAACACACACCGAACCAACAGTCACACCATCACAGTGCCTCTATCTTACAGCACACATGTTCCTTTATTATCCACTGAACTGAGAGTGATTCTAATGGAGTCCAGATTATCCAGTGTGTTCACATTAAACACAGGAGACCAGTTCATTCTCACCATCTCCAGCCAGGTACTGCTGCAGAAACTCCTCAAAGCTCGTTGGGTTCTCCAGCTGGGCCAACGCATAGGAGAAGTGGAAATAAGACACCGCATTGTCCTTTGGGTTCCTCATCACATACACAATCTGACATTTAAACACAAACAAGAACAGACAAGGATCACATTCTTACAATGCAAATGTAGTAGAGACCTACAGGTTTTTAAGAGCCGTTAACTGTCCAAAGAACCACCTGCAGTGCTCGTTTCCTCTTTTTCCTCAAGCTACTATTGTGATAAAAACATATTTCATAGATAAACCAACTTAAAGATACTTAAAATCACACCTATAAAATAAATTTATTTTAAAAAATTATTTTACACCTTTAAAAAAGTATTAATTTTTAATTAATTGAAGTACATTGCTGGCCCCAGTGGCCTCTACTAATGCAAAGTCACAATGTATATTTATTTGCAAAGTTGCATAAATCTTTGGTTGAGATCTTGTACAAGGGCATATGAAAAAGTTTTGAGATTCATGTGCCAGAGTTCCAGATGTTTTTGTGTATATCCTCCCTCAGACATCTTAAAACCTGCCAGTAGGGCCTCCAAAGGAGCGCAGCACTCAAGTAGCTCAGCTTTGTACACCTTAAGTGTTTATAAAGATGATAATGTGGTTAGCTGTGTTATTTTCGACAAAGTTAATTAATGAATCATTATGAAATAAAGCAATAACTGAGACGTGCATCCTGTTCTTGGTCGCCGTGCTGGTTTGAGGTAAAACTTCATTGTAATTAACTCAGATTGCGCAAAAGGTGTGCAAAGCTGAGGTACTTGAGTGCTGCGCTCCTGGAGGGCTGTGATTGGTTGAATGGTGAGGTCGTATCTGATTGGCTAAAGAGAACAGGTGACCCACGTTGCTGCCAGCAAAGTCTCAAAAATACACACACAAATCCAGTGATATTCACACACGAAAGACGATTTTCACATGCACAGTCCATGATGCACTCGTGAATTTTAAACATTTGCATTTGTGAAACGTATATTATGAATATATATTTATTTTGTGCACGTGAATATTCATTTTTTTGTGAATATTTTTTTTTCGTGCACGTGAAGTGGGATACACATGTGTGCATCGTGTCTTTTGCGTGAATTATTTTTGAGACTGATCTGCTTCCATACTCCCGACTGAGTAGTAGTAGTAGCCTTAATGTGGGAGCCCCCTAGTGATGGAGAGGAATTGGACACGACTAAATTAGCGAGAAAATCAGTTGCTCTGTATGACAGACCAACAATGGCAGCAATGTTGTGGATTGTTCTCCAATGGTTTGCTTAGTTTCATGCCAAAGTCCATGTTTGCTCTTTGTTCTAACTTGCTGTCCATGATGAAATAGCAGACGTGGTAGTGCAAGTGGTCAGTATAGCACTAGTTGCACAGCTCCGTATGTACAGATCTGCCCATTCAGAAAGCACGTTTCGAGAAAGGGGATCTTGCGAGCTGCCGCAGCAGCGACTGGGTTGATTACATTAATTACCTGTAGGGTGCAGTCGTGTTTCAATCTGAGGTATTATGTGTCTATTGAAGCTGAAAATGTGTTAATCTCTCTTAGGCGCGCATTCACAGCAAGCGCCAGAGCTCATAAACGTGTCGAGCTCAAACTGTAAATACTGATATGTATTTATTCTTCATTTTCTTCTCACCTTTAATGATGATTCTTCTTTGACTGCGCTTTCTCCATTCAGTATTATTATTATTATTATTATTAGCAGTAGTAGTATTAGTGCTGTGAATTTATTAATATTATTGTTGTTGTAACGCACCCGCTCGTGTGCAAAAAGACGAAGTACAACAAAGAATACAAAGGTGTATGATAAGTTAGCCTAAAACTATATTGTTTTATTGTGTATATGTGCTTTAAATATACACTAAACAATAAACACGGCCGTTTGCAAAGTGAAAGTGAGTTGCGTGTGTGTGCTTTTTGATCAAAAGGCTGATAAACGTGCGCGCAGATATGAGCAGATTTATCAATAAAACTGCAGACATACTACACCAGAAATGCAACAAACACAAATCTATATGCTACTCGCTAAACACAACGCGACAGCGCGCAGAATCCTTTGTCTGCGCTTTCTTCATTTGTAGTAGTACACTAAAAATGCTGGGTTTCTGTAAACACATCGTTGGGTTGTGGGTCAAAATTCTGTTTTATTTCAGGTACTTTAATCACACTGTTGGGTTTCTTTTGCTATGAATACTAAAAGCGCTACATGATTAAACTCAGTGCAAAAAAATAGAAAAAGAAACGTCTCCATTTCCTCCCTAAATCTTTCATTTGCATCACAATGAACTGAAGCTCAGCGCGTCTTCTTTCCTTCTTTTAATCTGTCATATTTAAGTGAAATATAAAGTATTTAGCTTATGGGCCTAAATATTAATTTTTATTTATGGACAGGTGTAGTGTGTTTTATATAGAAGCGCGGCAATTTTTGTTGGTTTCAAAACAACGTTTTCAAAGATTTGAGCTCCAGACAATCCCCAGACGCTCTGAGCTCACTTCTGAAAACTACCGCTGGCTAACTTTCTCTGCAGTTAAAATAGCGGATTCATTTCATTTGGGGTATTTCTAACTGTATTTAGATTATGTGAAGTTGTGTACACTTTGGGACTTTTTTGAAAACAAAATGCTTCTATCTACTAAATCAAATGGAATGTGTCAACCCAGCAAGAGTGTTAATTTACCCCCTGGTTGGGTCAAATAAAACAACCCAGCAGTTTTTAGAGTGTAACATAAAAAATATTCCATTTGTAAAATAGCATAAAGAAATCATAGGTTGTGTATAGAGTGATTAAAAACAATACCACAAAGTTTATGGTAAATAAATTATCAGACCCTTCCACTGCAGGGATTAAAAAACAGTAACAGTGTAAAGTTTATGGAATCCATAGAAGCTCAGTAGTCCGCACACAGCCTCTCGCGACGGAGCCTGAATTTGCCATTTTCACGGGGACGGGGCTAAGAAACACACATCTTGGTTTATTCATACAGATGTACCTGTTTTACAATACATGAAAATTTACCCTGACAAAAAGCAACATAAGAACAGTGCCAGCTGGTTCACCTAAAATATTTCCTACGTAGTCTAATCAGAGCTCTACCGCCCACTCGGTTCCTCT
Source organism: Clarias fuscus (assembly GCA_030347435.1). Lineage (NCBI taxonomy): Eukaryota > Metazoa > Chordata > Actinopteri > Siluriformes > Clariidae > Clarias > Clarias fuscus. Next base: position 375,104 of record CM059222.1, on the reverse strand, counting down.
TCATAATTGGATTTGATATTTTTAGAGTGTAATTCATAAATTATGTTCATAATAATGAAATGAGATGCCCTACAGTAAAATTCATCTACAATTAATTCAAAATTGGCGCGTGTAAATCGGCAGCTCGCACTTTCACTTTAAAAAAGGCAGATTTATCGATAAAAATAGACACAAACTCCCACAGAAATTAAACAAGCACAAATATATACGGTAGGCTACTCACTAGATAAACGCTGGCTTTTCCAACACGACAGCGCGCTCCGATGTCAATTTATTCAAGTCATAATATAACATAATAACATATTTTTGCTGTGGAGTTTATTTTTTTGTGAGCATAAGAATTGCATTTGTTAGGAACCTCCACTAGAGGTCACTGTTTCTGTCTGTAATTTTTGTTGGTCGACTCAGTTTCCCAGAAGGCACCTCAGTCAGGTGATGAGTGCTCACCTGAACTGAGGTGGCTCATTAAAGTTTTGGTATGTTTGTGTTTGTTTGTATACCGTCATGTGGGCATTCCTTTTTGTTTCTTTAAGTTTATATTGGGTTTATGTTTTGTAACCTTTGTTTTCAAGAGGGCTCTAGTTTTGTTTACTGTATGTTCCTTGTTCTAGTGGATTCATGGAGCTGTCCTGTTTCATGTTTAGTTAGGCTGTGTCTCCTCCTGTGTACAGTGTAAGTACTGTTCTGTGTCTTCCCAGTGTTGGTGTTCTTGTGTAGTTCTTTGTCTGTTTAGTTTTGTGTAGCCAAATTAGGGCCTAGCCGCTAGCAGGGTTAGCCGCTAGTAGCCCTTGATTGCTAGTAGGGTTAGCCCCTAGTAGGGTTAGCCTCCAGTAGTCTAGCCTCTAGTGGGATTTACTGCTAGTGGTTCTGATTGCTAGTAGGTTAGCCGCTAGTTTGGTATAGCCTCATGTGTGCCCTGCCTTTTGTGTTCAGTTCCCCCCCTATTAGGTCAGTACTAACCCGGTTAGCCACTAACTCCCTTAGCTACTAACCCGGTTAGGTCAGCATCCAGTGTCCCCAGTATTCCATGTAGCTACTAATCTCACTAACCACTAACCCATCTGGTCTCTGTGCTCCTGGTCCTGTCTTCAGTCCTGTCTCTAGGCTGTATCCCTCGTCCTGTATCTAGTCTCCAGTCCTGTCTCTTGTCTTGTTCTGTCTCTTGTCTTGTCCTGTCTCTCCAGTCCCTAGTTCCCCTATGTATCTTTAGTTAGCTCCAGCTCCATGTTTCCTCATCCCCAGTTCTGTGTCAGATCCCTGTGTCAGCTCCTGGTTCCCTGTGTTTTTCCTGAGCCCTAGTTTTAGTTTGAGTTTGTTGTTTTGGTTCCTTTGTTTGTTTGTGTCTGTTTTGAGTTTTGTAAATAAAGACTTTCTGTTTCAACAACCCCTCTGCATCATGCCTACCCTCATGCCCACGGCAACCACACCATCAGCCGGTCTAGCCAGCACCACCAGCTAGACCGTGACAACATTTCAATGAATGTTTCACTCCATCTCACCTCCACTGCTCAAGACTTTCAAGACAATCTACCAGGTTTGTTTATTGTCCAGAGAAAGCAAAATACACCTGTCCATACAGTAAATAAAAAGAAAAGTATCAAAATCAAAAAGTATCAAATCCAACTATGAAGTCTGATTTAATTGCCATCATTAAATATTTTTTTTTCTTTCTATTTTATGTTTTCCTGGCGAAATACATTTTAGGCGACAGCGCTCCGAGGTGAACACATGCAGACACCCAGTTACTGTAATCCCTCTTCTCACCTTTCATTCACGATAGCTGTGAATGCGGGTTCACTGATGGGGGAATTGGCAGAATTGAGGGATTTAAAATGAATTAACAAGACCGAGCAGACGTCTCTGCCTAAAATGTATTTCGCCAGTAAAATATAGAATAAATAGATATAAAATGTTTAACGGTAGCAATTAAATCAGACTTCATAGTTGGATTTGATACTTTGAGTGTAATTTATGAATTTACTGAATATATTCAGATTTTGTAAAATAACGAAACCCGTTTCCTTCCTGGACCGTTTGTCTGCATCACAATGAACTGAAGCTCAGCGCGTCTACTTTCCTTGTTTTAATCTGTAATATTTAAATGAAATGCCTTTCGTGTATATGCGAAATATGTTGACATATTCACGAATCAGGACATTCGCATAGTTAACACTATCAGGAAATTAAATAAATTTTAAGACTATTTAAACTGAGGCTTATCCATGTCTTTTATTGTTTTGTCCCTGTTAAGACATTACAAAAACTATACAAGAAACCTTTTATTATGAATTTTAAAGCACGATTCAGGGCATCTTATGTCATTATTATGAACAAAATATGAAGCACATAAACACATATTCATCATGAAAGATCTGTTGTTCATTGTACTTGGTCTGGCTTTTAGATAAAGTCCTTCCATACGCCATCTGGCGAACATTCAGTGAAGCACAACATATTTATTTAATTTCCCGAATGATGGGATTTTGCAGCATGGCGCGTGACGAATTGCGGCATTTCGCAAGAAGAAGCACGCATTCTTAATGGCCATCTGTACACAGGACCATGTCTTTGGCACACTGACTCATGAAGGTTGTGACTGTGTGTGCAGCCTTGTGCTGCCATCTGTTGGCGTGTTACAAAACTAGTCTTGAAACTTTTTCACTTCATACTGATAATGTGAGCATCAAACCTCCCTATAACTTCTTCACCAACATGCCCCAAAGACAGTCACAGAGGTTAAGGTCAGTTATTTGTGGTGTCCATCATGTGTGAATGATTCCTCATGCTCCCAGAACCTCTTTCTGGTCCCTGCCCTGGAATACGGCACATTCAGGTGGTCATGTGACTTCATTTTATCTCCATTTCTCAGTCTCGACCTGAGCGACTGAAGCGACCCCAGATCATAACACTGTCTCCAGAGGCTTGTACAGTGGACACTATGCATGATGGGAGCATCGCTTTACGCGCTTCCCTTCTCACCCTGACACGCCCATCACTCTGGAATAGACTCAGTCTGGAAGTTAAAGACACAGAGTCACTTCTTTTCTAGGATCAGAATGCAAATTTTCCCACATGGGTGTATAAGACATGAGAAGCTCCTCACTGTATCAGTTAGGGTTAAAACAATCATTACAGCTAAAACATTAACCACTGCAGTAATTATTATTAAGACGTATTTTTTTTACATATATATATATATATATATATATGAGTGTATAATGATTTGAACTTTTGTCCTCAAATTATATAAAACATATTGAATATGAAAAGGATGGAGAACGTTACTTTAGCCTTTTTGTCCTTCAGGCCAGGGGGCATGAGCCTGGGCAGGAGGTGAGATGCGAAGAAGCGGGGAGACCGTCGTGAAGAATAATCAGTGTGACCCTCAGGAAACTCCAGCCATGGCATTTTCTCAAGAGTGTTGGGAAATTCTTCATCCTGGTTGCCATCTGACTCACAGATTAGTGTGATGATGTTCTGAGCCCATATTGTTCCTGTGAAAACATCCAGCACCTTGTGAGTTCACGTTAAACATTACACACACACACTAATGCTTTTGAGATCAGCTGTCTGCGGAGACTGAGTTCTCTGACGGCTCGACTCTCACCTGACTTTGGGTACGTCACCAAGAAAGTGTCGCTGTCTCGTATTTGGAAGCTCTGAAGAGAATCGATGTATTCTGGTGTCGTCATTCCATTCGCAAAAATTAATCCTTTATATCTGAAAAGGTACTCATTGATTTGTTCCATGATGTTCCTGCTGTAGAGCGCCGGCGCATGCAAGCTTCTGCATTCGGTGCAGATGGACTTTGGAACTCTGATAATACAGAGTTTAAATATTATCTAACACACGTGAAGTGGTTCCTGTGTTTCACTCAGCAGGCAGGTAAAAAAATTCACTGCAAACAATTAAATTATATTAAATATTTGTAATTGCAACTACATATTTATTTATTATGTTACTATCCCAGCTACAGGATGTTGGAAATTTATTGATGTATCAATCTATTGATCTATCTATTAAGTGCTAAATGTGTGTGGATCTAGCCTTCATGCTTTTGCTAGTGCGTGCGTGTGTGCGCGCGCGTGCGTGTGTGTACTTTGATTTAGAACAGTAATAAAACAGGCTGTAAAAGGAGGTTAATGACAAACCCTGGCCATGCAAACGGAGATGATGTTGACTCCTGCTGTTCAATTTCCTGTCATCACTCCGCCCACCTGATCACCTGTAAGAGTCACTACAGGTAAAGTTCAGAAGATTATTTTGGAGCTTATTGTGTTGCTTGTTAAACAGAGTTTAAAGTTTCCTAAAAGTTTCACTAAAAAGGAGTGTGACGGCACTGAAGACTATGGGAGAACCACGAGGATCACACGCTCACGGTCAGTTTAAAGATTTTATTGTATGTACACCACTGCACTGCTGGAATTCAAATCACAGTTTTATATTATTTATATTATTTAATGTTATATATACACTGATCAGCCGTAACATTAACACCAGATAACATTAACACTTTACAAGTCACACATAAGTGAGTGAGTCCGATCCACTGATACCCCACAATCCACAGCACCTGCTAGACACCACAGCGCCCCCCAGAGGCCCTGCTGAGCCACGCCCTGCGGGACCAGGGCCACCCTGATGCTACAAGGGGAATCCAAAACCTGAGGTGGTTATAATGTTAATGGTTTTAATGTTATGGCTGATTGGTGTATGTTCTCAGGGATTTAAAACACATGAAACAAGCGTGTGAATGGAAGATCTGGTGAGGAGAGAGAGATGGAATGTTTATGTGTATGAGGATCTCAGTGAGGATCAAAAACAACACATTTAACTATAAGCTGATAAAATGCATGATTTAAAAAATAATAATTTATATTGTAAGAGATGGTAAATTGCTGCAGTATAAAAGGAACAAAACACTTGGGGGCATGCAGTTTTAGAAAATTAATTCACCACTGAGTGTTACGTTGCTTACATAAAACTTCTTTATATATTTCTGTGTGAAAATGATTAATATTAGTTTATATCATGGGTCCAGAGGTGGCAGAAGTACACAAACTCAATACTGAGGTAGAAGTACAAGTACTTGCCCAAGAATGTACTCAACTTCAAGTAGAAGTAGCACATCAGTTTTATTTTACTCAACTATAGGCACTAAGTATGCGCTTTAAAAACATACCAGTACATAGTGATGGGTCGTTCATGAACGATTTATTCCTTTTTAACGAGTCTTTAACGTGACTCAGAAGAACGAGTATCACAGAGAGTGATTCGTTCATTCGGTTATGTACAGGAAACAGAATTGAGTCGTTACCTTTCAGTCTTTGGTCCGAATCGTTCGTTCTTTTGTCACATGACTCCCATAGACGCTATGCAGTGAGAATTAGTAGCATTAAAGATATGATGGTGAGCTGCTCATTCTGTTTATAATAATATGTCCTGAGTTGCACTGTAATATTTTCATTACTGGAACTATAGACAAAATGTGTGTATGTACTGTAGACGTGTTGGGGGTCTGTTTATTGAAAATGTAACATTTTATTTTATTTATGATCAAAAGAACGAAATGACTCAAGGATTTGTTTATTTTGTTGAACAAGATTCAAAGAACCGAGTCACTAAAATGATTCAAACTTCCAGCACTCCACACAGAAACTGATTTATCTTAATATATCCGAGTTACTGATGAACAGGATTTTAAATGATTTTAAACACAACTGAAGTCGCTGCTGTTGGTTGTATGAATGTACAGTCAGACTGCAGGAGAGATTAGTTTCCTGCAGAAATCTAAAATGTTCATTTCGTTAACCAGAATAAAAGTATAAATGAATAATGAATGAATAAATGTACAGTTAATCACCTGTGTTCAGATACTTTATAAGTTCATAAACCCTTTGTAGACATTAAAAGAACATTTACAGCTGGAATGGAGAATAACTTTCAGTGTTGCTGAGTTTTTGTGTGAGGAGCCACTCTGTCCTGCTTCTGGTTTTATTACAAAGAGCTCTGGCTTTTCACATCATTTCAAAGAGAAAAGAAAATTAACTTTGTTAAAATATGATTTCAGCTTCTAATAGTCAGAAATGTGGGGTTTGTTTATTTTCCACAACGACTAGTTCCTCATATTACACACATACAGAGTACAACAGGGTTACAGGACAGGATAAACTTCATAAGTTTGTTATTTATATAAAAAGAGAAACACAAACCAAACGCGTGAGAGTTTCACACCCTTTTTATTCAGCATGTAGCCATTAGCCGGCTCACTTCAGCTCTTACCTCACGCTTGGAAAAAGAGCTAGAAGAGTCCGCTGCCCAGAGACCAAGTGGGCGGGATCTGTTGCCCAGGTAACCGACGTACCGCGCAAACCAATCAGCGCTTTCTTACTGACCTGTCAGTCATTTCTGCAAACTACGATTGGTGGAATTGTTTTCATTCACGTGCCGGGAGTTCCGGGTTTTTTTTTCTTTTTCTTTTCTTTTCTTTGTTGCAGAGAGCCGAATCATTTGGCTCGAATCAGAGTCGACTCTTTTGGCTCCCAAACCACTGTTACTGGTTTTTATAATTCAGGCAAATTTAGCAACGTTTTGACCCATGATAAGTGTATCTGCCAGTAAATTATTAGTATAATTAAACAATAAACCTGAAATATTCCAGGATACCTTTATTTTATACCATGTTTGGTTTAAAACCATTAAAGAGGTTGGATTCATCTAAGAATGTTGGATTGAATGAAAATAGTTTTGTGGTATGTATGTGCTTGTTTTTTGTTTTGTTTTGTTTTGTTTTATCTACGCAATTAAACATTTGAATGAACATCTTCTGAGAGGGTGATTCCATACTTTTTGCCAGGGGTTGTACACACATCCAACACCACGACGTGTGTAATGAATGTTTTATTTATAGTGAACTGTAAATCAGTGTTTTAATAAGAATTCTAAACAAGGTCATCTGTCCCTGTGCACAATTTTAATGCTAATGAGATGGTCAGATTAAAATACATATATACAATAAAATAACAAACCAAATAAACTATCCAAAACACAAAGCATGCAAAAATAAATCAGATTCACAACAGAGTTGTCGGTCAGGAGTGCCTGGAGCGGACCAGCAAGGTGTAAAGATGTATAAACATTCAAACAAACAAACTAATTCCTTCATTTTACCAAAATCATCTCTCAAAAGGGAGCTGGTGTTCTGTAAAGTTTGTGGTTCCACATCAGTCTCTCCCACAATCTCATGTGTCGCTACCTTAACACCCTACAGCCTATAAATCCATCCTACTACTCCCAGCACCTTGTGGGATTATGTTCAGTACTGAATGTTTTATTTACAGGGTGGCCAAAAGTAGGGTTACAGTTAACAATTCAACATTTTCTCTTTATTAGAAATTTAGACTTTTATTTACATATATTATAATTATATATTAGACATTTTAAATTGAACATTTAATCTTGCTCAAAGAGTCCGCCTTGTTGATGATAATTTTTATATCTAAAACGTGATTGTGAAGGTGAAGCAGATAATGAAGTAACTGTAACCCTACTTTTGGCCCACCCTGTATTTGTGTTTTATTGCACAGTTTATTTGCATTGCAATGTTGCTACCACTGTTAAATCAATAGAGATTAAATTCTGACACTGTTAAAAACATCACTATGTGCTACCAGTATGTCAGGAACCGGTACCTCTGAAAACCGCTGATTTGCCACCATGCAAAATTATACGCAGGAAATATTGAGAACGTAGCACAGACTGACGTAACTATAAATTTAAATCGGCACATCACTACTTCGTTCCTGTCTTTCCCATGTGGGGTCATCTGAAAAGTAATACATTTCTATTTCAAAGGTAACAACTAAAAAAAAAAAAAAAAGGTTTTTCATCAAAAAATGTAGTAGAAGTAAAAAGTATCACATAAAGAAAGTACTTCGACCTGTGTTTAATAATAAATGTAATAACCTTGTATATTCCATTAAGTCTTTATGTCACATGATTTTGCATAAATGTGTTTCTACTAAATGTTCCATCACCAGTTAAACATCAGTTAAACATCAGTTTAAAGTGAAATAATAACATGTGACAAGTTTTAATTCTTCCAAACTGCTGTGGTTCTTTTCTTACTTGAGGCAGGTGTCCATTCTCAGTCCCTGTCCCCTCTCCAGACCTTAAACCTGGTCCTGATTGGTCAGAAAGAGTCTGGGAAGAGTGCAGCAGGAAACGCCATCCTCGGCACCATGGCCTTCGACCAGGTCGGGGTGAAGACCAGGAAAAGCATGCGTCGAGAAGGTGTGGTGAAGGGAAGGTGCATAGTGGTGGTGGACACACCAGGCTGGGACTGGTTTAACACGATCGGCTCCTCAGCTTCCCCGTCTGCTGTGAAGGAGGAGATGATCTCAGGTATGACCCTGTGCCACCCAGGAGCTCACGCTCTATTGCTGGTGGTTCCTCTGTCGTTCTCCTTCACTGCAAGGGACCGCCATGTGGTGGAGGAACATGTAAATCTGTTTGGGCCACAAGCCTGGAGACACACACTGGTCCTGTTCACTGTGATGGACATCAAGCGCCTCCGTGACTCCACCCTGCAGGACGAGGTGGAGGTGAATAGCGAGCTACAAAAGCTGGTAGAGAAGTGTGGTGGGTGGTACCATGCACTCCACGGGAGACCAAGGAATGGAGAGGACCAGGTCGGTGAACTTCTGTCTAAGATCCAGAAGATGGTGTTTGCTGATGGAGAATCGATGCTCCTCAGTGACCAAGTGCTCAAGTGCAACAGAGAAAAGGAGGAGGAGGAGGAGAGCAGAGATGAAGAGAAGCTACAAAGATTTCAGATGGAGAGGAGGACCAGAGACTCTCACAAGGAAACAAATAGTGAGCAGAAAAGCTTTTTGATACTAACCACAAAATAATTACACATCATTATATTTTCAACCGCTTTTTCTCTGTTGTAGAAATGTTAACCTTAGGGATGTGGAAAATAAAATCTATTAACTTACATTTGGCAATTCGTGTATAGCTACACTGACTCCAAAATTTATTTATACATTTTTGATTTACTGACACACAAGCAGACAACACCATCTTCCTGTGTGTAGGAGCAAATTATTTGCCAATTTGTTTAGAATTGTAACAAAATCTGGAGAAAAAAATATATATATATATATAAAATTGAAATCTTTATAACATTGTCAGAATTGGCACCAAAAAAGCCAAAGTAATTGAAAGTCATTGTAATTAAAGGCACAAGTAATTCCTGCTTAATTAACAGGTTAGTTAATTAAAAGAGTGGAACCAGGGCTGTGTTACACTATGAAGTGTACAGACTAAGTGTACAGACTAAGTGTACAGACTAAGTGTGCTCCTTACTCCCAGTTAAGTGCACAGAGTGTGTCAGTTAAGGAAACGTTCCTCAACAAAATTCCACCATTCAGAACATCCTGCAGCATCACCAGTGCTGACGTTACTTCCTGTGCGTTACCATGGTGATATAAGCACCTCAGGTACCCGTTGCTCTGCTGTGGAAATATTACACTGCGGAAATTGAATACTGAATATTTATTAAAACAAAAACTGATACTATTATAAAACATATACTATTGAAATGTGTATAACTCGTAAATAAATTATTTGGTCAATTTACAAGATATACAGAGATTTTTTGTTTGTTTACACATTACTAATCTATGTAACACTAAGGATTCCTTAGTTTAATTAAAAATTAAATTATTGTGTCCTATTAATAAGATGTTGTCATCGATAATAATGATAATATAAACATATAAATCTCTTTTCTAACTCTTTTTTTTTTAAGATCATCTCAGTTCTGCATAGTGCTCAGAATTTTTTTCAATTTTGTGAAAATGACAACGACAAGAAGAACAGTTCCTGAGAAATAAAGCGTGCCCAGTACAGGATGCTACCACCACCATGTTTTGCTGTAGGGTTGATGTTAACTGAGCATGGCCTGCATTACGTATCAAGATTTTTACCAGCTCACTCTTATACGTTCATAAGGCTCCTATACTGTCCTTAATTACGCAGAGCTCATGAAGCGGTTGTGTGGTGAACCTTCACTCCTCTCTCAGCCACTCAACCCTGGATCACAAACACTTTTTAGTTTTACATACAGAACAAAGAGCAATAGAGGAGCTGCATCTTGCATAATCTGAAGTAACTGTGTTTAATCTGCAGGTACAGAACCTCAGGAGCCATCAGTGACAATGCAAGACAAGACATGTTTTAATCAGCTCTGTAAGACTCAATAGAAGAAACAGGAGAAGACGGAGCTGTGCAGCAGTTTGTTCTTTCTGTTCTATATATACATATAGAACAGTTTGTTCTTTCTGTTCTATATATACATATACATTTCCTGTATAATCACTTAGCATTGTTCATAAAGTTTATATATTACAGTTCTTAAAAATATCAAGGATCATTTGCACAGAAATAAAAGAGATCAACATCAGCATGATAAATATTTCAATATCATTGTTCATTCAAGTATTCTGAATACCAGTTTTACATGTTTAATAAAATGAAATCTGAACATGTCAACTAAAGCTGTCGATCACAAAAAACCTGCAGATTCAATTAGATTTTGGGGCTTTAACCTAGAATGTTTACATCTACAAAAAATTATCAGGTGTCCAGGTAACATTTTTGTTGTTTGTTTAAATGTCATTTCTCTATCCCTTGTTCCTAATCATTTTCTGCTTCCACTCTTGTCCAGAAGGTGGCAGTATGGCACCAACCACTCATAACCTCAAATAAAGGAACAGGATTGCTCTCCCAAATCTCCATTATTTACGGAAGATGAAAGTGTTCTTTTTTTCTGCAGAATCTTTGGTATATTTAAAAAAAAAATCTATTTAAACCCTTTAACATTTGTAGGTGAAGTAAATAACTTTTAAAGTGTGAACCGATTCTGAATCAAAAACTGACCCATGAAGTTAATTAATTGATTGAACCAACAAAGCATCAATTAAATTCGATAATTGATTAACAGACATTAATGTTAATAAGCAAATGAGAAACATGATCCAAAGATGTAGTGTATATGTAGCGACATCACAAACTCAGCTCTACCCCAGAATCAAATAGAGGTATCTAATTGGAGTTAAACATTTTACCCATTCTGTTCATAAATTCAGGTTGATGTTAAGGACAGAAGGGCTGCTCCAGAATTTCCCGATTTTTGTAAAACCCTGAGATTCCTTCAAACAGATGGTTATGGATCTTCTCCCACGCCTCCACTTCCGAGCGCCACAGACCTGACCTGGAACGAATGAGTTGAGCCAGTTCGTTTTTGCTCCCTTTAGATAGACTGATGCTGTCCTTGCAGATAAACAGTACATCCAGACCAATAAAGAGGGCGTTTAAGCCGATGAGCCCCGCCCTGGCTGACTGGGAAAGGGCCACAGGAGCTCCTTTAGCCAGTTGCCCAATGTCAGGAAGATCTGCAGCAAGTTGGGGAATGTTCCGGACTGCTTTAGCTTCCTGAAGCCCTACATTAACTGCAGCTGCAACCATTTCCTCAGACCCAAGAGGCGTTATACCCAAGGCCCCATCCTCAAAAGCATCAATACCATTCCCAAACTGTTTCCCAGCTTCAAGGCCTTTAGTTGCCCCATCAGCCCCTGGTGAAAGACACTGCCTGTTGGCCACATCTTCCATACAATCCAGGATCTTCTGCACATCTTCCATAAAACTGATGAAGATGTTGTTGGCGTTTTTGCCATGATGATTGTTGACCGCCATTTCTGTGATGCCTGTGACAATGCCGTTAACACCGCTGGTGACTCCGAGACCAACACCTGTGAGTGTGAGGGCCAGAGATACACCCGCAGTGACGGGAGCGAGAGCTAAACCTACGATGGACAAAACGCCTCCTGCAATACCGACTGAACTTCCAGCCACAGTGGAGATGTTGGAGCCCTTCTTCATCCTGTCCAGCTGAACTGCAGCTTCCTCTAAATCAGACAGGAACTGAAACATCCTGCACTGGCACTCACTGAATATGAAGATGAAATCCTGTGCCTTCACATCAAATAGGAAATTCACCCTGAATGATTTGTCCATCCTGTAAAAAAAAAAACATATTTTAAACATGGAAGGAAACTTGTCCACTTCAAATATGAATTATTAAACTTCAAAAACAATACTCAAACTGATTAGACAGACAGACAGAATACATTTACCTCATTTTGATGAGCTGGACTAAATGGTCATACAGTTTCTGCACAGACTCCTCACTTATGTTTAAATTAAACTTTAGTGAAGATTTCCCAGTTTTCCATCTGTAACGTAAAAAAGGTTGTAAAATGTAAAACACCTACAGGAACAGTAAACATGATTTCTCTAAGCAGGACATGTCTCTGTGTAAACAGTTATTAGCTGCTCTTAGAGGATATTAATCATTTTACCCAATGCATTATACCACAGACCATGAGCATGTCCCTCCTGCTCCCTCCCAAGCACGAACGTTATCGTGTCTTTCTGCATTTTATTTTCGAGTAAAACTGTTTAAAACTGCAGTAATTTAAAAAAAATTTCAGCACTTTGTCACCCAAACTTGTGTGAAAACAAAATACAGACCAACGTCAAAACCATTTAAGATCATAGAAAAGGTTGTAACTCAGCAGTTAGGAGTAAATCTGCCAAGAAATCACACTGGTTCACATTTTCAGTCAGGATTTAAGTCTCATTATACTGTAGTACTGAAAAGACGCTGGTTAAAGTAGTAAATGCCCTACTGTGCTGTAATCAGGATCCTTTCTCGTGTTGCTCAATGTCAGTGTTGAGCTTTTATACAGAAGATTATATTTCTGACTTCAGACTACAGTTTGTAAATATAAATGAGCACTCCTGTGAGCATATAATAAAAGCAGATGTGGTATAAACAAATGGACCAAAAGACATGCATGAGAACATTCATTGTTTCAGGGTCCAGTCACTAACAGTGCATCAAAAGTTTTTTTTTTTTAATTAAAACTTAGAATAATAAACATCTGGGTTATTTATACAAAGTGTCTCAGCTGTAGAACACACTTGGAACTTGGTCTCAATATTAACACACAAACTGGGTGATACATACTCATGAACACCTCCACTACATGAAATGCTCCTGGATCTGCAAAGAGAACAAACAATTTGCTCAAAACTATTTGGTGAACGAATGTAAAACTTTATATCTAAAATTCTGTTACGCTTTGTTAGAGAAAGGACAGAAATACTTTTTCCCCATCTTTTCACAGATCTGCCGGGTGACACGGATGTATTTGTCCAACTGAAAGGCCAGGACTTCAATGTTGTAGAGGTTTGGTAGGAAAAACGCTTCTGCATCTCTCTTGAAGTGGACGAGGAGTGGAGACGCCATTCTGGCTGCAGAGATCACTGAACGTACGGACATGGAACTCACTCCCTTTGGCATGAAGCTCTCACCCATGAAGACGAACAGCGAGGTGACGGCTAGCTTCTCCACTGCATCCAGGAAGTGATGGAGTTTCTCCAGGCCGTCTAAAGTGTTCTTCAGAACTTCTCCTAGCTCCTTCTCCAGCTCCTGCTTCCTGGAATCTGCTGTAACTTGGCTCAGACCGTTCCACACGTACTCGCCCAGAGCCTTGGCCTTGTTCTCTGCCTTCTGAACATGATCAAACTTCAGAGTGATTTGATCGGCTCTGTCTTTGATGTCTCTCATCGTATCGAGCTCGGTCTCTCTCTGTAAAGTCCATTTTGATTCTCGGCCACAGAACTCCTTCACAGTTTCAGTGTATTTGAGAGTGTGTAAGATGTACTCGCCCAGCTGCTCCTCCAGTTTCTCTCTGTGATAAAAACATCACTGAATCAGTACAGATTCCTAAATCTGATCTACAGAAAGAGCTTAAAATATTGTTTAAATGGCTCCTCGGTTTTTATTACTATTTTATTAGCATTTTAATGTAATTCTAATATGCTGTGAAGCACTTTGGTTCAATTGCTGTAATGTGCTATATAAATAAATGTTGATTAATCGATAGATAGACAGATAGATAGAAAAAAATAATCTTATGAACATTATGGAATAAAAAAACACACAACATGTAGTATAAAACTCTAAAGTCAGTGATCGGTGTGTGGATTTTAAAAACAGATTAAAAACTTGCATAAACAATCATTTATAAAAGTTTTCTATAAGAAATAGTAAGAGTAGCTCATCACACCACCGTATCACTCAGTATTTAACTACGACAGCAACATACATGCGTGGCTCACACCGTACCAGGAGGTGTTTAACACAGTGTTTGGCCACCTGACACACACCAACACCACACACCAGAACAAAAGGGGTGAAAGGAATATTACTGAAATACTGATATTTAAATAAATAAAAAAACGTTAAAATAAGTTTCAATAATCAACTCGAATACAACTGAGATTCTGCAACACTTAATGTATAAAAGCAACTACAATCAATCAAGATAACAACATGGTGCCTGAAAGCAGACGGAGTACAACCGCACCTCAGCCTGTAATCTGTGTATAACTCTATTATGCACACAAACGCCTTACCCGCCTTATCCTGCTCTAATGTACTTTGTACTCTGATACACGCAAACTGATCTTATTAATTAAAGAATCTGTTCTGTGGTTCTACATTGTACACAACACTTACAGTAATGTAAAAACATCGATAAACATTTTGATTGCTCATAGTGTTCACAAAGCATCTTTACAAACAATCAAACCAAGAGACGTGAATTCAGCGAGGGGATGAACACCTTTACATTCACACTCTTGGCACACACTCTTATCCAGAGCGACAAACAAAAGTGCTTTAAAGTCTTCATCACTGAATAGATACAAGAGGTCTATAGATCGATCCTTAACGCACCTGTGTTAAAAGTATTAGCACCTCCAAGACTCAATAAGTGGAAATATAAAATACTGACTATAAAGACTAATTATGGACATTAATTTAGGACTAATGTTCTGGTGATGGTGTGAACATGTGCAGAACAGACATGATCATTACATTAACAGCTGTTCAGTGTTTATCTATAAACATTCATTAATGCCTGATCTGATGTGAAGAATGTAAACACCTGGGCTCTGTAATGAAACACTTAATCATTTCATTTAAAGCACAAACCTGTTTGTAAACGCCATCTGAATCCGGACTGTACCTCTGCCCAGGTCACTGCTTCCTCTCGAATGGGTTTATTAACACCTGCTCGGGTTTTCCAAAGTGTTTAGAAGCCTTTAAAGACCGAGCGCGTCATACTGTAACCATGTTCGAGTCTCAGGAGGGTCGGGACAGGAACGGGAGACGCCTTAAAGCTGCTTCTGTGTGTGTGTGTGTGTGTGTGTTTACTCTCAGTCCTGAAGAAAAACTAAATCACTGCTTAAAACACACACCACCACTCTTACTACTACTACTAATAATAATAATATAAGAGAAATAAGATGAAGAGGAATATTAATGTCTCCACCTCACACTCGACTTCACAGCTGTTCAACTAAAACTCATTCACTTTCAGTTCTTCTCGAGTCATTCTTTACTGAGAGTCAGGTGAATCGATTCACGATTCATTCAGATGAATCGCTACAATCTCAAGCTCTGGTTTTGATATTTAGATAAAATAAATATCTAACAAAAGAACATATGACTCTTTATGACCCGATAAAGCTCCGCTCCTGCAGTCTGTTGAGTATTTACGCATTCGGCTCTGAGTGAATCAAATGAACCGAAACATGAACCGGTCCCTTAAAACTGATTTGTTCAGAAGAGTCACTCTAGTGATTCGTAAGTTTCGCTTTCCGTGTCGTACTTGAGATCGCATCACACACCCCGTGTCTCTGATTGTACAGAATTAAAGATAGCAGTGTCTCTGTCTGTGCAGAGTTAAACCCCAGAGGACTGGATCTGTTAGAGATCTGCTGTAGTTCCGGGTTTAGATTCCTTTACAGCGCGCGCGGACCGGAAGTCACTCAGGTTCACTGATGAGCCGAACAGGGGATCCGGTCAGGGAGTCGACTCACAGCGACTGAACACTGATATTAACACAGAACTGTTTTATAGGAAAGATTTCCAATGATTATATCCATTACTATAGAGAGAATAATGAGAAATACACACCACAATATTTACACAGCTTAAGAATATTTTATTGTGATTGTGTGTTTAACAATGTTTAATAGATTCTGTGCAGATTATCTTCTTAGGAAGCGCTGGGATTGTCGAGTTAATGATCCGAAAAATAACATCATTATAAAAAAAAAAAAAATTTAAATTCTAAAAATAATTAAAGTCACTCTGGAAGTTGATTTGGTCGTACAAAATAGAGACACACACTGGTGTGAAGGACAGCATGTAGCTGTGTGGATTTGATCAGACTGTTTCAGACAAACACCACGGAACGAGTCAGCTTCCAGCAGCTTCCAGCAGAACAATGAAATGTCTTGTTAAAGCTCCACTACTGCTGAGAGAGTCACAAGCTCGACCTCAACCAATAAATACACACCGCAGGGTCAAAACAGACACTCAGACGGCATCATAGTCAAATGAGATCATCTAGAACAAATCTAAATCTTGCAGGTTTCTGTTCATCGTTCACACAAACAGTAAGTAACATCATCATCATCATCATCATCATCCTGCACTTTACCTCAGTGATAAATGTGAAGGCATCCAGTAGAAGTGAACTGTGGTGTGTTGAATCAGGAGCTCAGGGATGTGTAGAGGTCACAGAACACATGCAGGAGCAGAGCTAGCTGTCCTGCTAACTCCACTGCCCCATGTGCGTCTGAGTCTAAACCCCATGTCATCATCCTAAAACAAAGCTCTCTCTGTCTAAAATCCTCGACTGAGTCTGAATAACTTGAGCCAGAGTTGGATTTCATATAAAATGAGACACACAGAGATGCTTGAGAACATGAAGAATGTTCTGGAGTCAACATTTCATTTCTAGATAAATAAACAAATGATGCTCTGTGCAGTAATTTATACTGACAAGGAAACTGGGGACTTAAAGATAATTATTAACAAATATGTTTCACTAAGTGCTTTTTTTTCTCATATTAACTCAGAACACTAGAGAAAAATGTTTTTCATTATAAAACGCACATCACTGTTTACTTGGATTTGCTGTGTTACCTGCCTCAATTTTTACAATGATTAAAGCTAATTGTGATGACACAAAAAGGAAAAGGTTTGCATTTATTGACATTGTAAAAATGATCTGATTATACACAGCACAAGTTTTTAATAATTGTTTTATTTAAAGTTACAGAAAAAATAGTTTATAACTGTGTATATAAAAAATATAATTGACGAGTAACTATATGGAGAAGGCAAATTCACTTTGCTTTATTAGAAAAAGTATTTTCTTTTTTAAATTTGCAGAAGATTATCTCGCGAACCCACAGGTTCTGAATATTCTTTTTTTTTTTTTTTTGCACAGGACTTATATATTAATATATATTGTACTATTTAGTTTTTGACTTATATCTTTAAATTTTTTAAAATTAAGTCACTGAGCTGTATTGACAATGTGTGAAAGATGCAGTTACACTATGAGGGGAAAAGTTCTACACAAAAATCCAATGTTATATATGCTTTTTCTAAAATCATTGTGAAAGAAATGCAAAATCTGACATTTAATCTGCTCATCATTCAGTGATGTTTAAAAGATGACCCATTTAGTCACGTGGAAGAAATGCTAAAGATCACTAACGATACAGTACACAGAAATCATCTACAATACGGTATGTGAAACACTTCAGTCTACTGGATGGTTATTAACAACAGAAGCTAATTTAGACTTACTGAAATATAAGGGTTTTCATCTAATCTATTATTTAAATGTGAAAAGGTTTATCTAGAATTTCACGATTCTTGTTAAATCCTGAGATTCCTTCAAACAGTTGGTTGTGGATCTTTTCCCATGCCTCTACCTCTGAGCGCCACAGAGCTGCTCGTGAGCAAATGAACTGAGCCACTTCACTTTTGCTCCCTTTTGCCAGACAAGTTCCACTTTTAAAGATGAAAAGTACATCTAGACCAATAAAGAAGGCATTTAAGCCAATTAACCCTACCCTGGCTGACTGTGAAAGAGCCACAGGAGTTCCTTTAGCCAGCTGGCCAACATCAGGAAGATCTGCAGCCAGCTTTGGGATAGTCCGACCTGCTTTAGCGTCATGAAGCCCCAAATTAATTGCTTTTGCAATCACCTCATCAGTTCCTAAAACTTTTACAGCTGAAACTCCATCCACAATAGCATCAATGCTTTTCACTACAGCTCCAGCACGACCAAACAGTTTTCCAACTTCTACTGCTGTGGTAACAGCCTGAGGACCTGCTAAAGGACCCTCAGTTCTGGCCACTGTTTCTATATAGTCCAGGATCTTCTGCACATCTCCCAGAAACCTAATGAAGGTGTTATTGGCATTTTTTCCTTGATAGTTGTTGACCGCCATTTCTGTGATGCTTGTGACAATGCTGTTAACACCGCTGGTGACTCCGAGACCAACACCTGTGAGTGTGAGAGCCAGAGATACACCTGCAGTGACGGGAGCGAGAGCTAAACCTACAATAGACAAAACACCTCCTCCAATACCGACTGAACTACCAGCCACAGTGGAGATGTTGGAGCCCTTCTTCATCCTGTCCAGCTGAACTCCAGCTTTCTCTAAATCTGACAGGAACTGAAACATCCTGCAGTGACACTCACTGAATATATTAATGAAGTCTTGTGCCTTCACACCAAATATGAAATTCAGCCTGAACAACTCGTCCTTCCTGTGAAGAAAACACAAATAATAGGAGGCAACATGCCCATTTCAAATATGAATTATTAAAACAAAATCAAGACATTACTCAAAATGATTAGATAGACAAATAGATCCTGTAAATATATAGATAGACAGACAGAGAGCAAACAGATAGATAGATAGATAGATAGATAGATAGATAGATAGTCAGACAGATACATAGAAATACATTTACCTGATTTTAATGAGCTGGACTAAATCGTCATACATTTGGTACACGGACTCGTCACTCATGTTTAAATTAAACTTTAGTGAAGATTTCTCAGTTTTCCATCTGTAACATAATAAAGGTGATGTAAAACACCTACACTGTCAGTAAATGTGACTTCCTTAATTGTTAAATTGTCAAACCAGCTAAACTTATCTCTAAGATCTTAGAAATGGTTTCAGTTAAGCAGTTAGGATTAAATTTGCCTAGAAATCACACTTCTGAAATGTTTTAGCCTGGATGTAAGCCTCATCACAGCACTGAAAAAGCGCTGGTTAAAGTAGTGCTGTCCTGTAATCCGGACTCATTTCTTTTGTTTCTTGTGTTGTTCAGGGTAGCTTTTGATACTGAAGAACATAATATACTTTCAAACAGACAACAAAATGTTGCCAGGATTTAGGGACCAGCTCTTTTCTGGCTCAGCACTTCCCTAACTATCCATAGTTTGTAGATTTATATGATGACTTCAGTGCGCATAAATAATTGTCTTATCCAAACAATAGTACAGTGGAACCTCAGATTGCGAGTAACGCAGTTTGCGAGTGTTTTGCAAGACGAGCAAAGATTTTTATTAAATTTTGACTTGAATCATGTATCACGCATGCGCTTCTTTTTTTGTGGCTGAGTGTCACATGATCACAACTGAGCCAATGGTTTTTCTCTCTCTTGCGCTGTGGAATTGTGGGTAATCACAAACACAAAGGGACCCCTGCTGGGTCTTAGTGCTCGTCTCTCACTGGTATAATCAACATCCGTGCGTGTAAAACATATTTTATTTTGTGTTTGTATGCGTGTGTGTACAGCACACGTGTACTGTTTATTATAACACATGAGTATGTGCCTGTAAAGCAAAAGAAAGTCTCATTAGAGAGGTTAAAGATCCATTTTCTCTCTCTCTGTGCCAACTTTGTGTGTGTGCGTCATTGGACACCGTGCCCCTTCACATGCACCCCTCCTCCTCTCGCCTTCACACACAAACACACACACACACACACCCCTCCTCCTCTCGCCTTCACACACACACACCCCTCCTCCTCTCGCCTTCACACACACACACCCCTCCTCCTCTCACCTTCACTCACACACACACACACACACACACACACACACACACACACTCTGCTCTACACAGAAACACTGCTCTGTCAAGATTTTTTTCAAAGGTAAAGTACAGGTTAATTTATTTTATTTTTACAGCAGTGATTGCGTTACTGTGTGCTAATTCGTAAATGTATAAAAAGTTTTATTCTTACTTTATATTTTGTATTAAGTATTTTTATGTATTTTTTTTTTTTGGTCTGTGGAACAAATAATTTGAGTTTCCATTACTTCTTATGGGAAAATTTGATTTGGTTTAAACCAAATCCAATGCATTTGAAACCCTATCGAATTTGAAAACCGAAAAAAAAATTGAATTTTAAAACCCTAGGTTTTAAAAAGAGACTTTTATTATATATATATATATATATATATATATATATATATATATATATATATATATATATATACACTGTATATACACACATACACACACATTACTGTACATACATATATTATACGTTTTGATATACGAGCCCGCTTCCAAGGTTCCACTGTACATTGGCTCCAAGTAAAATTTAAAAGTTAAGTAAAATAAAGGTCTTTTTTTTTAACCTAGAAAAATAAAGACAGGTAGAGTCAGAGCTTTCTACAAAAAGCTGTCTCTGCTTCAGCTGTTTATTTATAAATCTGCTTATTAATCAGGCTTTTCAGGAAGTAAGATTGACATCTGGGATCTGTGATATGGGCATGTACCTCCTCTCACCTTCCAGCCATTCCTGATAAAGACATGCTTATGCAGTGTAGGAATGAACAGGCTACCCCAAGGTGAGCTATCAATCTGTCATCTTTCAGGAAATCTAAAAGCCTCTCCCTCACTCAATCTTGACTCCCCTATCTCATCCATGACACAAAGCAGTAAGAAGTTTAACCTACTCATGGAAAACAAAGGATGGACAGAATTACAGCTTCTCCCCGAATGGGAAAAACCCTCCCCGACTCTCATCGATGGCACCCACGTTGACCCCAGGACGCGGATTCTCCCGCCTTTTCTCTTCTTTGCTCAAGAACAAAGAGACATACTGCATGGCCGTTTCCAAAGGCAATTATTCCCTACTGACATGCTTATCTAGTGCCAGTAGGGCTAAATTATATATATATATATATATATATATATATATATATATATATGCTTATCTTTATCTCTGTGTGTTATGTTTGATGTGTTTATAATAACCTAGAAAATGTAATCAATGTTTACAAACGATGAAGGTAGATGAAGGTATTAATGAGTATGCAAGATATAGGATGTTTGGTATTGAATGGAATCTTGTTTTATTGAAGAACATTGGTGTGTATGAACAGGCTCACGCGAATTCACTTTTAAAGGTATTAAAAAAGGATGTTCCCCACATGACAGACCAAACATTAGGCTAATGTATGCACAAAAGAGGAACCGTGTGGGGCGGGGCTTACATCTGATCACCCATGGGACTGACCGACTCTGCGGGGTCAAAACCCCAAGATCCGAAGAGGTTCGTCGCTCCTTCCCTCTTCGGACCTTGCAGGTGCTCTTTCATTCTTGCGCCGTTGCGCTCGGACGTTGCACCACCAAGCGACCGAGTCATCTGCTCTTTGAGAACCTCAACAAAACTTCGAGCAGAACTCCATAGTCTTGCACTGAAGAAACCCTCAGGGGAAGTTCCAGAGCACCGCCATCAGTAAGCAACACGTCACCGAGGGCTTACCCGAAAGATGTCATCCCAACAAAAGTGCCAATAAATCAGCAATGCCGTGATTCCCTTAGCCTGGAGGCAAACCACTGGGAAGAAACTTCAACGCAACGCAAGTAAACAACCAAAACTTCGTATCATGCTGAAAATTGGTGCGCTATCTAACTAAGTAAGATAAACCCAAGGCTCTGCTCTTGTGACTTTCCCATTCTAGTACCCAGTACTAGCAGGGTCTTTCTCAGAATTCCATTAACTTTCACCATCTGAACTGTTTGTGTGTCTGTGTGTGTGTGTATGTGAGTGTGTCCTAAGTAGCATAGTTTCATGTATCATAGAGTAGGTCAATAAATTCTTGTTTCTTTATAAAGAACTGTTGTCCTGTTCGTGTATTTTAAAGTTAAAATATTTGCCCAGATCTCTGGACGGATAAATGGTGCTATAAATTTAATTCAATTAATTAAATCAACCCCAAGATTCGATTAAATCTCTGACAAAGAGCAGAAACGGTACACGAGGAACATGCCCTACTGGAAGAAAATTCAGATACAGCAAACTAAAGTTATGCTCCAATTTTGTATAAGCCATCAGGAGAGGAGAAAAGATACAAACTGGGTTATACTTACTCATGAATATTTCCACAAATGCTCCTGGATCTGCAAAGAGAACAAATAATTTGTCAAAATTATTTGGTGTTACAGCTAAAAGTTATATACAGTAATGTGTAAAGGTTAGTGTCCCCTCTTTTAATTAGATTTTTCCTTTCCCTAAATCAGTTTTCCTTCCCTTTTTTTCCCCACTTTGTTCTAAATAAAATTTCCTTGTCTCATGTCCGTGTTAGTGGTGCCGCCCATGCTTCAAACCCATTACAATGATACTATCTAAAAATTTACTTTTTTATCTAGGTGCGGCACCAACACCATGTTTTGGCCGTTTCTTTGGAAGGGTTGCCAGAAGGAACCTCTTCTGTCTAAAAAAACATGTAAGCAAGACTTAGGTTCTGTGGAAAGATGAGACCAAAGTGGAGTTGTTTGGCCTTAATGCCTCGTGCCATGTTTGGCGAGAAACAAATAGCATTTCAGCAGAAACGCCTCATACCCATTGTCAAGCAAAAGGGTGGAGGGCTTGTTCTGTAGCCACAGGACCTGGGCACTTTGCAGTCATTGAATTGACTGTGAACTCTTCTATGTACCAGAGTATTCTTGAGGCAAATGTAAGGGCCATCTTTTAGACAACTAAACTTGGTTGAAATTCAGTCATGCAACAGGACAGTGATCCAGCCGAAGCACACCAGTAAATCTACATCAAATTGGCTGAAAAATAAAAAACAAGGTTTCGGAATGACCAAGTCAAAGTCCATAAGTGAACATCCAAAAACCTCAAAGAACTGAAGCAATGTTGTAAAGAAGGATGGACCAAAATGATGTGAGAGACTGATAAAGTCAAGGGGTACTTAGTACCCTTAGTAGGCTTCATGTTTGTTAAACAAATAGTGGCATGGTGAAAAAGGTATGTTATATGTTGTTATGTTGTGTTCCTTTGTGGTTTTATTTGCCTAATACTAAGACCTGCTACGATCAAATGATTTTTATTATGTTTCTACACACTAACTTTTACACATAACTGTATATGCAATCCAGTTATACTTTGTTTGAGTATAGACATGTTCAATACTTTATCTCCATTTTTTCACAGATCTGCTGGGTGACACTGATGTAGTTGTCCAGCTGCAAGGCCAGGACTTCAGTGTTGAAGAGGTTTGGTAAGAAGAGCACTTCTGCATCTCTCTTGAAGTGGACGAGAAGTGGAGAGACCACTCTGGCTGCAGAGATCACTGAACGTACAGACATGGAACTCACTCCCTCTGGCATGAAGCTCTCACCCATGAAGACGAACAGTGAGGTGACGGCTAGCTTCTCCACTGCATCCAGGAAGTGATGGAGTTTCTCCAGGCCGTCTAAAGTGTTCTTCAGAACTTCTCCTAGCTCCTTCTCCAGCTCCTGCCTTTTGGAATCTGCTGTACCCTGGCTCATTCTGTTACACATGTACTCGCCCAGAGCCTTGGCCTTGTTCTCTGCCTTCTGAACATGATCAAACTTCAGAGTGATTTGATCGGCTCTGTCTTTGATGTCCCTCATTGTATCGAGCTCGGTCTCTCTCTGTAAAGTCCATTTTGATTCTCCGTCACAGAACTCCTTCACGGTTTCAGTGTATTTGAGAGTGTGTAAGATGTACTCGCCCAGCTGCTCCTCCAGTTTCTCTCTGGGATAAAAACATCACTGAATCAGTACAGATTTCTGATCTACAGAAAGAGCTTAAAATATAAAAAATAAAAACTGAATCTCATGAACAGTATGGAATAAAAGTAAACACCCAATATGTGGAACGTTATGCTTTTTAAACCATAAAGTCAGGGATTGGTCTGTGTAGATTTTAATAACAGATCAAAAACATGCATAAACAATACACAATTCTGTAAGGATTTGATGGTGATGGTACCTTATCACACCACTCCATCACCCAGTATTTCCCTATAACAGCAACACACATGGTGTTTAATACCCAATTGTTTATGATTCTAGACTGCATGTGTTTTCTGTTCTGGCTCCTAGCTGGTGGAATGAATTTCCTCTAGATGTCCGTACAGCCGAGTCACTGGCACCTTTAAGCGATGACTAAAGACCTATCCGTTTCTTAGATATTTGGGTTAATTCCCCCCAGAACCAGGAGTTGTTTCACATGGTGTTTAAACACCTAACACACACTTTACTGTATACACACAGCAGAACATGAGGGGTTCAAGGGGTATTACTGAAATACTGTCTGATTTCTCCAGGTGTCCCACTTCTGATTGGAGGTCTCGTTACATAGATGCGCCATGTGGTCTGTCTGGGACGCGTGTGGTGTCTGGGGACGGTTCCACTTCACCATGAAGACGCTCCTGTCCTCGGCTGATGCTGACAGCTGTTCTCTGAGGACTCGTGACTGCAGTCGCTCGATAGTTCAGGACTGGAGTTTCCTACAGTCTACCTGAGTCTCCAATAACCAACTGGTCTCCATATGAACTTAAACACATCTCCTGTTATACTGAACTTCCAGCCTCCTAACACACAGCATGAGTGCAGATCAAATCCCTGCTCTCCGTTATCACCCAGATGAGGATGGGTTCCCTGTTGAGTCTGGTTCCTCTCAAGGTTTCTTCCTGTTACCATCTCAGGGAGTTTTTTTCTCAGCACCGTCGCCCTCGGCTTGTTCATCAGTGACTGATCATCTGTTCATTTTGATTTTTACATATTTTCTCACCCATTTCATACCGATTTCAATAATTTTCTTTTCGTTCTGTAAAGCTGCTTTGCGACTGTAAGAATTATTGCATATATGTAAACCTGTTTTATGACCCAAATGTAATTATGCTACTTCTAGAGCATTAATCTTCTGTGACTTAGATAAACACTGTTAACCCTTGTATAGTTCGGTCTGTTAACAGTCAAAACAACTTTAGACGCACACACATAACACACCACTGCTCATGGGAACGAGCTGACACACACACACACACACACACACACACACACACGCACACGCACACGCACACTGATACGCCGAGCACACATTACACAGAGCTGTTTGTGCATGTGTATATATTCGCTGTCTTGCCTGATAAACTTTGGACTTCCCACTGAGCACTGATTTTTGTGTTTCATTGAGATTCCCCGGGTGCCTGAGCACGACACCTGAACCAGAGCTGAACCAACTGGGGTCCTAGGGGGACCTGGTCAATAGACTGATAAATAAATAATCCTTACAATTTGGGGGCTCGTCCGGGATTCCTTGGAGCAGGTGAGTGCATTTATTTTTATTGTCTAAGCTGTTTATGCTTGGCTGAACGCATTCCCTGTTTCTCAGAATCTGTAACCGGTGTAAAAGTAAGAAATAAGAATGTGCGCTGGTGCCTGACAGTGGCAGCTTAACTTGTTGTACTAAGCTCTGTTTCTGGTTGACTGCTGTTTTGTGCTGCTATCTGTTTGTGTCTGTTTTGGCTGCATTGTTTGAGGGTCGTCCCGTCAGTCAAGGTAACTATGATGTGAGGGACGAAAGGGAGAGAAAGCACAGATCAGGGATATAAAAGTTGACATGTTTGGTCGCTGATCATGCTGCTAGTGGATCACTAGGCCAGAGTGGATTGCTCGCCTATTAAAGGGGACTGGGAGTATAACTCCATAATACCACAGTGTTGGATCTGAGGGCAACCCGGGGATGTGTTTGCCTACGGGCTGAGGTTTGATGGTGGATGAAAAACAGGGAGCATAGTGGCTGACTTGGTGCTGTCCTGTAATGCAGAGTAGCCCTTTTCAGAGGACACAGCCTGCGCTTCTAGGCGATAACTATAATGGAGCATTCAGACCGTTACGGCCACCCTGATGCCTCTGGTGTTACGTGAAGCGCCCTAGGAGGTGCGCTGACATTGCTCTCCTGCTTGAATAAAGACTGACACTGGAGCCATGTTGCCCAGCTCTCAAGACCATGAACTGAACCATGCCGCCACCGCTGCTGCTGTGGGTGTCGCTATACAAAGGGGGCTGATGGGTGAAGCGCGTCAAGGGACCCTGAGTGCCTTCCTTTGTACATATAGATTAAATCTCACTATGTGTGGGCCAATGCCCACAACTAGCGTAACACCGCATATACAGTAAGTACTGAGCCAAGTCACCCATGGGTGTATATAAGTGGTAAAACCCGTAGTAAGGTTTAAAGATACGATACAGGATGGGAGACCTGGGACGTCTATTGTCTTTGTGTGAGACCTGTGGTGTCGTTTGTATTCGTGTGTCTCAATGTACTTCTGAGTGTATAATGAATATAGTGTGAACCTTTCCGCCTCGTCCTTAATGCCTGGTGTCAATAGCGAACAAATACAAAAAACCTATGCTGAAGACCATTTGACCGTTGCTTTGACCTGAAGAGTTGACCTGAACCTTAAGAGAAGAGCACTCCACATTCGCTCTTCTGGGGTGCGCGCTAACAGTAGTGAAATGCCACCCACATGATAATGTTTTTTGGCAATTTGCGAATTGGACTGTTAAACAATAAATAAATAAATAATCCTTACAGCGAAAATGGCCATTGTTAAAAGCACTATACAAATAAAATAGAATTAAACTGAATTATATACATCACAGACAAAAGTAAGAAAGAAAAATAAAATTTAAAGATGTTAACACCTGTCATTTCACTTGCTCATAGAATTAACACAACATCTTTATAAACAGTGGCAGCAAAATAAGTTCAAGTTGGCTTTATTGTCACTTCAGCCATATACAGTTAGTACACAGTGAAACGAAACAACGTTCCTCCAGGACCGAACATAAATTAACAGAAAAACTAAACTAGCTAACTAAGAGACCTAATTAGCTGGCTAGAGGAGACAAGACAGATTGTCCTGACAACATAAACTTACAACATAAATGAACAAAAACTAACTAGCACAACATAAAGTGCACGTGCAAATGTAAACAAGAGCAACAAAGTGACAGTGCGACAAATACATTATAAAAAGTAACTTTAACAAAAGTATTAGCACCTCTAATACTCAATAAGTGGAAATATAAAAAGTTGACTTTAAAGGAAAATCCGTGTGGTCATTAAATTAGGACTAATGTACTGTTGATGGTGTGAACATGTGCAGAACAGAGATGATCATTACATTTACAGCTGTTCAGTGTTCCCTACAATTAAATACTTACTAACTTAATTTAAAGCACAAACCTGGTTTTGGACGCCATCTGACTTTTACCTTTAGAGGAGTGTAGGAGTGTTAAAAAAAAAAAAAAGTAGATTAAGAGAAACAGCAACACCCCCACTTCTCCAGTCTGATAACACACTCGACTTCAAAGCTGTTAAACTAAAACTCTTTCACTTTTCAAATGATTCCTGAGTGTCATGAGAATCGATTCACAATGATTCGACCAAGTAATTTTCCTCTCACGCTCTCGTATTGCTATTAGAATAAAGTAAATATTTAATAAATAAAAAATTTTATGACTCTTTCTAACCCGACAAAACTCTGCTTCAGCAATATGTGGAGGATTTACAGATTCTGCTCTGAGTGAATCAAGTGAACCGAACCATGGACCGGTCCCTTAAAACTGATTTGTTCAGAAGAGTCAGTCTAGTGACTCGGAAGTTTCGCTTTCCGTGTCGTACTTGAGATCGCATCACACACCCCGTGTCTCTGATTGTACAGTATTAAAGATAGCAGTGTCTCTGTCTGTGCAGAGTTAAACCCCAGAGGACTGGATCTGTTAGAGATCTGCTGTAGTTCCGGGTTTAGATTCATTTACAGCGCGCGCTGACCGGAAGTCACTCAGGTTCACTGATGAGCCGAACAGGGGATCCGATCAGGGAGTCGACTCACAGCGACTGAACACTGATATTAACACTGAAATGTTTTTAATGATTATATACATAACTATATTGAGAATAGTGAGAAATACACACCACACTATTTACAAAGTTTAAAAATATTTGTTGTGATTGTGTGTTTAACAATGTTTAATGGATTCTGTGCAGATTATTTTCTTAAAAAGCACTGGGATTGACTAGTATTGTGTTGCATTTGATAAACATTCCCAAATCACAAACTCAAACAGGAAATATCTATCTGCAAAGGACGACCCATTACCGGTGTCAAATTCTGTAAAGGTCAGTGCAAGACTCACCTTAGAAAGGGTCCTTGGAAATGTAGTCAAAGGACTCACAGCTGCTGCACAGTACTGGGGGTACTAACCCCACAATGGGAGGCAGTCCTTTTATTATTTTATATTGCAACTAATTACAACTTAAGTAAAGAAAAGCAGTATATGGTAAATAAGTAAAACTAAGCAAAGGGTACAAAGGAAACTAAAAGAACACAACGCCTTGTGAACTTAAATTAACAATGCATGGTAACACCGCCTAAGAACATTATTGAAGTACAACAGAACTCTTTTATACCCCGGTCCTGTGACTCATGTTCTTACCCTACTAAACACTTAGCAGGTTCTAACCTTATAAGATATATACTAATCAATGTTGGGTGTAACGCGTTACAAAGTACTCGGATGACTTTTTTTGATTTAGCGAGTAATCTAAAGCGTTCGCTCCGCCATTCAAGTCCTCAGTTACTTAGTTACTGTTTCAACAATGTAATCCGTTATTCAGACAATTTATGTAATCCGTGAGCCAGACAGCAGTCATTCCCAATCCATTAGTGTGTGTGTGTGAAAGCCCAGTGCCTACAAGCCCCGCCCCCGATAACCCGCCCCCCTCTGTGATTCCTGCTGTTATACCCCTATCTCTCCTATGCGGTTTGACTATGTGAGGACCGACACGCGGAAAGATGGAAACCTGATCACAGTGCCGAAACTCGCGGTGAATCACGATGAACCGTACTTACAGCCACCGCGCGAAACCGCGTAGTGAGATAGGGGTATTTGTAGTTAACAGATTTTGGGCCAAACTTCACTAAGTGATGATGGTAGAATATTTATAAAGGTCTTGACTAAAACAACATGCATGAGGAAGCACAAAGTCGTTTTCATTTTCTGCAGTGGAAAAGTACTCGAACTAGTTACTTTATCAGAAAGTAACGCAGTAATGTAACGGATTACTTTTTGAAGACAGTATTTTTTAATGTAATTAGTTACTTTAAAAAGTCACGTCCCCCAACACTGATACTAATGCACTCAGCTGCTCTCTACTTCCTCTAAATATATTTAACATAATTAGCAGAATACATATTCTTGTCTTGTGTCTCACTACCTGCTAAACATTACACCATCCAATAAATCTTAGGTGTGAAGAACATCGCTGCTAACATTAGCCTTGCAAATGTCAACTGATTCTTTCTCTACAGATGTTAGTGATGTCTGGTAGAAGGGTCTTTGCAGCATTTCCTCTCGCCAGAACTTTGCACATCTTCTTAAGACGTCTTCGTTCTCGTTGAGCTGCAACTCGCACTGCTTTGATGTCTTGAACATTTTCAGCTTCACCCAGTACATCTCCTATAGTGAGCTGGAACATTTGACAACTTAAAACATTAACACATTCCATAACACTAGTTAGTGAATTTGATTCTAATAGATAAACAACATTATTCTAATACACATCAGCACTGAAGACTGGGTATTGACGGTGTGTTAATGAGGTTAGTTTCAGCGGTTCACATTTCTGTGTGAAACAGGAGACGAGTCAGTGTCGGTACAGGAAAATTCATTTTGTTTTAAAATAAAATTTATATTTCTTGTTTAAATTTTAAGAACATGATTCTAGAGAAAAAAATCATGAAAGATCAGGATTTTCATTAAATCTATTATTTAAAAATGAAAGGCTTACCCAGTTCTTGTTAAACCCTGAGATCCCTTCAAACAGATGTATATGGATCTTCTCCCATGCCTCTACCTCTGAGTGCCCCAATGCTGCTCTGGAGTGAATGAACTGAGCTTCTTCCCTTTTGCTCCTTTTGGCCTGACTAGTTCCACTTTTACAGATGAAAAACGCATCAAGACCAATAGAGAGGGCATTAAAGCTGATGAAGCCCACCCTGGCTTACTGTGAAAGAGCCACAGGAGTTCCTGCTGTCCAATGTCAGGAAGATCTATACCCACAATGTCATAAATACCTTTCCCTACAGCTCTGGCAGGAGGGACCAGGGCCCATAGTCACAAAGCTTGTTAGAATTCTCACAGAGAGCTCCTATCTTAGCTTAAAAAGTCCTAGCTGGGAGTCCTAAACTAAAAGTGATTTAGGAAACTTCTCAGAGCAACTCTGAGTAAGGAAAGTACAAAACCCTTTATCTTTGTGAGGACGTGTGGTCGACCCTGTTGCTAGGATGATGCAGCAATTCAAGGACTGTGATTGGTTGATAAAAAATCTGTAAATGCCTAAAAATGCGCTCTTTGTGAAAATAGAATATATGACAATAGAATAAACAGTGAAATCATAATGTGTGCATATAAAGAAATTGTATAATCATGACTACAGGCTACAAAGTTTCTGTTATAGGCGAAATATTGCAAAGTTATTTAAAACAGCCAAATGATGAAAATGTGTCGACCTTTGAAGCAACAATGCCCACACAGTAGTTACTATATTTAAGTTCTTACATTTATTTACCGTACTGATTTTATTACTTGTACTTCATTTCAGACTGATGGGAGCAAAATATCTCAGCTTTCACCAGTTTACATGATTCACCAGTTTGCAGGACAGTTTATTTAAGTTGCACTTTTGGATGGTATGTAGCCAACAATCCAAGAGAGACGGAAGAAAGTAAAAGAAGAAGAAAACCAAATTAGACAGAAGAGCAGTGTTTACTTTTAGTATTCGGAGAATATTTCTACTTTCCACCATTTTGTCCTCTGATATAGAAACTCTTAAAAGTCCTCCTCTCCACTCTTAACAATTTTTACCTTAGGAACTGTTTTTAGGTCTAAGATGTTTCATGAATCATTTTATCTTTACTAAGATTTAGTCCTAAATTTGAGGGGAAATTCTAAGAACATGTCATATTCTAAGAATTTTCCTAGAATTTCATCCCTAGGAGCAACTTTTAGGCTTAAGAAGCTTTGTGAATACGGGCCCAGGTTTAAATTGTTGTAACTATTAGCTCGTAACTGTATATTAGCACCTTCTAAATGAATCTTTCTTTTGGCCCCATCTTTTAAATAATTTAGGATCTTCTTCATATCTGACAAAAAATAGTTAAAGCTTGTTGGTTTTTTCTTTGACGACTGATGACTGTGAATATAGTAATGTCTGTAATGAAGCTGTGAAAGTTTTCCTCTGGCAACTTTAAGACTCCTGTGAGTGTGAGGGCCAGAGACACATCTGCAGTGACGGGAGTGAGAGATAAACCTACGATGCACAAAATATATTCTGCAATACCGACTGAACTTCCAGCCACAGTGGAGATGTCGGAGCCCTTCTTCATCTTGTCAAGCTGAACTGCAGCTTCCTCTAAATCAGACAGGAACTGAAACATCCTGCACTGGCACTCACTGAACACTTTAATGAAGTCTTGTGCCTTAACATCAAATATAAAATTACAAAATTTGTAAGTTTGTGTGTTTTAAATAGGACAATTCAATTCAATTTTATTTGTATAGCACTTTTAACAATTGGTCATCGTCGCAAAGCAGCTTTACACAATCAAAACAATTATTGAAGTGTGTATGAGATGTGAGTGTGTGTGTGAATCAGAATGATCAGATGGTCCCTGATGAACGAGCCGAGGGCGACGGTGCTGAGGGCAAAACTCCCTGAGATGGTAACAGGAAGAAACCTTGAGAGGAACCAGACTCACCAGTGAACCCATCCTCATCTGGGTGATAACGGAGAGCAGGGATTTGATCTGCACTCATACTGTGTGTTAGGAGGCTGGAAGTTCACTATCACAGGAGACGTTAATTGATGTTAATATGGAGTCCAGGTAGTTATTGGAGGCTCCGGTAGACTTGTAGGAAATTCCAAAAAGGGCAATCATTGAGAGGCGACCAAAATAAAATAAATAAATAAACAAATAAAATACACGCTCAATATGAATGCATACTAAAATACCATAACCTGATTTTGATGAGCTGGACTAAATGGTCGTGCAGTTTCTGCACAGACACTTTACTCAGGTTCGGATTTAACTTAGTGAAGCTCTCCCATTTGTAACATAATACAGGTGATGTAAAACTTGTTTAAAATTTGTAAACATGGTTCCTTTTCATGGATGTTCTTCCAGGTGAACATTTCATAACTAATCAGCTGTGTCATCAGGATACGATTAATGTTTTACTCTCATTTCTTCAGGTAATACATGGTATTGAACGTATAGTTGAGATCAGAAATGTACTGTACATACACCTCAGCCAAACACACTGCTTGGTCAAGAAAAGTCAGAGAGTCAGCAATTTATCAACATTTAAAAAATAGGAAATCATTCCTATCTTCACCAAAATGTAGGAGAGCTCCACAAGTGTCATAACTAGTTAGGGGTAGAGAGGAAATGGCATTGAGGCAGAGACACACGGGGAGGAGAGACGTTTCAGTAACATTGAGAGTCAAAGAGGTCATAAAAGACACATGTAGGAAAAAATGGAATTACTTTTTTTTTTTTTAACATTGCGTGCCGTATGTAACTGGTTAATTAATGAACATATCATATGCTGTTTCCACAGAGGACTGATACTGTTTTTTTTTTTTTTTTGTAACAGCGAAGGTGCAGCTTTGAAACAGACACTACCACTCACTCTCTCACTAATCATCCATACCGCTTAGGATTAATTAGGATTGTATACAGGGTCACAATTTGGGAACGCAGGTGTTTGGCTTGTGGGAGGAAACCGGAGTACCTGGAGGAAACCCACCAAGCACGGGGAGAACATGCAACCTGCACACAGAGACGGGAATCGAACCCGGACCCTGGGGGTGCAAGGCGACAGTGCTAACCACTACAGCACCATTCAGCCATAACACAGCCACAATGTCAGAGATATTTAAATCGGACCCTTACGCTGCATGAAATCCCTGAAAAACAAGCCATGCATTCATGGCTCTCAAAAGTAGACCTAAAAAGAAAAGTCACATACTTTCCTTGGCACAGTCTCACTATACCCCTCGCTGAAAAAAAGAGAAGGAAGCTTCATGAAGAACGTTTATGTCCTAATATGAGTTTCCATGAGTGATTCTGAGAAGCTTAGTTACCTGACTGTTTGAGTTGGACATATCAAAATAAATGCCTAAAATAACAACTAATAATTTTGTAATTATTAAGTTCGTTTCACAAATAGAAATGAGAATTTGCAAATTATATTTTTAACATACACTATATTTTTGATAAATTTCAATAAAAATATTTGAGAAATCTGATGCAACATCAGAAACAAGAAGCGAGGACACAGTTCTGGTAAGTAAGTAACTAGTACAAGACAGAGAAATAATGACTGTCGTCATGCATACACAACTTTATAGGGTGAAAGTTAATTTGCTGAATCTTGTCGCAGCTCTGCTAGACAGCTAACATAATATCTACATGTGGTTTTGCTTGATTGTTCCAACCACCAAAATGCTCATATAAGGCATGATTGTTTATTACGTTAATACAGTTTCTTAAATAAAAAGAGAGATTTATTCGTTCGTCTGCATGCACATGGAACTTTGTATCAGATTTCTCAGTGCAGGAGGCCACAATTAATATCTGAACATTTTCACCCGCCAAACATGGCGTATATTTCACGTAAATATTCTTATAGGCATGTAAGAATCTTTCCATGATATAATGACTCTTGGCATATTAACTCGTGGCATGGCAACTTCTGTATGGACATCATTCACTCAAAAAAAGGAAGCTGGCTACCTGTTACATGTACTAAAATGTAATATGTGTTTTGTACACAATAATCTTTATTTGCATGAAATTCAACAACTTAACATGTATTAGATTCAATCATGTTGAGATAAACCAAGGAGAGCTTGTCAGTATGCGAAAACCGGAAATATAAAAGCAAGCATTGCGAGAAGAAAACACAGTTTTATTGAGAAGACAAACGTTTGGTGATCATGTGGAAGAGGTAAGCAGTAATTCAGTCCCATCTTTCTAAATAGAAATTAAATACTGAGCATAAATGTCACCAGCTGTTTAGCGAAGTTTTAGTCACGTTATTTTGTGTTAAGCTATTTCTTGCATTTTTAATCACACTTAAAATACCGACGTCACCCTATGCATGTGCTTAAATGTGTGGTTCGGTTCTGGTCTGTTCTCATGAGTCGTGAAGTGATAGGAACAAAGTGTAATTAAACAACCTCATTATTCTATTGGTAAGGACCATTTCAATAGACGCATACCACAGAAAAATCAGCTTCTTCTAATCAATAGTGATGCATATACATTATTTTCACATACAGTGTAATGTGAATTTCATACTTTTAATTTTGGTCATTTTCTTTAATTGTCTGTCTGTTTTGGAGGCACGGGCTGCGTTTATCTCTTCTGTCTTGTAACCGTAATTTTTTTAAAGAACGAAACGTGTAAATAATGAGCATAAATTTTCGGTGCATGTTTTTACCCATCAGTTATTTTCTGCTATACTTTATACTTCAACATCACTACATTTCATACAAACATTGTACATTTTTACTCCATGTCATTTATCTGAAAGTAGTTAACTTTACTTGTTACCATGCATTCTGTTTTGCATAATGAGTAATGCTACTTTACTTTTGGTCTTTTAAGTATTTTTTCATTTGGAAAATTAATTATCATAAATTTTAATTGAAATATCTATCTCTATATTTTTTCACAACAGCTTGTGACTGAAAAGTGTCCTTTGTCTGCATCTGACTTCAAGAGTTTCCTGAACAACCATATCTGTCTGTCTTATTTAAAAGCCATAAAGTAAAGTTATAAAGTACAGAATAATTTTTTACAAAATAAATAACAGTAATTTCTTTTTCTATGATTAATACTTATTTGTGGAGTTTTATATTTTGTACATCTTCTCAAATTGAGACCTCATTTGTAAGTTGCTGCTTGTGTGAAACAGGGTTTTTATTAAATATAGTCATAGTTTTATGTTGTTTGTCTTATGCTTCCTTCCTTCACAGAATTCTGTTGATCAGGACTCTTCAACTCCAGTATCCAGTGTCCAGCAAAGTCTTTAATTCACCAAAACCTTAATCCACCCACTGCAGCTGGTAGTAAGTTGAATCAGCTGGCTTGTCTGGATTTTGAAGATCTCTGCTGCCGATAGTTTCACTCAAATTCGATATAAATTAGAAAAGATTACAATTATTTTTACATTGTAGTTGCTCTTTGAACGAACTTAATTAAATCACGGAAAGAATTTCCATGTGATTCAATTGCTTTCTTTCAGCATTAAGAAATTCTGTTGTGTTAACTAAATTTACTTGAGTTGGATCAACTTAATTTACAAATCAAACATTTGTTGTACCAACCCTGTTCATTTATGTTGGATGAACCTTAAAATATGTTGGCTTAACAGTATTCAATTATGTTGGCCGCAGCTGTAGTAAATAAGTTAAATTAATCTAATAAATTAATTTGACTGAACCTAAGAACATGAAGTTGGGCCAACAAAATTGCTTAATGCAGAGAGAAAGCCATTAAATCACGTGGAAATTCAAAGAGTTATTTTTTTGACTGTGTGTGTGTGTGTGTGTGTGTGTGTGTGTGTTTGTCAGGTAGAGAAGACACCGCAGTATGAAGCTGTTCTTTTGCCAGTGAAACATGATTTATAAGTGATACCAGTGTAGCGTCATATTTTTTTTGGGATGCATAAAAATTTACAACACGTGTTGACGATTAATTCTACTGTATACTGAAATGTACTTATATATTTATAGACTGTTAAAGTAACATTATGTGTACAATTAAAGTTAACATATAATCACACAAAAACAAAAAAAGGATTCTATACTTCCCGCAAGCACAAGATCCCACGAGTAGCTGCATGGATTTATGGGCGTTAAACCAAATTAAAGGCGCGGAACCCTTTTTGCGCATGCGCAGCGAATGTAGCGCGGATTCACGGGTAGGATGAATTGATAGAACACCGGCTGTGTTAACATGTGGTTATTGCGGCTGATTGGTCAAACGGAGTCATGTGACTATAGTTGCTCCACCGGCTGCACAACTAGTGATGGGAAGTGTGAATCATTTTAGTGACTCGGTTCATTGAATCTTGTTCATCAAAATGAATGAATCTTTTTTTTTTTCAGTCATTTAGTTAATTTCGTTCTTTTGACCAGAAATAAAAATAAAATGTTACATTTTCAATAAACAGACCCCCAACACGTCTCCATACACACATTTTGTCTATAATTAAAATATTACAGTGCAGCTCAGTTTTTATAATTTCATATTATAAACAGAATGAACAGCTCACCGTCAGATCAGAACAGTAACGAGTCGAGTGGAGCTGAATGTACCCCGAACTCGAACCCTAACCCGAGCATTTCTTCTTCACAAATGTAACGGAGTAAATGTAACTCATTACTACACACCCCTGATAGTTACAGTAGGTTTATTACTCATTGTTAGAGCCGAGTGTGAGCGCTGTGTGATGTTGATCCTGAGCAGCAGGGGGCAGTGTTGACCAGCACTGAGTCCTGTTACTGCTGCCGCTGAGTTTGATTAGACTTGAGGTTAAAATGTGAGAATTTAACCCATAGATCAGTTATGATTTTAAAATATCAATTTTAAACAGACATACAGTAAAATTCTTCACCATTCCAGAATAATAAAGAAGAATAGAACAAATACAGTTCATGAGTATATTACAAATAAAATAGTTTAAAGAGTTAATACATGGAGACCTAATTACAGCATAACTTAATTACACATCTAAATGACAGCTAATGGCCATCGTTTCCCTGACGTCACTACAACTACGCAGTTACCCACAATGCAGCGCGTTTGTAACTACAGTATCTATGGAGCTGTGAGTCAGAAAGTGTAAACTAGTGCAAAATATTAAATTATACTTAAATTGACCTTTAATGAGATTTGAACCTGTATTCATGGTGAGGCAGTGGGGGATTCACCACGTACAGTCATATTTACATTTTATTTGGTCATTAAAGTTTTATTTAATACCATATCCATAATAATATGATATTATTATCATAATGTTATCATATGGATTAATATATAACATATAGCAAAAAAAGTTTTATTAAAGTACCTTTACTTTTCTTGTTCTTAATATATATTCGGTTGATTTATATATTTTTGTCTGTATGTCTGGGATTCGTCTGCGTTGTGTTTAATCTTTACATTTTGATGATCTGTGGAGTTCAGACCTGATGATGTGATGTCTGATGAAATACACCAGACTGGAAAGAAACCTATGTGCAGTGTTTGTTTTCATTTCCTTACAAACGCGCAGACACACACACACACACACACACACACACGCCATTCAAAACATATATTAGCTGAAGGTATGACGTCACGTTTCAGCTGTTATTATTCTGTGACAGAACACTCTTATAGTCATCAAATATCTGTCGGTAAAATGATCAATTAAATAATAATAAAAGTATTAATGTAGGCTTATAAATAAAATGACAGACTTTACATTATGAAATGTCTACGTCACTGAGAGAAAGCCACGCCGCCTCTGATTGGCTGTCACGTAGGAAATGGATTGTGACGCAAAATCAGGATTGGCTAGCACAGCTGCCGACTAATGAATATTTAATGAGGAGGCGTTTCCCTGGATAAACTACACATGCTAGCTGTTTGTATTGATCTGTGTAATAAACACTGAGACTCGGAGGGATTCCCGGTGTGTAGATTGTCAGGATTTGCAGTATGTAGTTTACACTCGCGGTGTTATTGAGTGAGTGAGTGAGTGTGTGTGTGTGTGTGTGAGAGAGAATCTGTACATTAGGAGTGTAGACTTTGCTTTTATTGGAGTCTGTGCAGCAGCTGTCAGTGTGAGGAGCTAACGCGGCTGCGCGGCTTTTTGTCCCTCAGCGCTGGAATTTAAACCGCATCGCTGACAGAATTCTGTTTTTACCTGTAGCTTTTATTATTATAATTATAAATCTCATTTGGTTGAAACATGGCATCGACGGCGGCGGCCGAGCCCGGTATAAACCCGGTGCCAATGTCAGCCACTGAGTCTCTGGTTCCTGCTAGCATGTTCGCTCCGGCCGGCCGGGGCTGTGGTGGGGAGGACGCCGAGGCGGAGTGCTTCGAGGACGGAGAGACGCTCAACGGCGAGACCGGGGATTTCTCCAGCAAGGTACGCGGACTAGGCCTCACGCAGCTGGCTGGGGTTATTTAGCGAGTAGCCCGGTTTTATACAAAACTCTCTGAGAACACTATTACATAATTTACAGTTGTAAATATATATTTAAAAAATACATATCTTTGAATTTTAAATTATACACCAGCTGGTCTGCTTTCTAGTAATTACATCAGAAAGCTAGCTTAATATACAATAAAACAGTATCTAAGATTATATGGTTTCATATTACAGTTACTGATTAACAAACGCGTTATGAACTCTAACAGGCACACAGACAGGTCAGGGCTTATTGAATTATTTTAATAAAGAGAGAGAGAGAGAGAGAGAGAGAGAGAGCGGGCCGAATCCCAAATGTCTCTGTAGTGGACTCGGAGAGCACTGTTCAGGAGGGACCTGTGTGTTTACTGCTCCCTCTGTAGTGCACTTACACCAGGGAGGAGTTCTCCAAGTGGGACACGCCCACTAAACCTGTCACTCTGTTAGAACTGTACTGATGAAACACCAGTGCAACGTAGGCAAGAGACAGACAGGGAGGGTGAGACGGAGACAGGGAGGAAGAGAGTGAGACAGGGAGGGGGGGGGGGGGGGGGTAAGACAGACAGACAGACAGAAAAGTAAAATTGTGTGTTTGAATTGAAACATCAATGCTGAAGTACAACTGCACATGTACACTGTGTGTGTTTTTCTGTATTGTTATTGTGTGATGTAATAGAGGGTTGAGGTGATTTGTGACCCTGGAATACCGACTCAGATGAGGGTTTTACCCCAAGGATAATTAGATCACGTTAGAATAAAGTACGTTGTGATTTATTAACGTTATATATTATTAATTATAGAACAGTTCTGAGTGTGTAATCTGATTGGACGAGAGGCGTTATACGAGTGCTGATAACAGATAGTAACAGCACGGTGACGTGTAACTATCTGTATGACTGGGCGTGTGCGTGTCCCAGGTGTTGTCCAGTGGTTAATGACACTGACTGTGTGTCTCAGCGTGGGTGAGAGTGGGTCTGTACGGTCCGCAGTACTGAGGAGAGAGAGAGCAGCTGCCTGACCACGCCCACATTCACACCCAGTCACAGAGGCACTTTCAGCAACAACACTGATAACGTCATGTCGTCTTAAACAACACGCCTCACGTCTCTGCACTAATCACTTCTAAGTCCTTCTGAATCGCCTCTGAACCGTCCGTGTCCTTCTGTTCACGGCTAACGCTTAGCTACAAAGCTAACTAGCGTCTAACACGAGGCTGAATCCCAAATCCCTCTCTAACCCCTGATCAAGGGCACTACTGGGTGTGTGGAACAAGGGAGTGTACACCCTACATAGTGCACTAGCTTTACATTTAAGATTCGACCCCAGAACCCTGAAGTTACCGGATCTGATATTCTAAAGTGTAAATCTGCAGTAAATGTGGTGAGTTTCTCAGGACTGAACACCACCTCCATGGTTTATTCTCCTCACCTGTCGCCTACAGAGTATCGCTGAGAGTTTAACACGACTCTCACTACGGTTATTCAGTACAACAGAACGACCTCGAGTTTAATACTGCATAATATAATAATAATATAAATGTTACTATAACATGCTGTAATAACAGATTCTGATTGTTTCTGTAACTTTTAAATTGTACTGATGTTTTTGTTGTGACACAGATCTTATCTTCAGATAGAGCCCGCTTCAGGATGCACTCCATTTGACCATTTTGAATAATGTACGTGTGTGTGTGTGTGTGTGTGTTACACAGTTGGCTCTGGTCAGTCCTAACGGAGAGCAGTATGATTCGTTACTGCGGCAGCTGCGTGAGCGGATGGACGAGGGCTGTGGAGAGACCATCTACGTGGTGGGCGTGGGCTCAGGTGAGACTGTAACCTCGCACCCTGTACACTTTACTCTTCTCCTTAATCACGAGGAGCGGAGTGAGGGACCGGAGCTCACCAGCGTGTTCCCCTTCCTGTGTCAGACGGAGGTGAGTACGGGCTGAACGAGAGCGACATGGAGGCGTCGGTGGCCACGGTGCAGTCCCTGTGCGAGCAGATCGAGGCGGACCTCATCCTCCTGAGGGAGCGCGCGGAGAGCGGCGGCCAGGTGCGAGATTACCTCATCCGCCGCCGCGTGGGCGAGGCCGACTTCCTGGAGGTCAGGTGAGAGCCGACTCGAGCTGATGTCACAACCCTGAGACACCACACACTGATCTTCATCATCCTCATACCAGGACTGAGAGTGGACATCACCACGGCAACTAACGAGAGAGAGGGGGGGGGGGGGGGCAGTGAGACACAGCGTACACACAAACACACCCTGAATATTCCTAACTAACTACAATTTAATATCACAACTGTTCAGAAAGTTGTTGTTAATATTGATAGTTTTCTAGATATATTTGCATTTAAATTTTAAATTGTGCTGGGAACCTGAAGATCAGCTGACTAGAAGTCTCTGTCTCTCTCTCTCTGTCTCTCTCTCTCTCTCTCTCTCTCTCTCTCTGTCTCTCTCTCTCTGTCTCTCAGGGTGGCGGTGGTAGGGAACGTGGATGCGGGTAAGAGTACCCTCCTGGGCGTCCTCACACACGGAGAGCTTGATAACGGTCGAGGTTTCGCTCGTCAGAAACTTTTCCGTCACAAGCACGAGCTGGAGAGCGGCCGCACCAGCAGCGTGGGGAACGACATCCTGGGCTTCGACCGCCAGGGCCGCGTCGTCAACAAACCCGACAGCCACGGCGGCAGTCTGGACTGGACCAAGATCTGCGAGAAGTCCTCCAAGGTCATCACCTTCATCGACCTCGCAGGCCACGAGAAGTACCTGAAGACCACCGTGTTCGGCATGACAGGCCACCTGCCCGACTTCTGTATGCTCATGGTGAGTGTGTGTGAGAGAGTGAGTGTGTGAGAGAGTGAGTGTGTGAGAGAGTGAGTGTGTGAGAGAGTGTGTGTGTGTTTGTGTGAGAGAGTGTGTGTGAGAGCGTGCATGCGCGCGAGAAAGTGAGTGTGTGTGTCTGAAGTGTTGTGTTACTCTTCTGATGTGTGTGTGTGTGTGTGTGTGTGTGTGTGTGTGTTCCAGGTGGGCAGTAACGCGGGTATAGTGGGCATGACTAAAGAACACCTGGGTTTAGCGCTGGCTCTCAACGTGCCCGTGTTTGTGGTCGTCACCAAGATAGACATGTGTCCTGCTAACATCTTGCAGGGTGAGAGAGACACACACATGCACACACACCCTGTGTACTCTACAGCTTTAGGACAGCGCTGATCTGTTTACAATGACGAGGGTTTTGTTTATTAACTTCACTCATGTCCTCTGTAAAGGCTAGTGCTAACGTTGTGCGCTAATGCTAACCTAGCGAGTAGAAGCCAGTGTAGTGAGACCTTGACCTTGTGAGTGACCTTGTGAGCTCTCTAGCGAGTCAGAGCTAATGCCGCGTGTTATCCTAACAGCCTGACATGAGATGGCGGCGCGGCGGTAGCACACAGCGGCCGCTTGGGCTCCAGAACGGTGCTGACGCACAGTCGTTAGCGTGGACACTGTTGTGGTTTTGCCGTCTCTTTTTGTTTAGCTCGTGGCTGGTTTCGTTGTACGTACCTCGGTCCTGGAGGAAGGTAGTTTGGTGTCACTGAAATGTATCGGCTTGAAGTGGCGATAAAAACCTTCTCGACTCGACCAACAAATGAAAGCTAACATGGAGATCAGATGCTAATGTAATAAACAAGACCTAGGGGTGAGCTAAAGCTAAGTGAGCTAATGCTAATACTACTACTAATTTAGCGGAATAATGCTAACCTATCAAGTATAACTACTGTATAAGTTTATAACTGTGTGATGTTGATCCTGAGTCTTTATTAGAATATAAAGCCACACCCACCGGGGGCGGTCCCCAGTCACAGATTGGACCTAACCCAGTCACAGATAACCCTAACCCCCCTGGTTAACTGACCCCACCCCTCTGGTTAACTGACCCCACCCCCGGTTAACTAACCCCACCCCCCGGTTTGTGGTGTGACAGAGACCCTGAAGCTGCTCCAGAGGTTACTGAAGTCTCCCGGCTGCAGAAAGATCCCGGTGCTGGTGCAGAATAAAGACGACGTCATCGTCACCGCCTCCAACTTCAGCTCTGAGAGGTGTACACACACACAGACACACACACACACACACACACACACACACAACATGTACACACAAGATCCTGTACGGCAATTGGTTAATCTCTACACCAGCTTTCTTTAACCCTTGTCTCTGTCTCTGTGTGTGTGTGTGTGTGTGTGTGTGTGTGCGCGCGCACGTGTGTTTCTCAGGATGTGTCCGATTTTCCAGATATCTAACGTCACAGGTGAGAACATGGACCTCCTGAAGATGTTCCTGAACCTTCTGTCCTCCAGAACATCGTTTAAAGATGACGAGCCGGCCGAGTTCCAGATAGACGACACCTACTCAGTACCGGTGTGTGTGTGTGTGTGTGTGTGTGTGTGTGTGTGTGTGTGATATATGATGATCTTCTGTACCTTGTTATACACTATGGAGTTTCTCTGAATCTTCATGTCAGTCCATGTGATGATGATGATGATGATGATGATGAATATAGATCAGTGTGTTTCACTCCACAGCCGAGTCCAGTTCATTTACTCTGTAATCATACTGGGGCCCCCTACTGGAGATATTCAGAACTTCATTTAAAACCATATTTAATGAAAGTGTGTGTTTGTGATGAAGAGCTCGCAGGAACGTTACTGTTTATAAATTAAAGCGTGAATACAAACTCGGAGACGCGTGTGTGTGTGTGTGTGTTAGGGAGTGGGGACGGTAGTGTCGGGGACGACGTTACGAGGGCTGATCCGGCTGAACGACACCATGCTGCTGGGGCCGGACCCCCTCGGTGCCTTCATCCCCATCGCCGTTAAATCCATCCACAGGAAGCGGATGCCCGTGAAGGAGGTGCGAGGAGGACAGACGGCGTCGTTCGCTCTCAAAAAGGTGCAGATTCAACAGCTACTGTTTAAAACCAAGAAGGCTCTGTGTGAGTGTGGGACGCGTCCTCATAACGTCCTGTGTCCTCTCTCTCTGTCTCTCAGATAAAGCGCTCGTCTATAAGGAAAGGGATGGTGATGGTGTCGCCGCGATTAAACCCTCAGGCATCATGGGAGTTTGAGGCAGAGATCCTGGTGCTCCATCACCCGACGACCATCTCGCCACGATACCAGGCCATGGGTGAGACACACACACACGCACGCACGCACGCAGTGATGTCACACTGGTCACCTGACTCCCAGCACTCCCTCTGGTCTGACCTGAGTCCACTCTGTGTGCAGTGCATTGTGGGAGCATCAGACAGACGGCGACGATCCTGACGATGAACCGAGACTGTTTACGGACAGGAGACAAGGCCACGGTGCACTTCCGCTTCATCAAAACACCAGAGTACCTGCACGTGGACCAGAGACTCGTGTTCAGGGAGGGCAGGACCAAGGCTGTGGGCACCATCACCAAGGTCTCTCACACACACACACACACACACACTCACACAGTGTCACGCACACACACACACACTTTCTCTCACACACATACATGTCTCACACACGCGCACACAGTGTCTCACACACACTCTCACACACACATACACTCTCACACACACACGGTGTCTCACACACACATACACTCACACACGCACATACACACATACATACTCACACGCACACACAGTGTCTCACACGCACTCACACTCACACACACACACACACACACACACACACACACACACACACACTCACTCACAGTGTCTCTCACATACACACACACTGGGCTGCGTCAGTGACGTCCTCGGCTTTAAAATTTCCATTCAGTGGAAAGGCTGATTTGTGGGCGGAGCTACATGACTCACTAAACAAGTGAAGTATTTGAATATGTAAATGATGAGCAGACGGTGATGTCATAGCTGAAGCCTTCACGCTGCAGTAGCGTCTGGATAAAGTTACTCCTGAGCAGGTAGTGGTTGTCATGGTAACGCGGAG
This sequence comes from Clarias fuscus, assembly GCA_030347435.1. Lineage (NCBI taxonomy): Eukaryota > Metazoa > Chordata > Actinopteri > Siluriformes > Clariidae > Clarias > Clarias fuscus. The sequence continues at coordinate 330,520 of CM059222.1, read as the reverse complement.
CCACAGTGTGTGTACATCAGGATACTGATACTCTGATCTGAGAGAGCTCACTAATGATGTCATTTGTAATTAGGTTTTTCTCATTAGCTGGATAATTTTAAAGTAAGGGGGAAAAATCTGAAAATAATATACATATATATTTAAATTATTTTTATATTCATCGTAAGAATCAGCAGTAATTTAAGTATTTTAGCACTTAATTTAAATATGTTAATTATCGCTGATGTGCTGAGATTTAATATTTATAATTCCGTTGCAGCTTCTTCAGTCGACAAACAATCAGCCGTCGAACTCCAAACCTCCGCAGATCAAAATGCAGTCGACCAAAAAGACGCCGAAGAAGGAGGAGGGGCAACCTGCGGGGGGGGAGGAGACACCGAGCAGCACCGGGATGCCCAGCGCCGCCGCCAGCCCCGCCTCCGTCTCCACCGCTCCTCTACAGCAGGTCTCACACACACACACACACACACACAGAGCAGACATGAACTACTGTCTGCTGTGACACACACACACACACACACCTGAGCTTACACAGAGAGACTCAGAGATTGCTCATTTAACCTTTCACACACACACACACACACACACACACACACAGTATAAAGACAGAACTGTAACTCTGTTTCTGTTTTTGGTGAAACGTTGGTGTAGAGTGAGACGTGACCTGATGTGTCTGATCTCTCACACACACAGAGTAAGAGTCTGTGTGTGTGTGAGGGTCAGGACACACACACACACTTTAGACTCTGTGTTAATGTTACTCTAATCACTTCCTCTCTGTTTTCTCTCCTTCCTCCGAATCCTCCTGTTTCATTATTTATTATTCATGTTTAACTCCGCCCACTGTTCCCTCATTCCCCACATCTTATTCTCCGTTTCCCATAATCCCTTGTTCCTCTCATCCCGTCTCGTTCCCTCGTTTCCTTCACCTCCACTCATGCCCCCCCTCCCTTGTTGTTTGTTTATTTACTGCTCGCTGTCTCAGACTGAGGGAGACGAAGACACTCAGACAAAAGACTCCAAGGTAAAGTGAGACGTCTCGTGTGATTCCACTCCTCAGGTCCTCTACACTCGTCCTTTATGAGCGACAGACTCGGGCTGTAGAGGAGAGCCCTGTTTGTTTGTTTGTTTGTTTGTTTGTTTCTCTCTCTGTGTTTAACAGAAACTTCTGAACTGGTGTTTCACTTCACATCACACGACATCACTGACTCTTATTTCATTTAATAACAAATATTCCTGTAATATCGGCTCTGGATTCTGATTGGTTAGAAGGTGTTTGTTTTAATGCCCTAGTTGTGGTTTCCATGGTAACGAGACGTTCACAGAGACGTGTGCAGCGCACGTTTTACATCATGCTTTGTGTTTGTTTTTTTTTTTTCTCTCCCTCTTTCCAGCCAAAGTCTGGAGGCAGGCGACGAGGCGGGCAGAGACACAAGGGTAAAAGCCAGTCGAACGCCACAGCGCCCCCTGCTGGTGCAGTCGGAGGCTGTTAAACCTCGCCTCACTCCATCACACTCAGTTTTGTAGTTTCTAGAGGAATCGGGCAGCTGCCTCCACCACTCGTCTGTTTCGGCTTTTATTTTAACCTCGGACCACGGCACCGGTTCCTCCACGCGGAACCACGCGGAACCAGCACGCAGTGTCCAGTTCAACTTGGAAACACCGAGTCGTGTGTCCTTAGAGCTTTACGTTGTTCTTATTAAAGTTCATATGAAAGAAGCAGAGAAACTGCATGATGGTTCTTTAATGTTTTTTTTTTTTCCATTTTGTCTGAAAGCCTCAGCGGCGCTGCCTCGAGTCAGAGTCGAGTCTGTTCTGCATTAAACACGACGTTACACACAGACTAAACTCGGTCTGATAACCTTTGTAGATATAATATTCTGTTTAAGGTTTATGATGATCATATGATAAAATAAAGTGTTTCATCACATGGTCAGGAGTCTGACTGTAAATCCTCAGGTTTCTCACACACACACACACACACCATGAGTGTTTCCTGCTCTGGAGGTTTCTCCACCTCACAGTCAGAGCCTCAGATGGAGTGGGACGCTGCGAAAATCAGGAAGTCAAACATTTCTCCCAAAAATCCTGTAGGCGTCTTTTTTGGGTGAAAAATGTGACTTTCCCTGATTTTCACTAAACTCACAGTGGAGGAGACGGAGACATGAACAGCAGCACAGAATCTCAGGGTTTTCCATCTTATACCGTTTGTAAATTAAAGAATAAAAAACGTACATAATTGAAACACAAGTGGCGATTTGTGCATTTGTGCTTCAGCTCGTCTGCTCCGGCGTCTCCACACCTCCATATACAGTGCGTGTGTTTCATAGAGCAGAATCTACACACTCATTAATTATATTATACAGAATACAGATATTCACCGTCACCCGTATCCCTCACAGACTGACACTCGATAAGATTTGAACCGTTCGGATGTAGAGGACAATAAGAAAAGAGACAAGAGAAAATGCTCTTACAGATTTATTAAGTTCTACATGATCAGTGTTCTCTCACACACACACACACACACACACACACACACAGGAGGCGCTCTCCAGCCCTGTGAGTTCTCCATCAGAACACACAGCCTGATAAAGCATCACTACAATTAAAGTGTCTGACCCGACTCGACCCCGTAACCCTGACACCCACCACACAGCGCCCTCTACAGGATGGGTGGGGGGGGGGGCGAGCGAGGAGACGAGAATCTGATTCCAGAGTCACACACACACACGCACACACATACGTACGTTACAGTTACACCTAGTGTTAGTGTTCACCTTGTGGGGGGGGCGGAGTCATAGAAACACACACACACACACACACACACTTTGTTTAAATACCAAAAGTGGCATGTAAACAGCTTTATATACCTGTGTGTGTGTGTGTGTGTGTTTGTGTGTGTGTGTTTATCCATCGATGTCCCAGCTGAACAGGTGATGTTTGACCAGCATGTCCTGGACGCCCTCCTTCAGGGGTCTCTGCTCCTTCTCCTACAGAAACACACAGAGCATGATGTCACACACACACACACACACACACACACACTAGCCATGTGCCATAACTGCAGTCAGTACACACAGCATGATGGCGTGTTATTAGAGAACCTCAGTGTTATGATGACATCACAGGCACATGACTAGCGCCTGCTCGTTAGCGCGCTGTTAAAGGAAAGTCATCAACACCCGGGAGACCGGACCGGACCGGCTCTGATCCAGACAGACACAAGAACACACGGCTTTGCTCGAACCCGCTCCCTGCTCTCTACAGCTTTACATGGAGACGGTTAACCCTGTTACCATAGCAACAGCCCCGAAATGTCCTTGGGTTAAAATGCAACGTAAATAAAGCAAAGATAAGACGACGGCCAGAGAGCCCCAAAAGCCACGCCCACTACTGAGCCTACAGCAAGAAAACACCCACAGATACAGACACACACACACACCCGTGCACGCACACATACGGTAATATGGAGTGTATTTACTTTCAGTCTGAGCCCTGTGTTCTGTTTATTACTGACGAGACGTGAGGCAGATCAGAGCACACACTGTGTTCTGTGTGTTCTGTACAGTGCTGTGACATCACAGGACACCTCGGGTGTGTTAGAGAACCCGAGAGAACCCGCGCTCTAGCGCTCATCACTGCAGAACCTTTAGGAGAACCGCAGTGACGAGAACAGAACACAAGGTCCGACTGGGTTTACCTAAAGATCCCAACTAAAGAGGTGATGCTGCACCAAGACGTCCACCACTTCTGATCTCAGAACGGGAGACTTCTGGAACAGCGCGCACACACACGCACACACACACACACGCACACACACACACACGCACACACACACACACAATCCCGTGCTCAGCCCGCGTGGGCGAGTTTGTGTGGAGTACACCAGAGCATGTAATGATGATGATGAGAATAAAGGGAAGTCACCTCTTTTTTGGCAGGAAGTTCGCAGTCCTGTGAGAGACTGAATGAAAACTTGGACAAAACTCTAAAACAGAAAAACAATAAAGGCAGATCAGATTCACAGTGAGAGCGAAAGGACGAAATTAAATTCAAACATTTATAAAAATCTGTGCAACGGAAACTAAAAGTCTGACCAGCAGGGGGCGATGTGGAGAGAGAGGGGGGGGCTGTAAACACTCACAGGATCAGCTTAATATTAATAACACGAGTGTGTGAACATCCTAAGTGTGTGTGTGTGTGTGTGTGTTTACCGGAGCTCACACTTGATCTGCACCCAGCCGGGACTGCGCAGGAACGACCAGGGCTGATACCACTTCTCTACTGCGGAGATACTGGAACAGAGAACCTCCAGCCACAAGTGCAGAACCTGCTCACTGTAACACACACACACACACACACACACACAGAGTGACAGAGGGATGAGAGGACGTTACAGAGAGCAGGACAGAGGGATGAGAGGACAGGAGAGGAGACGTGTACGTACTTCAGTCCCACACAGATGAGTGAGCGGAACTTGACGTCCATCTGAGCGTGGGCGGAGTCGTGACTCATATTAACACTCTGTACAGCCTGGGGGGAGGGGGGGGGGCGGGGTTAACACAGAGAGAGTGACGAGCATCTTCACACTCATATCAGGATTTATATTTATGGATTTAGGTGAAACTTGAACACACCCCCACGTCTACACACTGTCCACTTTACATCACTAACAGCCCATTAGTAGCATTAGCTTAGCAAAGCGCTAATACGCTAACACACACTAGTCAGTCGAGAGGGAGCTCAGGCCCGGGCCTCGACTTACACCCTCACGCCCTCTCTCACTGACACACAGGGTCATGCTCTCATTAAACATCTGTAGCTCCGCCCCCAAATCCATTTAATAAAGACGTCCAGAGAACAAAGTGACTGTAATAAAACCCACGCGGGACTCACTCTGTACAGGAGCTCCTCTGGGGTGAGAACCTTCCCGTCCTCATCCAACCTGTGTGTGTGTGTGGGGGGGGGAGGGAAGAGGTGTGCAGTGAGGCTTTTATAATTCATGACTTTTAGGAGCTGAGCTGTGAGGTGTGGGCGGAGCTTAACTCTCACCTGTATGTTTTACACAGAACCAGTCTGGAGTAAACCGAGTTAAAGTCTCTCTCCACCTCCCGGCTCGCTGCCTGCCATCAGACAACACTGATTAACACACACACACACACACACACACACACACTTTAAAGGAAATAGTGGCTATGATTCCTGAGTGTGGCACCTCCTCGATGAAGAGCCAGGGGTGGCAGGGCCCGCCCAGTATAGAGGGCTTCTTCAGACCGTGCTGAAAAATGGCCTTCAGAGCAGGACACAGCGTTCCTCGAACCAGATCAGTTACAGCCTCAGTTACAGAGTCATCACCTGCCAGGGAATACTGACACACACACACACACACACACACACACTCATTATACTGAAAACACACAAACACAAACACACACAGATGTTTATTTGTCTTTTACCTCTTTACTCCGTTCATCCAGGATTTCTACAAATTTTGCTGGAAACCAACCTGAAAGAAGACAGAGCAGGAGATTACACACACACACACACACACACACACACATCAGGTGAGGAAGTGTGTACAGAGCTCTAGAGAGTGAGTACCCCTCAGGCCGTTCAGCTCGCCCACCCAGCAGTGCTCGTCCTTCTGAGACACGATCTGAAAGAGAGACAGAGAGTCAGAGAGAGAGAGAGAGAGAGAGAGAGACCAGTATGAATGACCCAGTATGAGATGTGTTCAGCTCTTCCACAGGACGTGTTCTACTTCCTACTTACTGTGATGATGTCATTTTTTCTGAATCCCAGTTCGTCGTCGTCATGACGCTCAAAATCCAGCAGAGCTTTGGCCCGCCTCCTGCGATTCCGGGACACCACCAGAAAATTCTCATGGTCCCGCTGGTGACTCTCCATGGAGTAGTCTGGAGTCAGGTCCTGATGTGAGAGAGACGGAGAGACGGAGAGACAGAGAGACATTTCCTGTAGCTGTGTGAGTGACAGTAACGATGAGACCACGAGCAGAACTCCAACATGTGCTCTGTTACATTAGAGAGAACCTGAGTGTGTGTGTGTGATGATGATGATGAAGGCCTCACCGTGGTGCAGTGGTCAGTGTGTGTGTGTGTGTGTGTGTGTGTGTGTGTGTGTGTGTGATGATGATGATGATGATGAAGGCCTCACCGTGGTGCAGTGGTCAGTGTGTGTGTGTGTGTGTGTGTGTGTGATGATGATGATGATGATGATGATGATGAAGGCCTCACCATGGTGCAGTGGTCAGTGTGTGTGTGTGATGATGATGATGATGAAGGCCTCACCGTGGTGCAGTGGTCAGTGTGTGTGTGTGATGATGATGATGATGATGAAGGCCTCACCGTGGTGCAGTGGTCAGTGTGTGTGTGTGTGTGTGTGATGATGATGATGATGAAGGCCTCACCGTGGTGCAGTGGTCAGTTTGTGTGTGTGTGTGTGTGTGATGATGATGATGATGATGATGAAGGCCTCACCATGGTGCAGTGGTCAGTGTGTGTGTGTGTGATGATGATGATGATGATGATGAAGGCCTCACCATGGTGCAGTGGTCAGTGTGTGTGTGTGATGATGATGATGATGAAGGCCTCACCGTGGTGCAGTGGTCAGTGTGTGTGTGTGTGTGTGATGATGATGATGATGATGATGATGAAGGCCTCACCGTGGTGCAGTGGTCAGTGTGTGTGTGTGTGTGTGTGTGATGATGATGATGATGATGATGAAGGCCTCACCATGGTGCAGTGGTCAGTGTGTGTGTGTGATGATGATGATGATGAAGGCCTCACCGTGGTGCAGTGGTCAGTGTGTGTGTTTTTGATGATGATGATGATGATGAAGGCCTCACCATGGTGCAGTGGTCAGTGTGTGTGTGTGATGATGATGATGATGATGATGATGAAGGCCTCACCATGGTGCAGTGGTCAGTGTGTGTGTGTGTGATGATGATGATGATGATGATGATGAAGGCCTCACCGTGGTGCAGTGGTCAGTGTGTGTGTGTGATGATGATGATGATGATGATGAAGGCCTCACCGTGGTGCAGTGGTCAGTGTGTGTGTGTGATGATGATGATGATGATGATGAAGGCCTCACCGTGGTGCAGTGGTCAGTGTGTGTGTGATGATGATGATGATGAAGGCCTCACCGTGGTGCAGTGGTCAGTGTGTGTGTGTGTGTGATGATGATGATGATGATGATGATGATGATGGCCTCACCGTGGTGCAGTGGTCAGTGTGTGTGTGTGATGATGATGATGATGATGATGATGAAGGCCTCACCGTGGTGCAGTGGTCGGGGTCGAGACAGTGGAAGTGCTCTGCGGTCCGTGTGATCGCTTCCCTCAGCGCCGCCACCAGCTCGGTCTGTTTGATGTTTTTGGATTTGAGCGCTTCGGCCTCGTCCTCTCCGAACAGGAGCGCGCTCAGTGTGGACTTCCTGCGCAGACTCTGTCTCCGCACCACCTGGAGGACAGATTACACACACAGAGTGAAACATCATAATAATAACAATAATAATAATACCGCAGAGGAGGTGGTGAGTTCTGTAACAGGACAGGGACAGATCTACTACTCTGCACTGAGACGTTTCACTCGTCACCGTCTCAGTGTGAGATCTTCATCAGTTCTGCTCCACCTAGGGTTAGGGTTAGGTGTGTGTGTTAGGTTAGGGTTAGGTGTGTGTGTGTGCGCGCTCACTTTGTTGATGCTGCTGTTGAGTGTGTGTGTGTTGTTGGAGTTGAGCTGTGTCTCCTCAGCCAGGATGTAGGCGAGGTGTTTGTGTCTCTGAGCGTCCAGCGCGTCCTGAGAGAGCGTCCCTGCCAGTCTCACCGCCTCGCCCAGCACCACCGCCCCGTCCCCCAGCTGACTCGGCAGGTCCGACAGCGTGTTAAAGATGGACGCAGAGTTCTCTGACGACACCAGCTCCTCCTCCTGCACAGAGGAACCGGAGAAGAACCGGTTACAGGAGGAACCTCCACTGAGAGACACCTGACTGGATCTCAGCCAACTAGAGCGCGCTCACACGCACGCACGCACGCACACACACACACACACACACACAAGTTCACATTGATTAACTTCAACTTCTGAAGCAGACAGTCTCACACACGCATACAAACACTCAACACCAGCCTCAAGAAGATGAGTACACACACACACACACATGCATGAACACTAATGCATTAACCCCACCAGATCTTTACTCACACACTCACACACACACACACACACACACACACACACACACACACACAAAGAACGACAGGGACACTTTCACTCCATCCATCATTCTGTACTGAATACCAACTAGTTACTGCCAGATGTTGTGCATAAATAATCACCTCCCTTGTACTTTTACACACCAGTTAATATTACATCCTGGATCTGACCTTCTCTCTCTTTTTTTAATTTTTATTTTATTTTTCCCCCGATTTTCTCCCTAATTTAGTCGTGTCCAATTCCTCCCCGTCACTAGATGGGGCCGTAGACCATCATGTTTCCTCCGAACCACGTAACACCAGCCGACCGCATCTTTTCGAACTGCTCGCTCACGCACCGTTGGGGGCGGAGTCACACACTCGGAGGACAGCGCTATCCGCTCCTTCCGCTTGCGTGAGCTCAAAGACGCACCTGATTGGCTGTAGAGCCGCGATTAATGATTTAGTTTTGTCACAAATCTACACAAAGATCCAGAATACTAAAGTCGGTAAATAAATCGATATCAAACCTTTCTTTCAGCTGGTCTTGTGAAGGTGTCCACAATTAAGACCATGCGATCCACACACACTCCACAAGTATGGAGTTTTCCACAAGTTTTACACCAGATGCCTCTCCTGACACAACCTCAGATCCCTAATCAACATCCTAGAGCCTTAGCCGTCTGAGCCAGATTGTTAATTTTCTTTTCATTGGGCCTCCGAGTGGCGCAGTGGTTAAAGCGCTCGCCCTATCATCCGGAGATCGCTAGTTCGAATCCCGGGTGATGCTGTAACCTCTCACAGCCGGAGGTCTAGAGAGAGCTGATTGGCCGAGCTCTCTCAGAGGGGAGGGACGAGAGGTACTTAGTGCTCCTACATTAATCACGGCTCTACAGCCAATCAGGGGCGTCTGTGAGCTCGCGCAACGGAGGGAGTGGATAGCGCTGTCCTCCGAGTGTGTTACGCAGCCCCCAACGGTGCGCGAGCGAGCAGTTCGAAAAGATGCGGTCGGCTGGCGTCACGTGGTTCGGAGGAAACACGTGATAGTCTTCGGCCCTCCCGGCTTAGTGGTAGTAGTAGCCTTAATGTGTGAGCCCCCTAGTGACGGGGAGGAATTGGACATGAATAAATTAGGGGAGAAAATCGGGGAAAAATCCAAAAAAAAAAAAAAAAAAAAAAAATTTCTTTTCATTTTGTGAAGCTGCTTTGAGAAAATGATAATTGTTAAAAGCGCTCTATAAATAAAATTGAATTTAATTGAATTATCTAATTTCTGGTGGAAACATTTAGACCTAATTTTGTACCTTATATAAAACAACATAATCTGGCTATAAGGAGGTTCAGCCTCCACTTCAATAATCTCTTCTAGTCTGTGTAGATTCAAGAAATAACATCCCATAATCTCCACTTCAGTTCCAGAGTGTAACTGTGGGAAAATCCAAGGGGGTAAATACTTTCACACAGCTCTGGTTACAGCACATGAAGCTGTGCGCTTAAACATCCTCTCATATCTCTGAAGCACAAGACACACACTCGCGCTCACACACACACTTACTGGGCCCTGAGTGTTTTTTTTGTTTTTTTTTGTGTGTGTGTGTGTGTGTGTGTGTGTGTGTGTGTGTGTGTGTGTGTGTGTGTGTGTGTGTGTGTGTGTGTGTGTGTGTGTGTGTGTGTGTGTGTGGAGTGTTTGGTGTTTAGAGAACTCACCTTGATCTTCAGCATGCCCAGTGTCACCTGGAACAACACGATCGAACCCTCGTAGAAGAGCAGATCCCAGATCCGGAGCAGAACACGGATGTCCACCACACTGGCGAAGGAGGTGAGGAACCAGTGCAGAGTGATGAGGGACAGCTCTGTGGAGAACACACACACACACACACACACACACACACACACACAGTTTTTTCCTGTTGGTGACGTAGCTTCCTGTTTTTCGTATTGTTCCCGCGAAAGTTCCTCGTCTGTTTGGAACAGCGTTTTAGATTATATTTTGTTTAGTTTTTTATAATCATATATTTTTCCCGTTTTTACGCTTTAACACTACTGGACTTTATCCGATTTTTGCGCTTTTTGAGAGAACGTGCGTATCATTTGACCAACAACAAGCGAATCCATCAGCAAATAATCACAACTCCGGCACAAAGGTACGTTATCATGTCTACCATTCAGCTCGCTCAGTGTGTGGAGTGCAGGATGTTTAGACATTCTTCCTCCGTCATTAGTGATAATTTTATTTGTGATAGGTGTGTGTTAGTTAGCACCCTGACGGAGAAGATAGTAGCATTAGAGGAGCGCGTGCAGACTTTAGAGAGGGTTAGAGAGCGCGAGAGCAGCGTTAATCCTGTAGCGGAAAGTCTGGGTGCCGCAGGCGGAGATAATCAGCCCCCGACTCCGGCAGTAGAGCCTCACAGCGGGGCGAGTGGGTGACGACTCGGCGGCATACTCGTTCAGCCAAAGCTAACGCTAAGGCTAGCCCACCGGAGCACACCTCTTCTGCGCTTCACGTGTCCAACAGGTTCGCTCTCCTCAGTGATGCACCCGCTGAGAAACCTGAAAGAGCTCTGGTTATAGGTGACTCGATACTGAGACATGTGAAATTAGCGAGGCCTTTAGGGGGCGCCAGCGGCAGTGGTCAGGTGTATCCCGGGAGCCAGAGCACAGGACATAGCAGGTAATCTTAGGGCTCTAGGTCAGCATAGGTTCTCTAAGATAGTGGTACATGCTGGAGCTAACGATATACGCCTTCGTCAGTCAGAGGTTAGTAAGAGTAACTTTACAGAGGTGTTTAAAATAGCGAAGGCGATGTCCGAAGAAGTAGTTTGCTCTGGTCCCATCCCAATGAGACGTGGCGACATAGCTTACAGCAGGTTATGGTCGCTGAACCGCTGGATGTCCAGGTGGTGCTCCGAAAACAACGTGGGCTTCATAGACAATTGGAAGACCTTTGAGGGCAAAACTGGCCTGTTAGGGCGGGACGGCGTCCATCCCACTCGGGAAGGTGCTGCTCTCATTTCTTGCAGTATAGCACATAGTCTCAGAAGAGGCCTAGTTAATCGGTGACAATCCAGAGCCCAGGCCAGGGAGCAGACAGACAGGCTAAACCAACCGTCTGCTAGCTGCAGAGAGTCGTCACTCAGGGTTCATCATATTGAGACTGTGTCTGTTCCCCGAGCTAAACATAAATTTAGAAAGACTCAGAAAGTCTGTTTTAGTAATTTAATTAACATAGATACCACAAACTCAGTTCACACTGAATGCGCAGCCGGCACCTCTGATCTGAAGCTAGGACTGTTAAATATTAGATCTCTCGCATCTAAAGCAGTTATTGTTAATGAAATTATCACAGATCAGGAGTTTGATATATCATGTTTAACAGAAACCTGGATTAAACAGGACGAGTATGTAGCTCTAAATGCAGCTAGTCCTCCTGGATACAGCTACATACACCAGCCTCGGCTAACTGGTAGAGGAGGAGGAGTCGCAGTTATTTATAACCATAATCTGTCTCTCATACAAAAACACAGTTTTAAATCTACTGCATTTGAAGTTCTCTATAGTAACATAAAGTCAGCTCAGTCGATCCCGCTAATCATCATTTACAGACCCCCAGGGCCGTACTCGGAGTTTCTCTGCGAATTTGCAGATTTCCTCTCAAACCTTGTTGTTTCTGTAGACAAAGCGTTAATTGCTGGAGACTTTAATATTCATTTTGAGAATCCAGAAGACCCTCTGAGAACAGCATTTATGTCCTTACTGGACTCAGTAGGAGTAAATCAGTGTGTAGTAGGACCTACTCATAAAGCAGGTCACACTTTAGATTTAATATTATCCTTCGGATTAAGTATAGGAAATATAACCACAATTCCACAGTCTGAAGTTATCTCAGATCACTACCTTGTCTCGATTAAAGCGTGTTATAGTAATAATGTATGCAGCACAGCACCGCGCTTCCACCTTAAACGTACATTTACATCAAATACCGCACAGAGCTTTATCAATAATCACCCAGAATTATCAACTTTGATTGGATCTCCATCTGACTTCACAGAACTCGAACAGGCGAATGAATATCTAGAGTCAGCACTTCGTTATAGCTTAGATAATGTAGCTCCAGTTAAAAGGAAAATGATTAGAGATAAGAAACTCGCTCCTTGGTATAATGACCACACACGTGCTTTAAAACAAACCGCTCGAAAATTCGAACGTAAATGGCGCCAAACTAAATTGATAGTATTCAAAATAGCTTGGAAGGAGAGCATCCTGAACTATAAAAAAGCTCTCAGTGATGCTAGATCAACGTATCTCTCCACTCTTATAGAAAATAACAAAAACAACCCGAGATTTTTATTTAATACCGTAGCTAACTTAACTAAAAACAAGACCACTGCAGAAATCTCCACAACAACATCATGCAGTAGTGAGGATTTCATGAACTTTTTCAATAATAAAATCATAAATATTAGGCAAAAAATTCAGGCTTTGAAAACAGACACTTTAAATAATTCAGATGATCTAACCACATCACATCAGAACTTAGAACACTTTACTCCCCTTGAAGCGAGGGAACTAATTTCACTCATCTCTTCTTCAAAATCGTCACCCTGTATATTAGATCCTATACCGACACATTTTCTCAAACAGATAGTACCAGCAATAATAGAACCCCTGTTGAAAGTAATTAACTGTTCACTCAGTAGTGGGTATGTCCCCAAATCCTTTAAATTAGCCGTTATTAAACCGCTAATCAAGAAACCTGACCTTGACCCCTGTCAGCTTTCTAATTACAGGCCGATATCAAACCTTCCCTTTATCTCCAAGATTCTGGAAAAGGTAGTATCACAGCAGCTATGTTCACATCTACACAGAAATAGCATAAATGAACTGTATCAGTCAGGATTTAGGCCTCATCACAGCACAGAGACAGCACTTGTTAAAGTAGTAAACGACCGCCTATGGGCCTCTGATCAGGGTTGCGTCACTATACTTGTGTTACTGGACCTCAGTGCAGCTTTTGACACCATTGATCATAGTATTCTCCTTCACAGATTAGAAAAGGTAGTAGGAATTAAGGGAACTGCCCTCTTGTGGCTCAGATCCTATTTGACTGATCGTTATCAGTTTGTAGATTTAGATGGTGACCATTCCTCATGTTCTGAAGTGGAGTTTGGTGTTCCACAGGGCTCAGTTTTAGGCCCACTGCTTTTTTCCCTTTACATGCTTCCTCTGGGCAACATAATTCGTAAACATGGTATTAGTTTTCATTGTTATGCTGATGACACACAATTATATGTCTCAGCAAAACCAGATGAGAAAAACCAGTTTGCTAAAATCGAGCAGTGTGTGCAGGACATACGAGATTGGATGTTAATTAATTTTCTTCTGTTTAATCCTGATAAGACAGAAGTTCTGGTCATAGGACCACAAGTAGCTAGAAGTAAGCTTTCTGATCACACTGTAACTTTAGATGGCCTTTCTGTTCCATCAAGTGTAACAGTAAAAGACCTCGGTGTGATTATAGATTCCAGCCTTTCGTTTGAAGCTCATGTAGATAATATCACCAGGATAGCTTTCTTTCACCTTAGAAATATTGCCAAGATAAGAAACATATAGTCACTAAATGATGCAGAAAAACTAGTTCATGCCTTTATCACCTCTAGGTTGGACTATTGTAACGCCTTACTGTCTGGTTGTTCAACTAGGTGTATAAACAAGCTTCAGTTAGTACAGAATGCAGCAGCGAGAGTCCTCACTAAAACCAGAAAATACGAGCACATCACCCCTATCTTATCTACACTGCATTGGCTCCCTGTGAAATTTCGCATCGATTTTAAGATACTACTTTTGACATTTAAAGCACTAAATGGTCTCGCGCCACAGTATTTGAGTGAACTGTTAGTGTCTTACGATCCGCCACGCCTACTTCGATCAAAGAATGCAGGCTGCCTGTCAGTACCACGTATTATTAAAACTACAGCAGGGGGCGGAGCTTTTTCTTACAAAGCCCCGAAGTTATGGAATAGTCTTCCTATTAATGTTCGGGACTCAGACACAGTCTCAGTGTTTAAGTCTAGGCTAAAAACCTATTTATTTAGCCAAGCATTTTTGTAAATAGATTAACCTTAGGTAAAGGAGCAGATCTGGGGGACTCATGGACGTAGAGTATTCTGGTGAACTGGTATGTTTAGATGCTGTCCTCCCCACTCTCATTGATCACTCAGGTTTGTTGACGGTGAGGTGATTGGTTGCTTTACATCTCAGGGAGCCCTCATGTCTGTGTTTCCTTCTGGCTCTCCCTTTTAGTTATGCTGTTATAGTTAGTCCTGCCGGAGTCTCTGCTTGCACTTTGCACTAAATATACATTCACCTATACATGTTGACTGTGACCAGACCTAACTGCCATCTCTCCTTATTTTCTGTTCTCTCCTCTTCTGCTCTCTCCTCTCTCTCTCTCCCCCTCTTCTTTCCCTCTCTCTGTCTCTCTGTCGAGCTATACATGTTTCGCTCCTGAGTTGCCAGTGATCCAGACCCCTCTGCCCTCTGGAGCCGTCTAACCCGTCCTGGAGTCCTGCTTCTGGTTGGAGATCTCGTCGCATGGATGCCCCGTGTGGTCTGCCTGGATTCGTATGGTGGCTGGGGATGGTTTCCATGAAGACTGTCCTGTCATCGAGTGATGCTCTGGGGACCTGTGACTTCAGTTGTTCGATAACTCAGGACTGGAATCTCCTACAGTCTACCTGAGCCTCCGGGAACAAACTGGACTCATTTTTATTTTTAAAACATCTCCTATTATACTGAACTTCCAGTCTTACACATTATTATGCGGAGCAATTCCTGCTATCCGTTATCACCCAGATGAGGATGGGTTCCCTGTTGAGTCTGGTTCCTCTCAAGGTTTCTTCCTATTACCATCTCAGGGAGTTTTTCCTTGCCACCGTCGCCCTCGGCTTGCTCATCGGGGACAATCTTGTCATTTTGATTCATACACATTTCATACAAACACTTCTTTTTATTGTGTAAAGCTGCTATGCGACAATGTCAATTGTTAAAAGCGCTATATAAATAAAATTGACTTGACTTGACACACAGGGTGTTAGACTGAAGTGTGTGTGAGAGTGTGTGTGTATATGTATGTGTGAGAGTGTGTACTATATATATTGTGTGTGTGTGTGTGTGTGTGTATATACAGTATACAGTGGAACCTTGGATTACGAACATAATTCGTTCCGGCAGGCTTGTATATCAAAACACTCGTAAACCAAATCGTATTTTCCCATAAGAAATAATGGAAACCCAAATTATTCGTTCCACAGCTCAAAAAAATAAATACATAAAAATAATAAATATAAAATATAAAGTAAAAATAAAACAAATTACCCTGCACTTTCCCTTTAAAAAAAGTAACAATAAATCCAGACAGATAGAAAAATAGAAAGAAGCAAGTGTGACAAAGGTACCAAAAGAACTCATCCTCCAGCATGCTCAGTAAAACCTAACAGCAGTTTTACTTAAAATACTGCACACATCTGTAACGAACACTACCATTCATGTTCAAGCAAAGAGTTTCCACGCCAAATATTGACCGTTTATTGTTTATGTTATTACTCGGTGCATTTTATAGAAGTTTCTTTTAATGTAGAAACGTTTTCAAAAGCATCATTGCATATGGCTTTTGTTTGGATGTTCCCAAGACTTGTGCACAGTGCTGTAAATAATAAAATAATAAAACAGCTGTTAGGTTTTACTGAGCACGCTAGAGAATATCAGTTCTTTTGGTAACTTTGTCACACTCGCTTCTTTCTATTTTCATGCAAAAAATGTGGGTCTGTGTATATGTATAATTGTGTGTGTGGGTATATATATGTGTGTGAGAGTGTGTGTGTGCATATGTATGCGAGTGTAACGTGTGTGTATATATATATATATATATATATATATATATATATATATATATATATATATATACACATACACACACACACACACACACACACACACACACACACGTGTGAGAGTGTGTATATGTATAAATGTGTGTGTATATGTATGCTTGTATATATATATATATATATATATATATATATATATATATATATATATATATATATATGTGTGTGTGTATGTGTGTATATGTATGCGAGTGTGTGTACATGTATAAACGTGTGTGTGTGAGGGTGTGTATATGTATAAATGTGTGTGTATATGTATGCTTGTATGTGTATATATATGTACATGTGTGTGTGTGTGTGTGTGTGTGTGTGTGTGAGAGATACCGATGTCGTGCTCCTGCAGCAGGCGGTCGAGGCGGGGCAGGTACTGTATGATGAGCTGACGCAGGACGCGCTGGTCCGTCTGCACCCCCAGCAGTGTGGAGGAGAAGTAGGATGGAGGCAGCAGATCCTCGATCAGAGCACACATCATCCACAGAGCATCCTCTTCCTCCAGGAACAGCAGCAAACACGACACCACCTACACACACACACACACACACACACACACACAGAAGTGAGTATGTGCCGTTTAAGTCACCACCAGAGAAGTAGCATTCTGTATCATTTTGCTGTATACAGTGGAACCGTGGACTGTGAGTAGCTCAGTCTGTGAGCGTTTTGCAACACAAGCAGCTCTTTTAAATACATTTTAACTTAATAAATAAGCGAGGTCTTGATATACGAGTAGTGCACATGTGCTTTGTTAGCTGAGTGTCATGTGATCACAATTGAGCCAATGGTTCTTCTCTCTCTCTCTCACGTTGTGGGATTGTGGGTAATCGTCTCCCATGCTCAGTCTCAGTGTGCGTGCGTCACTCATATAGTCCACATTCATGTGTGTGCGTACGGTTTACTATAACACTGTGACCATGTGTGTGTGTGTGCGTGCATAAAGCAAAAGCAAGTGTCATTAGAGAGGTTCCATGTTTAAGAGGTTTCTCAACAGAGTGGTGTTTCCATTAGAGAGTGTGTGTGTGTGTGTGTGTGTGTGTGTGTGTGTGTGTGTGTGTGAGAGAAAGTCGTCCCACACAATAGCCTCCTCCCTCCTGTCTTACTTCAGCTTCAAACTCACAGACACATAGCGCTTGTGGGCACAAACACACAATAATGGAAACACTGCTCTGTCACGATGTGTGGTGTGTGTGGTGTGTGTGGTGTGTGCTCCGTGTTCTGTGTGTGCGGTGTGATTTGTGTGTGCGGTGTGTGGTGTGTGCGTGTGTGCTCTTTGCAGTGTTGTGTGTTCTGTGGTGTGTGTGTTCTGTGCTGTGTGTGTGCTCTATGCTGTGTTGTTTGTGTGTGTGATGTTGTGTGTGCGGTGTGGTGTGTGTGTGGATCCTTACCCTGTGTTACCAGGTTATTAACTAAGTGTCATCAGTCAAACACACTGATAGGAAGGAGAATGTTTTAATGAACTAGTTTGTCTGTACAGGTAATGAAACATCTACAGGGAGTGACAGACAGACAGGGACAGGACAAGGAGGAGAGGGGAGAGCACACAGACAGGCAGACAATGATGTAAAGACAGAGAGAGTGAGAGAGACAGACGGGTGGAGGGTCTCACCATGCCGGTGCCCTGACAGTAGCCGATGTCGGGGTAGAGCCAGGCCAGACCTCTGAGAACCCGTCTGAGGCGAGGAACTCCCACACTGGTCAGAGTGCTGAAACACGCGTTAGTGGGCATGGTGCGCAGGAGATCCTTCTCTATCTGTGGAGCGCGCACACACACACCACAAACACACACACACCACAAACACAGACGTGCACGCACACACACTTTAATTAAGGGAGAAGATGAAGCTCTGTAATGTGTGTGTGGTGCGTGTTGGTGAGGTGAGGTGTGGTGCGTGTTGGTGAGGTGAGGTGTGGTGCGTGTTGGTGAGGTGAGGTGTGGTGTGTGTTGGTGAGGTGTGGTGTGTGTTGTTGTGGGGTGGTGTGTGTTGTTGTGGGGTGGTGTGTGTTGGTGAGGGGTGGTGTGTGTTGGTGAGGGGTGGTGTGTGTTGGTGAGGGGTGGTGTGTGTTGTGGTGTGGTGTGTGTTGTTGAGGGGTGGTGTGTGTTGTGGTGTGGTGTGTGTTGTTGTGGGGTGGTGTGTGTTGGTGAGGGGTGGTGTGTGTTGGTGAGGGGTGGTGTGTGTTGGTGAGGGGTGGTGTGTGTTGGTGAGGGG
Organism: Clarias fuscus; assembly: GCA_030347435.1. Classification (NCBI taxonomy): domain Eukaryota; kingdom Metazoa; phylum Chordata; class Actinopteri; order Siluriformes; family Clariidae; genus Clarias; species Clarias fuscus. Next base: position 312,152 of record CM059222.1, on the reverse strand, counting down.
TGGTGTGTGTTGTTGAGGGGTGGTGTGTGTTGGTGAGGGGTGGTGTGTGTTGGTGAGGGGTGTTGTGTGTTGGTGAGGGGTGTGGTGTGTGTTGTTGTGGTGTGGTGTGTGTTGTTGTGGTGTGGTGTGTGTTGTTGTGGTGTGGTGTGTGTTGTTGTGGTGTGGTGTGTGTTGTTGTGGTGTGGTGTGTGTTGTTGTGGGGTGGTGTGTGTTGTTGTGGTGTGGTGTGTGTTGGTGAGGTGTGGTGTGTGTTGGTGTGGTGTGGTGTGTGTTGTTGTGGTGTGGTGTGTGTTGTTGTGGTGTGGTGTGTGTTGGTGAGGGGTGGTGTGTGTTGTTGTGGTGTGTTGTGTGTTGGTGAGGGGTGTGGTGTGTGTTGTTGTGGTGTGGTGTGTGTTGTTGTGGTGTGGTGTGTGTTGTTGTGGTGTGGTGTGTGTTGTTGTGGTGTGGTGTGTGTTGTTGTGGTGTGGTGTGTGTTGGTGAGGTGTGGTGTGTGTTGTTGTGGTGTGGTGTGTGTTGTTGTGGGGTGGTGTGTGTTGTTGTGGTGTGGTGTGTGTTGGTGAGGTGTGGTGTGTGTTGGTGTGGTGTGGTGTGTGTTGTTGTGGTGTGGTGTGTGTTGTTGTGGTGTGGTGTGTGTTGGTGAGGGGTGGTGTGTGTTGTTGTGGTGTGGTGTGTGTTGGTGAGGTGTGGTGTGTGTTGTTGTGGTGTGGTGTGTGTTGTTGTGGTGTGGTGTGTGTTGTTGTGGTGTGGTGTGTGTTGGTGAGGGGTGGTGTGTGTTGTTGTGGTGTGGTGTGTGTTGGTGAGGGGTGGTGTGTGTTGTTGAGGGGTGGTGTGTGTTGTTGTGGTGTGGTGTGTGTTGTTGTGGTGTGGTGTGTGTTGTTGTGGTGTGGTGTGTGTTGTTGTGGTGTGGTGTGTGTTGGTGAGGGGTGGTGTGTGTTGTTGTGGTGTGGTGTGTGTTGTTGTGGGGTGGTGTGTGTTGGTGAGGGGTGGTGTGTGTTGTTGTGGTGTGGTGTGTGTTGGTGAGGGGTGGTGTGTGTTGGTGAGGGGTGGTGTGTGTTGTTGTGGTGTGGTGTGTGTTGTTGTGGTGTGGTGTGTGTTGGTGAGGGGTGGTGTGTGTTGGTGAGGGGTGGTGTGTGTTGTTGTGGTGTGTGTTGGTGAGGGGTGGTGTGTGTTGGTGAGGGGTGGTGTGTGTTGTTGTGGTGTGTGTTGGTGAGGGGTGGTGTGTGTTGGTGAGGGGTGGTGTGTGTTGTTGTGGTGTGTGTTGGTGAGGGGTGGTGTGTGTTGGTGAGGGGTGGTGTGTGTTGTTGTGGTGTGTGTTGGTGAGGGGTGGTGTGTGTTGGTGAGGGGTGGTGTGTGTTGGTGAGGGGTGGTGTGTGTTGGTGAGGGGTGGTGTGTGTTGGTGAGGGGTGGTGTGTGTTGGTGAGGGGTGGTGTGTGTTGGTGAGGGGTGGTGTGTGTTGTTGTGGTGTGGTGTGTGTTGTTGTGTGTGTTGTTGTGGTGTGGTGTGTGTTGTTGTGGTGTGGTGTGTGTTGTTGTGGTGTGGTGTGTGTTGGTGAGGGGTGGTGTGTGTTGGTGAGGGGTGGTGTGTGTTGGTGAGGGGTGGTGTGTGTTGTTGTGGTGTGGTGTGTGTTGTTGTGTGTGTTGTTGTGGTGTGGTGTGTGTTGTTGTGGTGTGGTGTGTGTTGGTGAGGGGTGGTGTGTGTTGGTGAGGGGTGGTGTGTGTTGGTGAGGGGTGGTGTGTGTTGTGGTGTGGTGTGGTGTGTGTTGTGGTGTGGTGTGTGTTGGTGAGGGGTGGTGTGTGTTGGTGAGGGGTGGTGTGTGTTGGTGAGGGGTGGTGTGTGGTGGGGTGTGTTGGGGTGGGGTGGGGTGGAGGGTGTTGGGGTGGAGGGTGTTGGGGTGGAGGGTGTTGGGGTGGAGGGTGTTGGGGTGGAGGGTGTTGGGGTGGGGTGTGTTGGGGTGGGGTGTGTTGGGGTGGGGTGTGTTGGGGTGGGGTGTGTTGGGGTGGAGGGTGTTGGGGTGGAGGGTGTTGGGGTGGAGGGTGTTGGGGTGGAGGGTGTTGGGGTGGAGGGTGTTGAGGTGGAGGGTGTTGGGGTGGAGGGTGTTGGGGTGGAGGGTGTTGGGGTGGAGGGTGTTGGGGTGGGGTGTGTTGGGGTGGGGTGTGTTGGGGTGGGGTGTGTTGGGGTGGGGTGTTGGGGTGGAGTGTTGGGGTGGAGTGTGTGTGTGTACCTGCTTGGCTGCTGTAGTATCATCGTTAGAGCTGTTCTTGATGATCTCTCTGTAAGAAATGTCTGAAGTCCTTTTCTTCTGCAGAGCACCCGACAGACGCATCCATAACTAACACACACACACATATTTACACACACACACACACACACACACACACACACAACACAAACAAGTGTTAGCCACACGTTACAGTGCTCACCACACCCCCGGCCCCGGCCCCGGCCCCGCCCCTGTACCTGGGGTCTCATGCTGTGGGGGATCCCGGCGAGGACGAGCGAGCGCAGGCGGTCCGAGCGGGGGAGGGCGGGGCTGATCAGGTCCCAGGTCAGATCTCCCACCGTGTGGTTGTGTGTGAACTCCAGGTGGGCCTGCCAGCGCAGTCTCTGCTGGGGGTCTTCTCTCTGTGGAGCTCCATCACCACGCAGCCAATCACATGCCTCCAGCCCATCTAACGCGCGCACACACACACACACACACACACACACACACACACACACACACACACACAGTCTAGCCTAAGAACCTCCTCAAGACCTATTAGTCTAACTCTAGCTAATGCCCAGTTCTCATTCTCATGATTTTTGCTCCAGGTCCTGATAAGCTGTATGGAGTCGTACAGACTGTGTGTGTGTGTGTGTGTGTGTGTGTGTCTGTGTGTGTGTCTGTGTGCTGCCCCATACAAACCGCAGCAGCACCGCGTCACTCTGTGGTGTTTGGTGATAACAGTGTGTGTCGTGACAAACTCTGAGTGTTTATGTGATATAGTGCTATAGAGTACAGTATGATCCCCTGTAACCCCGCACAGGGGCGTCCCTCAGAGTGCTACAGTAATCAGGAGTCAAGACCCAGTGCTGAACCTGTAAAGACCCGCAGCACACAGTGAACATCACAGAGACGGGTACTGGGCTTAAACACGGGACACATGAGAGAGAGACAGACAGACAGAATGGGAGAGAGAGAGAGAGAGAGGGAGAGAGCATGAGAGGGTGAGCGAAAGAGAGAGTGAGAGCGACAGAGAGAGAGAGACAGAGAGAGAGGGTGAGCGAAAGAGAGAGAGAGCAACAGAATGAGAGAGAGAGACAGAATGAGAGAGAGAGAGAGAGAGAGAGAGAGAGAGAGAGAGAGAAACAGAAACAGACCATTTCCCACCTTCACTGTCGATACGGAAGCCAAACTCATCATACTGAGGTTCTGAATCCAGATTTTGATCTTTCTGTAAACAAGGAGGAGATCAGAACCCTATTATTAATCTGAGAGAGCAGCAAAGAATAAAGAAGACTTTTTTAAAACCTGTATTATAATAATAGCAATCATAATAATAATGATACTGATATTATTATTATTATTATTGAGAGTTTGAGAGTCAGTAAGAGAATACTGAGTACAGGAGAGAGAGAGAGAGAGAGAGAGAGAGAGAGAGAGAGAGAGACCTGGTGGTATTTGGAGAGGATGTCCTGAGGCCACATGCTGGGCGTGAGAGCGGAGAAAGGACCGCCAGGAGCTGGAGTGTAACTACCTGTGTATACACACATACACACATATACACACAGGATGTAAATAACTCATTATTAACTGTGTTGACATTAATATTTTTAACTCTTCTGATTATTTTTTAAACTGACTTTATTTATGCATATTTATGCACTGTGTTAACTTGTGTGTATTGTTAAACACTCCTCACAGATCAGTGCAAGAGAGTTCAGGTATAACACTTATCCATCAGGAGTTTGTGTGTGTGTGTGTAATGTGTTCATATAGACAGAAGTGGACCAGTGCTCTTTACTGTTTCTATAATACACACTCCAGAGAGACGTACTGAATGAGTAACAAGCACGAGCTAAAGAAGGGAAGTAATAATCAGTAGTCAGTAATAATATATATGTGTGCGAGAAAGCAAGGAGGTACCTGACATTGTGAAGGAGTGTGTGTGTGTGTGTGTGTGTGTGTGTGTGTGTGTGTGTGTGTGTGTGTGTGTGTGTGTGTGAGAGTGAGAGAGGAGACCCAGGGCCAAGTTCACATCACTCTGAAAAACAAGAAGAAAAACAATGTATTATATACATCAACAAAATCACACACACACACACACACACACACACACAATCTTTCAGTCAAAGATTTTTCAGCTTCCTTCTTCCTTATCCCATGTGTTCTTATGCACAAACACACACACAGTTTATGTTAACAGGAGTTCAGAATGGAGGAGAAAATCACCGAAGCACAAACGAACAACCTGAACACGTCTACTGAAAACTCAATATAGTCATGTGACCTGCAACGACCCCACACCAAAGTGACACTTTTCCTGATTCATCACATCACCTGGCTTCAGCGACGTGGAAACGTGTTGACGTGACAGGAGCATGGGACACACGTGCAGAGAGTCAGCGGGGTGTGTGTGTGTGAGTGTGTGTGTGTGTGTGTGTGTGCGCACATATCCCACCATAGACAAACACAACCCAACCTTATACTGCACACACTTAAAGACATCTTTTAAAAAAACACATCCAGTGTGTGCAGTGGGTGGAGCCTACAGGAGGGATGTGCACACACGCACTGGCTGTACAAAAGTAATGGCACCCCACTGACAGCAGTGCACAGAGAGAGAGTACCCCTCCCCTCTGTACCCCAAACTACGCTCCGCCCCCTCCTCTTATTCAGGATTACGCCCCTCCCCTCCCCCTGATATTCAGTACTACACTCTGCCCCTCCCCCTGTTATTCCGGACTAAGCTCCCCCCCTCCCCCTGATATTCAGGACTAAGCTCCACCCTCCACCCCTCCCCTCTGTCCCAGGTGAGCCCTGCTCAGGTAAATTCCAAACTCACACACACACACTTCAGTAATAAACAGTGTTTGGCTGTGATCCCTGAAACTCTCCGAGACTCCTGAACACCTGATCTGTAAATATTTAACATCTAATCATGACAGTAAACAATCAATAACAAAAGCTATAAAAAAAAGTTTTTAAAAAGTCAGAATATTAATAATACTGCGCTGCTTCCATATCAATGAGTTTATTATTCCGAGTTTAAAATCAGTCGAATAAATAATATTTAAGACCCAATGTAATGGCAGTATGTTTCCATCCCTCAGTCACTGTGAGACACGCAGCCTCCGATCAGCGAACTAACTCGTGCTAACAGTTCGCCTCCTCCTTCAGTAAAGTCTCACCTGTACACGATGCTGCACACACACTCCTCCAGCCCGTGTGTCAGTCTTAATGTCGGTGTTGAGTCGGAGTGTTTATCCGCTCTGTGCGTGTGTGTGTGTGTGTGTGTGTGTGTTAGCCGCTGATGCTAACGCGCTAGCTCTAGCTCTGACTGGTTTTGCGTCACGGAGGCGCGGTGCACGCGCTGCAGCTCCTCCGCGGTGAGCTAGTCCCTGAGGCGGAGCACACGGCGCGCGCTCTCACACACTCGGGGTGGAACACTGTATGTGTGTGTGTGTGTGAGCTGTGTTTACCCCCGAGTGTGAGGACAGTACTACCCCCTGACCCCCCCCGCAGTGTCTCCCCATATGGTTGGGGTTTCCTCACGCGCGCACTGTATCCCTCCGCCCCGCCAGCTCACTGATGACGTCATCACCCTAAACCCCCCCCCCTCCCCCTCCAGCTCCACACTGTATGTAATATTACTTATTTTAATGTAACGTTTATTTTATTATCATCAGTTTGAATGTACAGTGTGTGAGGACAGTTCACGCGAGAGCGGTGGCCTTTTAATGCTTCATATTCTGCCATCCCGAAAGAGAGAGGTCACGTGACCACAATTCCCATTTCACTCTAGTAAAGACACACACACACACACACACACACTGTTATAATTTTTGTACTTTTTGTTAATATTTTAATAATCCCTGATGTTATTTACAGCACACAGGTGTGTGTGTGTGTGTGTGGGGGGGGGGGGGGGGTGTAATAAAACTGTAGCAGTGTGATGTACGATCTCACAGAGACCCCTGACTCAGCACCTCAGAATATTAATCAACCTAGCATTTATAATGTGTGTGTGTGTGTGTGTGTGTGTGATATTGGAGTGCTCAAATGTTCAGCAATTTGTTTAATTACTTTTTTATTCAGATACTCTGAGAGAGAGCGATGCTATTTGTCTGGAATTCATATATTTGTGAAAATCCCTGCCTCAGTTCCTATGAATCACTAAATGAGCGTCAGACGGTGTTTATAATCCTAAAGAGCCTCATTAAACTGTCATCCCTCTGTCCCTGTCTAATCACAGCTCACCTCTCCATCATCTTCTACCTCTCTCTCCTCATCAGCATGCATGTGATGTAACAACAGAAAGGAGTGTGTGTGTGTGTGTGTGTGTGTGTGTGAGGACTGACGAGACAGATATTAAAGGGAAAAGGGAGTCTCCTCTCACTCGTCCATTCTTCATCTGCTTCAGTGATGAATCGATGCTGCTGGAGCTGCAGGACGTGACGAGCCTGTAGGATTCAGTGCACTCAGCCGAGCTGTCTCACCACACTGCTGTGTCTATACCAAGTGTGCATGTCTGTCTGTGTGTGTGTGTGTGTGTGTGTGTGTGTGTGCGCGAGAGAGAGATTAAGTACTGACTTTTGTCCAGCAGGTGTCAGTGTGAGTTTGTATGAATCTGTGATTCTGAGTGCATCTGATCATTCACACCTTCATCATCACTTATATAGTTGATGATGTAGATATTTGTGTGTGTGTGTGTGTGTGTGTGTGTGTGTGAAAGAGAGAGAGAGAGAGACAAAGATAAGGAAGAAGCAATCTCCTTACTGAATATATATATACATACATACTGTATACCAATCAGCCATAACTCCCCTTGTGCCACCAGGGCGTCTCTGACCAGTCTGGCCCCCCTCTGGGTGGCACTGTGATGTCTGGCACCAGGATGTTGGCAGTGGATCATTTGGTTGCTTTGGGTTGTGGGGTGGGGCCTCCATGGATCAGTTTCGTAAATCAATGTGTGACCTCAACATGTGGACTTCATGTGAAAAAAAACCCGGTTTGCAAACTGTTTTGCAGGACAAGCAAAGATTTTTAACACATTTTGCCTTGAAAAACAAACAAAGTCTTGGTTTACGAATGCCAAGTACCATAAAAATCATATTGCACGCATTAGCTTCTTGTTTTGACGCCAAGCACACATCATCGCATCTAAGCTAATGGTTATTCGCTTTCTCATGCTGCGGAATTGTGGGCAATCGAGTTGTAAACATCCGAGTGTGTGTGTATGCTGTTTACAATAGTGTTGTGACCGCGTGAGCACATCAAGCATTTTTTATTTAGTGTTTTTTTTTTTTTTGTACTCTTTAGTACTTTAGTGTACTGCAACAATGGCGGTAACAAGAAGGAAATGATTACGCCGGAAGTTAAAAAAGAAATCATTAAGAAGCACAAATGAGGTTTTATAACAAGTCTTTGTCAACAATATGCACAGTATTAAAGCAAAAAAAAGAAAGAACGGAACTAGATGCAGCAAAAGTAGTCACACGGATATCAAAGCAGTGGCCACGTCTATTGGATGATGTAGAAAAGTTGCTTCTCGTGTGGATAAATGAGAAGCAGCTCACCAGTGATACCATGACTGAGCAACTTATCTGCGAAAAGGCAAACAAGAACTTGTACGCCGACCTCGTAAGCAAACTGCCAGGTACGTCAGCGGGGAATGTAGAAGGCTTTAAGGCGAGCAGGGGCTGGTTTGATAACTTTAAGAGGAGAAGTGGCATCCACAGTGTTGTGAGGCACAGAGAGGCTTCGAGTTCAGACACTCAAGCAGCTAACGCGTTTGTTTCTGAGTTTCATGAGCTCATGGTTTCTGAGTGTTACCTGCCGCAGGAAGTTTTTAACTGCGACGAGACCGGGCTGTTTTGGGGTAAAATAACCAAAGAGAACTTACATTACAGCAGAAGAGAAGGCATTACCGGGTCACAAACCCATGAAAGACCGACTCACGCTATTGTTTTGTGCTAATGCAAGCGGGGATTTAAAAATCAAGCCCCTGCTTGTGTATCATTCCCAAAATCCTCAAGTCTTTAAGAAATGCAAGGTGCAAAAGAGCCAGTGAAATGTTATGTGGAGGTCCAACAGCAAGGCTTGGGTCACTCACATCCTGTTTGTGGTGTGGGTCAACAAGGTTTTCGGTCCTGCAGTAAAAAAATACCTTTTAGAAATAAAACATTTCCGACTCAAAGTTTTGCTGGTTATGGATAATGCTCCTGCTCATCCTCCAGGCCTTGAGGACAACTTACTGGAGGAATTTGAGTTAATTAAAGTCAAGTTCCTTCCTCCCAACACCACTCCACTACTCCAGCCTATGGATCAGCAGGTCATTTCAAACCTTAAAATGTATTATATTTATTTTATTTTTACTATAAAAGGGCAACTTGTTTGTTTAATTTTTTGTTTAAAGTGTAGGTTACATTGTTTTATTTTTATTCTATATTTTGTATATATTGGATAATTTTATAATAAATATATTTTGGTTGTGGAACTAATTATTTGAGTTTGCATTATTTCCTCTGGGATTTAAAAGCGTTTTGGATTACAAACATGCTTCCGGCACGAATTATGCTCGTAAACCAAGGTTTGACTGTATATTATATATTTATTCATAAAAAGTTTTTAAAGTGCACACATACTTTGTTCCGAATATCAAAGTAAATTTCTCAATAAGAAATAATGGAAACTCAGATGATTCGTTTTACAGCCCAAAAATATTCATATAAAATTAATTCAAACAAAATATTAAGTAAAAAAAAATTTAACCTGCACTTTACCTTTGAAAAGAATCCTGGAGAGAAGAGGGGGGAGGGGGAAGGGGGTATTGTGTATGACAACTCACACACACACACACACACACACAGAATCTTTTTTCTCTCTAATGTGACTTGCTTTTGGATTTCACAGAAATGTGCCGCTGCGTTGTGGTTAAACAGATTGATCTCCGCTCTGTACAGACTGTTTAAGCTTTTCATTCATGGAGGCCGTTGTTGCAGTACATTTACTAAAGAACAGTCACTACACTTGGACAAAATATTTAAAAAATGCTTTACACACACACAGACACACACACACAGATTTTGATTATAAGAGTGACGCACTGAGACTGAGCATGGGAGACGATTACCCACAATCCCACAGTGTGAGAGAGAGAGAGAGAGAGAAGAACCATTGGCTCAATTGTGGTCACGTGACCCTCAGCTGACAAAGTGTATGTGTTCTACAGAACTCGTATATCAGGACCTTTTGCTCGTCTTGCAAAACACTCGCAAACCGTCTTACTCACAATCCAACGTTCCACTGTTTATATAAACCTTTTCCATAAAAAATCAATTGTATTAGGTTTTTAAAATTTTTATTTGTGGAAATCTGCTTTGCTGATTTAACTGAATGGTGACAATAAACACACAAACAAAATAACCACACAAACACAATAAACACAAACACAATAAACACACAAACAAAATAACCAAACAAACACAATAAACACAAACACAATAAACACACAAACACAATAAACACACAAACAAAATAAACACACAAACACAATAAACACACAAACACAATAAACACACAAACAAAATAACCAAACAAACACAATACACACAAACACAATACACACAAACACAATAAACACACAAACAAAATAACCAAACAAACACAATAAACACAAACACAATAAACACACAAACACAATAAACACACAAACAAAATAAACACACAAACACAATAAACACACAAACACAATAAACACACAAACAAAATAACCAAACAAACACAATACACACAAACACAATACACACAAACACAATAAACACACAAACACAATACACACAAACACAATACACACAAACACAATAAACACACAAACAAAATGACCACACAAACACAATATACACAAACACAATACACACACAAACACGTTAACACACAAACATGTTAACACACAAACACAATACACACACAAACACAATAAAGACACAAACACACAAATGTTGCCATGAATCTTTTCAGATCACCTTCAGACGTCACTTCCAGTCTGTGCGTCTGTCTTGTGGTCACATTAAAATATACAGACGTTTCTACTTTGTAAATGTGTGTGTGTGTGTGTGTGTGTGTGTGTGTGTGTGTGTGTGTTTTCAGTAGAGATCTATTTTTAGAAATGATTCAGAGTAGAGTGCCTCTACAAGATGCTTTGAGATTTCACGCCGACCTACAAAGAAATCTGCAGCTCACACAGCTGACCCTAATCCTTCAGTGGATTACACTCGTCCTCGCTCCATCTGTCAGAATCGAAACGTTTTCACACACATCTTCTCTCCTTTTCATCTACAAAAGCTGAATCTGTTCTCAGTGAACATTAGAGCGAGAGATCGGCGCCTCGTCACCTCTCTAACAGTGGTGAAGTGGGTACCGGGCGGATCGTGAGCGCTGCCCGGGGGTCAGGAGCGAGAGCAGCCGGGCCGAGCCAAGGTCAGGTGGATTTTCTGCTTGACTGATCCACTGAAACTGTTCGAGTTAAACTGCAGTGTTTCACTCCGTAATCTCTCTCTCTCCCTCTCTCTCTCCCTCTCTCTCTCCCTCCTCTGAGACGAGTACAGAAACTAGGGGAGAGAAAACTGTTTACTCCAAAATCACACAGCGTGGACGTGTGAGGGCAGACGGTCAGCTCAATACACATTTAAAGCACACTGCCTGGACAAGAAAAGTCACACACTCTTCAGATTTCATTCAGTCCCATTTAGCTGTGATTACACACACACACACACACACACACACACACACACACACACACACACACTGTGGTGTCCAGTTCATGTGTGTAAATGATGTCTCATGGAATCCTCCATAGATGTGATGTGCTGGTGATTCAGTACATTCAGGTGGTCATGTGACTTCATTTGATCTCCACATGACGTTGCTGAGTCTCGACCTGAGCGACTGAAGCGACCCCAGATCATAACACTGTCTCCAGAGGCTCGTACAGTGGACGCTATGCATGATGGGAGCATCGCTTCATGCGCTTCCCTTCTCACCCTGACACGCCCATCACTCTGGAATAGACTCAGTCTGGACTCATCAGGTCACATGACTTTTTCCCAATCGCTCCAAACTCCAGTCTTTATGATCTCTAACAAACTGAAGACTTTTCTCTGATGAGTCTCAATAACGAGAGGTTTTATTACAGACACACAGCTGTTTAGTCCCAATCCTGTGAGTTCTCATCACACTGTGTGTGTGTGTGTGTGTGTGTGTGTGTGTGTGTGTGTGTGTGTGTGTGTGTGTGTGTGTGTGGAAATGCTCATACTGTCACTATTAATCATAACTCTGATCTTTGCTGGACATTTTTGTATACTATGTGACTTCACCATGTGTTTAAATGATCTCACACTGATCAGGACGTCTTTCTCATCTAATTATCGATTATAAGTTTTTTTTATGAATTTAATATTTTTTTAAATCTACTTTTTACAGACTGGAGCATGAAGGTCAGAAGCAGCTCCATGTTGTCGTAGCCTGAGTCTGTTGATTGTGGGCGTGGCCTGTCTGGCACTGGAGGAACAGGATTAGGCAGAAGGAAGATGGTATGTGTGTTTGTGTTCACATTCCTTCTTCTGAAAAAGCAGCTCTCGCTTTACTTACACACAAACACAATAAACACACAAACACACAAACACACAAACACATTAACACACAAACACAATAAACACACAAACACATTAACACACAAACACAATAAACACACAAACACATTAACACAAACACAATAAACACACAAACACACAAACACACAAACACAATAAACACACAAACACAATAAACACACAAACACAAAAACACAATAAACACACAAACACAAAAACACAATAAACACACAAACACAAAAACACAATAAACACACAAACACTAACACATAAACACACAAACACAATAAACACACAAACACTAACACATAAACACACAAACACAATAAACACACAAACACAAAAACACAATAAACACACAAACACAAAAACACAATAAACACACAAACACTAACACATAAACACACAAACACATTAACACACAAACACAATAAACACACAAACACATTAACACAAACACAATAAACACACAAACACATTAACACAAACACAATAAACACACAAACACACAAACACAATAAACACACAAACACAATAAACACACAAACACAATAAACACACAAACACAAAAACACAATAAACACACAAACACTAACACATAAACACACAAACACAATAAACACACAAACACAATAAACACACAAACACAAAAACACAATAAACACACAAACACATTAACACAAATAGAATAAACACACAAACACAATAAACACACAAACACAATAAACACACAAACACAATAAACACACAAACACAAAAACACAATAAACACACAAACACAAAAACACAATAAACACACAAACACAAAAACACAATAAACACACAAACACTAACACATAAACACACAAACACAATAAACACACAAACACTAAGACATAAACACACAAACACAATAAACACACAAACACTAACACATAAACACACAAACACAATAAACACACAAACACAAAAACACAATAAACACACAAACACAAAAACACAATAAACACACAAACACTAACACATAAACACACAAACACATTAACACACAAACACAATAAACACACAAACACATTAACACACAAACACAATAAACACACAAACACATTAACACACAAACACAATAAACACACAAACACATTAACACAAACACAATAAACACACAAACACTAACACATAAACACACAAACACATTAACACACAAACACAATAAACACACAAACACATTAACACAAACACAATAAACACACAAACACACAAACACAATAAACACACAAACACAATAAACACACAAACACAAAAACACAATAAACACACAAACACTAACACATAAACACACAAACACAATAAACACACAAACACAATAAACACACAAACACAAAAACACAATAAACACACAAACACTAACACGTAAACACACAAACACATTAACACAAATAGAATAAACACACAAACACAATAAACACACAAACACATTAACACAAAAACATAATAAACACACAAACACATTAACACACAAACACAATAAACACACAAACACTAACACAAAAACACAATAAACACACAAACACGTTAAACACTTGTTAAACATCTGCCTTCAGACGTCCACCCTGAGAGAGAGAGAGAGATGTGATGAGGGAATATTCCTTATACTGCAGCACCGAGTGGGCAGATACGTGTGTGTGTGTGTGTGTGTGTGTGTAGTTGCAGATAAATACAAGTGGGAGGAAATAGAAAGTGTACATTGCAAGGTGTGTGTGTGTGTGTGTGTGTGTTTGTGTATGTGTGTGTGTGTGTGTGAAAAGGAGCAAACACATATGTCATCAGAATGAGTAGTTTGGAGACGGAGGAGCATAAAAAGAAAGTAAGAAAGAATCCAAGAAGAAAAGAAATGGGGGGGGGGGGAGATCTGGGTGGGTGGTGGGGGGGGGGGGTGTAATCTGAGGGAATCTTCAGGTGGGCGTGTCCTCTCGTCATTCTCAATAAAAATCTCATTTATGTCCAAACTCAGTAATGTGCAGCGAGACCTTTCAGCAGGTACTGTAAATCAGCCTCCACTCCTCCTCCTCCTCCTCCTCTCTCTCTCTCTCTCTCTCTCTCTCTCTCTCTCTCTCTCTCTCCACTCCTCCACAGCTCAGAATCAGTTTTTCACTCAGTTCATGCGCTATATAAGGAGTGATGTATATCAGAAAGCACACAAGCAGGTCCTGAGCTCTGACTGGTCTAATGCTTCCCCTAATCTTTATCACTTTCACTTCTTCAGGTATTTCAGTCTGATGTTCCTGTGGAATGTTAAAACAATCTCTAAATCATTTCTTCTCTGTTAAAATAGTGTGTAAACATGCTAATAGTGCTGTGGATACCTAGACTTGTGTGTGTGTGTGTGTGTGTGTGTGTGTGTGTGTGTGTGTGTGTGTGTGTGTGTGTGTGTGTGTGTGTGAGAAAAATGATAAATTTTAAAAGATCTTGTAACTGAATGTATTTTGTGTGAAAGTAATAAACAATCCTCAACAGTAATGAGATTAACTGTAAGATACTAAAGTCTATAATGAATTAATTTACTGTAAGATTACAAACAAAACAAACACAGCAATGCTTTTTTTTTATTTCTAAACTTTATGATTAAATCCCATGACATTTCCATGTGGATGACATTATGGTCATGAGTTATTGTGTGTGTGTGTGTGTGTGTGTGTGTGTGAGAAATGGTCAGATGGTCCATGGATGCATCTGCAGAAATACACAGCGGCTGAGATGAGATGTGCTGAGACACGTGTGTGTGAGGGACACGTGTGTGAGAGTGACGTGCAGGCGTCCGGAGACACGGCGAGTAATAAACCTCAGTGTTCCATCAGGACAGGAAGCGAGGGTTTAATCAGCGAGGCGGGACGAGGCGGGGCAGCGTGCGCCTGAATGCTCCACTAAACATCACTGTGCCGTTTCTATGCATTAATGTGACCACACACACACACACACACACACACACACACACACACACACACACACACACACACACACACACACACACACACACACACAGGACAATGATGTCTGAAGATGTTACTCACTTGTACATGAATTGACTGATCATTTATTGAACACAGCAGGTTCACTTCCTCCCTCGCGCCTCACCCTGAATTATTCAACGCACTAAATAATGACGCCTGTGTGAGTCGGGGCGTGTCGGGTTTTATAATTAATCACAGCGAGCTCGGGGCGTGTCGGGTCACTGCTGCGTCTCTCATAAGGCGGCATAATTACAGACACGTTCATCAGACACACACACACACATATACACACAAACACATACGCATACACACACACACATATACACACAAACACATACGCATACATACACACACATATATACAAACGAACGCAAACGCATACATACATACACACACTCACACACACACACACACACATACAGTATATACACATATATACCAACATATACAAACATATACACAAACATACGCACACATACACACATACAATACACATATACACCCACACACACACACAAACACATGCACACACATATACACACAAATACAATACACATATATACACACAAACACATACACACACACACATTTACTGTACACAAACATACATATACACACAAATGCATATACACAAAAACACACACCTAGACACACATACACACAAAAACACACATATACAAACAAACATATACACACACACATATACACACGAACATACACACAGACAAGCACATATACATATAGACACAAACACATACATACACACAAATACACATAAATACACACACACATACACACAAACACATACATATATACACACACACACACACATACACACACACAAACACATACATATATACACACACACACACATACACACACACAAACACACAGTTACACACAAACACATATACACACACACACATATACACACAAACACATACACACACACACACACACACACACATATACACACAAACACAGACACACACATAAACACACACACATAAACACACACACACATAAGGATCTTTGAAGAAAGTGTGAATAATCTATAACCCTAGACATAAATAGGAATTATGTTTTCCTGTGTGTGTCTGTGTGTGTGTGTGTGTGTTTATGTGTGCTTCTGTGTGTGTATGCGAAAATTTGTGAGTTTTGTGTGTGTGTGTGTATGTATATGTGTGTGTGTGTGTGTGTGTGTGTGTGGAGCTGTGCACATCTCTGTGAATGAGCCGCTACTAGGGAAATCACACAGCATTAGAACGGACGTGTTAATATAAACCTGTGAGTCAAAGCTGTTTACTGCAACATCATTATCAGTGTGGATCAAGTATTAGTGCTGCAGATAAACACACACACACACACACACACACACACACCTACGCACACACCTACGCACACACCTACGCACACACACACACACACACATACATATGCACACACAAAACTCACACACACACCTACACACACAAACACACACATACACACCTACACACACACACACACACACATACATATGCACACACAAAACTCACACACACACCTACACACACAAACACACACATACACACCTACACACACACACACACACACACACACACACACTATAAAGCCTGTTCAGTTGTAGATCAGGTGGTGTGTTCTGTAAGGAGATGTTTGTGTTACAGGAGGCGGAGTCTGAGGTTCCTGTGTAAGAAGAATAATTAGTCAGGGACAGAAAATAACCAGCTTCAGGAGGAACAGTAACTCTGCTTTATCACACCACTCCATAACTCTCTCTCTCTCACACACACACACACACACACACACACACACAGAGTGTATTAGTAGTAATATTGATACATGGTGTGTCAGCAGGGTGATGTACAGCTCGGTTGTAAATAGAGGCTGAATAATGCAGGAGAGCCGTTGATACGGTCAGCATCTCTCCATCCTCCACATCACACTCATCCATCACCTCATCACACCACCTGATCTGAAAATAAACCACACAGCAGCATCCTTTACTCTCTAATACGTAATTAAACTGACTCTCCTACAGCAGTGTGTCTATAAACATTACTGTTCTGCTGATTTCCAGGAGAGAGAGAGAGAGAGAGAGAGAGAGGGGGACTAGAGCGGTCTGCGGCGCCGGTCTCACTCCGCACGACTCAGAGATTAAACTCCTGCTGTACGCAGACGTCCCTCTGACGCTCAGGGACTGCAGCATGACCCGGACCTGACGCTCAACCTCAGCAACACCAACACTGTCAGCTTCCAAAAAAGATCCAGCTCTCAGGAACACAGAACACCCACTTAAACTACACACATGAGACTGAACATCCTAAACACTAAACCTACAGAGGACCGACAACGAGCTCCACAGGAACCTTCAACCTCACAGAGAATGAACTGAGAGAAAGCACACAGCGCCTTCTACACCATCAAAACACAAACGGGTAGAAATTCAAATCAGAATTCGGCTCAAAGTATTTAAATCAGTGACGTGTGGGTGTCGCTCACACACCAGAAAAGTCCACAAAAGGGACAAACACACAACCGAGACCCTGCAGGTAGAGTTCTGCAAAATGATTTGAACAGAAACACCAGGAATAACGTGCGCAGGACAGAATTAGGCCGATATCAGTCACTGATACAAATACACCAGAGGACCATTAAACTCTGGAAACACCTCAAGGAGAGCGAGCCACGCCCACTATTATAAAGCCCTGCAGTACCAAGAGTCGAGCAAAGACACCATCAGTCTCCTCATCCGACTGGTCCTGAGTCACTGCCCTCACCACAACACAACACACCGCCATCACACACTAACACACACTAACACTCTCAGGGATGGAGGGCGACATTCATCCAGACTCTTTCCTGCTCTGGCAGCTCGGTGGTGGAACCAACTTCCTCTAGATCTTCCTCCGTACAGCAGAGACTCTGACGATCTTCAAACGACGACTCAAGACGTATCTGTTTCTCCAGTACTTGGACTAACACACACACACACACACACACACACACACACACACACACACACACACACACACACACAAACCTCTTCCCAGTTGTGTTTGACTAATGGCACTTATTATTGACCTAGTTAACTAGTTAACCCAGTGTAAGTATCTATCCAATGATGTAAACTGTAAAGCACCTTTCGTAAGTTGCTCTGGATAAGAGCGTCTGCCAAATGTAAATGTAACACACCGCCATCACACACTAACACAATAAAGACTCAGGACCAAATTCACCAAGTTAGCAAAGACAATTGGAATAAACCAAATGACACAAACACTAAAAAGTAACTATTCAAACTATTGAAAAAACACAAACTAAACTGCAGAGTGAGACGGGTGTTATCTGGCCCTAAACACACAGTACAGAATACCTGAGCACGCTGACTGACCCAAAGCTAAGAATCACCCTGACGAGGTCCAGTACAGACACAGTGAGCAGCGTCTGGCCGTAGAGACGGGGGACACAGACAGACCTGAGACAGTGCCAGCGGTGCTGCTCAATAACACAGACACAGAGCTGCACGTCATCACTGAATGCCCAAAATATCACCACATTCACACTGAGATCATCACCAAATTCAATAAAATCACCCCCACAAACTGCCCCACCGACTGAGGGAGCACATGGAGAGAGCACACTAGCAGCGCGCTACACACACACACACACACACACAGAGCCTATTAGTTATGTGTGTGTGTGTGTGTGTGTGTGTGTGTGTGTGTGTGTGGATAATAATTATGGCAGTGTTTGAAGATGTGTAAGTGTTGTGTTTTTACAGATAAATCTGAATGACTGTATCCCTGATTCAAAAGTGTGTATCTCACTGCAGAGAACCGACGCACGCACACACACACACACACACACACACACACACACACACACACACACACACACACACACACACACAGAGCCTATTATTTATGTTTATGTAGACCATTTACTGTCTTAAAGTTGCCATGGCAACAACCAGCAACAGCTGTACTGTATGTGATCTCATCATGGAAAAGGAGAAACACTACATACACTCTGCCACCTGCTCCCCTGGGTTTTTTTTTTGTTGTTGTTGCATATTTGTCACACGTAGATGATTGAGATCATCAAATAAATTTTATTATTACATAGAAATAACTCAATAAATCTAAAATGAATGATGATGATTTCATTTATTAAGAGGAAAAAGACATTAAAAACCTGCCTGTGTTCTTTTATGAGCTCCTGATGAGGCGTAGTTGGAGTTATTTTGTAGGTTGGACGCACCTGGGAAGGTTCACAACTGTTCCAAGTTTTCTCCGTTTGTGAAAAAGTAATTGCCCCCTTAATCTAATAACTGGTTGTGCCACCCTTGAAGGCAACAGCTGCAATCAAGAGTTTGTGCTAACTGCCACTGAGTCCTTCACATCACTGTGGACGAATTGTGTCCACACACACTGGAGGATTTTCAAGCATGAACGGCCTGTTTAAGGTCATTAAGGCCAAACCCTTCCTTTTGTTTTTTTGTTTTGATCTTGAGCCGCTCGGAGGACGACTTGCGTGTTTGTTTTTTTAAATCGCTGTCCTGCTGCAGAACCCGAGTGCGTTTGAGGTCACAAACTGATGGTGGGACGTTCTCCTTCAGGATTGTTTGGTAGAGCGCAGGATTCGTGCTTCCATCAATTACAGTATGGCATGTTGTCCAGGCCATCACACTACCACCACCATGTGTGACTGTTGGGATGATGTTCTTTTTATGAAATGCTATGTTAGTCAGTTTCAACCTCCTAAGAAGTTAAACTTCTGTCTCACCAGTTCACAGCATATTTGCCCAAAAGTCTTCAATCCAGATGTTTTTGGTAAATGTGAGATGAGCCTCTGTGTCTTTTTCGTCAGCGGTGACTTTCACCTTGAAACTCTCTCAAGGACGACATTTCTGCCCCCCCTTCTGCTCTTTCTTATTGTTGAATCATGAACTCTGACATTAACTGAGGAGAGTGAGGCCTGATCCCAGTTTACTCCAGGTGTGGACAATGTCTCTCACCGTGGTTCACTGGAGTCCTAAAGCCTTAGAAATGTCTTCGTAACTCTTTCCAGACTGATGCATGTCAATTACTTTTTATTTCATCTGATCCTGACTTTCTTTAGATCGTGTTGGTCACTTTGTCAGACAGCTTCTATTTAAGTGATTTCTGGTTTTAACAGGTCTGTTATTAATAAGGTCTGGTGAGGTGAAGCGAAATTTAACTCCACTTTCCAAAATCCCCGGTTCAGTCATGATTTATCAAGGGGGCAATTATTTTTTCACATGTGTGCCAGGTATATTTGGACAGCTTTTTTCTCATAATAAATGAAATTATCATTTAAAAATTGCATTTTGTATTTACTCTGGTTATCTTTGTACAAGATTAATTTTTGTTCCTGTTTTAACCATTTAAGTGTGACAAAGAGCCGCCATGCTAAGCTAGCTCATTTAACTGTCATTAGTGATAATCCCAGCCATTGTCATGGCAACACTGCAATTATATATTCTGAGAGATTTGTTGTGCTGTCCAGACAATCGGACTGAAATCACACTCAGAAGTTTACTGTGAGCTAGCTTATTAACCGTTAGCTAATTTAGCTAATGTTATTATGTAGAGAGTTTCTGTCATAATTTGCATATTCATGTATTTTTCGTAGATCCTGTATTGTTAATGAGGAGTGTGTACAGATGTTCCCCAGATGTTTGCAGCCTTATTACGCTACAGTGCAATAAGCAGATTAAGTGTTTAAAATGCACGCCGATGTTTACTCTTACTTTGTTGTCTCTACTTACAGACAGGAAGTCCAATTAACACCGAGACGAGCTGAACCAGTGACCTCTCGGGAAAATGTATAGAACATAATTGGTGTTGAAGCTCCTGTGTACAAATGTGTGTGTGTGTGTGTGTGTGTGTGTGTGTGTGTGTGTGTGTGTGTGTGTGTGTGTGTGTGTGTTTTAGAGATCGTATTTTAATTAGTCCTGGATTCATACATTCTTTCATGCCAACAGTAAAAACTGAAATGAGACAAAGTTAACAAGCAGCATGTGTGTGTCTGTACAGGCGTGAGACGAGTGTGAGTTATTCCTCAGTGCAGGTGCAACAGCGTGTCATTATTCAGCCTCGTGTTTATCAGCTGTGTCTGTTAGCTGTGGTGTGATTCCATCAGGAATGTGTCCTGGACTGTCTTCTGTATCTCCACACGTTCCTGCTGCCCTTCTTCATCTCCACTGACTTTAGAAGCTGTTCCTCATCAGTTCCTGGTTCTGCCTCACGGTGTCAATGCAGCCATTAAATCAGCGCAGGATGAGTTTGGCACCTTGATCAGAATCCCCTCGTCTGTATTCCTGAGGTGTCTCGGCTTTGAGCTCACTTGTGAGTGAGGAGGTGATGAGTTTCTGTTTGTTCCATCGCTGAAGCCTGTGAGAGCGTCACTAAAGGTTTATTACAGTTCTCAACACTAATTACACTTGAGGTCATTTTTATTATCTTAACTTTCAAATACATAAAAAAAATACATTGTCTTCCTGAAAGTGATGTAGTGTGTATTACTGTAGTGTGTATTACAGTAGTGTGTATTATTGTACTGTATATTACTGTACTGTGTATTACTGTAGTGTGTATTACTGTACTGTATATTACTGTAGTGTGTATTATTGTACTGTATATTACTGTAGCGTGTATTACTGTAGTGTGTATTACTGTAGCGTGTATTACAGTAGTGTGTATTATTGTACTGTATATTACTGTAGCGTGTATTACTGTAGTGTGTATTACTGTACTGTGTATTACTGTAGTGTGTATTATTGTACTGTATATTACTGTAGCGTGTATTATTGTAGCGTGTATTACTGTACTGTATATTACTGTAGTGTGTATTATTGTACTGTATATTACTGTACTGTGTATTACTGTAGTGTGTATTACTGTAGTGTGTATTACTGTAGTGTGTATTATTGTACTGTGTATTACTGTAGTGTGTATTATTGTACTGTGTATTACTGTACTGTGTATTACTGTAGTGTGTATTACTGTAGTGTGTATTACAGTAGTGTGTATTATTGTACTGTATATTACTGTAGCGTGTATTACTGTAGTGTGTATTACTGTACTGTGTATTACTGTAGTGTGTATTATTGTACTGTATATTACTGTAGCGTGTATTACTGTAGTGTGTATTACTGTAGTGTGTATTATTGTAGCGTGTATTACTGTACTGTATATTACTGTAGTGTGTATTATTGTACTGTATATTACTGTACTGTGTATTACTGTAGTGTGTATTACTGTAGTGTGTATTATTGTACTGTGTATTACTGTAGTGTGTATTATTGTACTGTGTATTACTGTACTGTGTATTACTGTAGTGTGTATTACTGTACTGTGTATTACTGTAGTGTGTATTACTGTAGTGTGTATTACTGTACTGTATATTACTGTAGTGTGTATTATTGTACTGTATATTACTGTACTGTGTATTACTGTAGTGTGTATTACTGTAGTGTGTATTATTGTACTGTGTATTACTGTAGTGTGTATTATTGTACTGTGTATTACTGTACTGTGTATTACTGTAGTGTGTATTACTGTACTGTGTATTACTGTAGTGTGTATTACTGTACTGTGTATTACTGTAGTGTGTATTACTGTAGTGTGTATTACTGTAGTGTGTATTATTGTACTGTGTATTACTGTAGTGTGTATTATTGTACTGTGTATTACTGTACTGTGTATTACTGTAGTGTGTATTACTGTAGTGTGTATTACAGTAGTGTGTATTATTGTACTGTATATTACTGTACTGTGTATTACTGTAGTGTGTATTATTGTACTGTATATTACTGTAGTGTGTATTATTGTACTGTGTATTACTGTAGTGTGTATTATTGTACTGTGTATTACTGTACTGTGTATTACTGTAGTGTGTATTACTGTAGTGTGTATTACAGTAGTGTGTATTATTGTACTGTATATTACTGTAGTGTGTATTATTGTACTGTGTATTACTGTAGCGTGTATTACTGTAGTGTGTATTACTGTACTGTGTATTACTGTAGTGTGTATTACTGTAGTGTGTATTACAGTAGTGTGTATTATTGTACTGTATATTACTGTACTGTGTATTACTGTAGTGTGTATTACTGGAGTGTGTATTACTGTAGTGTGTATTATTGTAGCGTGTATTACTGTAGTGTGTATTACAGTAGTGTGTATTATTGTACTGTATATTACTGTACTGTGTATTACTGTAGTGTGTATTACTGTAGTGTGTATTACTGTAGTGTGTATTATTGTACTGTGTATTACTGTAGTGTGTATTATTGTACTGTGTATTACTGTACTGTGTATTACTGTAGTGTGTATTACTGTAGTGTGTATTACAGTAGTGTGTATTATTGTACTGTATATTACTGTAGCGTGTATTACTGTAGTGTGTATTACTGTACTGTGTATTACTGTAGTGTGTATTATTGTACTGTATATTACTGTAGCGTGTATTACTGTAGTGTGTATTACTGTAGTGTGTATTATTGTAGCGTGTATTACTGTACTGTATATTACTGTAGTGTGTATTATTGTACTGTATATTACTGTACTGTGTATTACTGTAGTGTGTATTACTGTAGTGTGTATTACTGTAGTGTGTATTATTGTACTGTGTATTACTGTAGTGTGTATTATTGTACTGTGTATTACTGTACTGTGTATTACTGTAGTGTGTATTACTGTAGTGTGTATTACAGTAGTGTGTATTATTGTACTGTATATTACTGTACTGTGTATTACTGTAGTGTGTATTATTGTACTGTATATTACTGTAGTGTGTATTATTGTACTGTGTATTACTGTAGTGTGTATTATTGTACTGTGTATTACTGTACTGTGTATTACTGTAGTGTGTATTACTGTAGTGTGTATTACAGTAGTGTGTATTATTGTACTGTATATTACTGTAGTGTGTATTATTGTACTGTGTATTACTGTAGCGTGTATTACTGTAGTGTGTATTACTGTACTGTGTATTACTGTAGTGTGTATTACTGTAGTGTGTATTACAGTAGTGTGTATTATTGTACTGTATATTACTGTACTGTGTATTACTGTAGTGTGTATTACTGGAGTGTGTATTACTGTAGTGTGTATTATTGTAGCGTGTATTACTGTAGTGTGTATTATTGTACTGTATATTACTGTAGCGTGTATTACTGTAGTGTGTATTACTGTAGTGTGTATTACTGTAGCGTGTATTACAGTAGTGTGTATTATTGTACTGTATATTACTGTAGCGTGTATTACTGTAGTGTGTATTACTGTACTGTGTATTACTGTAGTGTGTATTATTGTACTGTATATTACTGTAGCGTGTATTACTGTAGTGTGTATTACTGTAGTGTGTATTATTGTAGCGTGTATTACTGTACTGTATATTACTGTAGTGTGTATTATTGTACTGTATATTACTGTACTGTGTATTACTGTAGTGTGTATTACTGTAGTGTGTATTACTGTAGTGTGTATTATTGTACTGTGTATTACTGTAGTGTGTATTATTGTACTGTGTATTACTGTACTGTGTATTACTGTAGTGTGTATTACTGTAGTGTGTATTACAGTAGTGTGTATTATTGTACTGTATATTACTGTACTGTGTATTACTGTAGTGTGTATTATTGTACTGTATATTACTGTAGTGTGTATTATTGTACTGTGTATTACTGTAGTGTGTATTATTGTACTGTGTATTACTGTAGTGTGTATTACAGTAGTGTGTATTATTGTACTGTATATTACTGTACTGTGTATTACTGTAGTGTGTATTATTGTACTGTATATTACTGTAGTGTGTATTATTGTACTGTGTATTACTGTACTGTGTATTACTGTAGTGTGTATTACTGTAGTGTGTATTACAGTAGTGTGTATTATTGTACTGTATATTACTGTAGTGTGTATTATTGTACTGTGTATTACTGTAGCGTGTATTACTGTAGTGTGTATTACTGTAGTGTGTATTACTGTACTGTGTATTACTGTAGTGTGTATTACTGTAGTGTGTATTACAGTAGTGTGTATTATTGTACTGTATATTACTGTACTGTGTATTACTGTAGTGTGTATTACTGGAGTGTGTATTACTGTAGTGTGTATTATTGTAGCGTGTATTACTGTAGTGTGTATTATTGTACTGTATATTACTGTAGCGTGTATTACTGTAGTGTGTATTACTGTAGTGTGTATTACTGTAGTGTGTATTATTGTACTGTATATTACTGTAGCGTGTATTACTGTACTGTGTATTACTGTAGTGTGTATTATTGTAGTGTGTATTACTGTAGTGTGTATTATTGTACTGTGTATTACTGTACTGTATATTACTGTAGTGTGTATTACTGTAGTGTGTATTATTGTACTTTGTATTATTGTACTGTGTATTACTGTAGTGTGTATTACTGTAGTGTGTATTACTGTAGTGTGTATTATTGTACTGTGTATTACTGTAGCGTGTATTACTGTAGCGTGTATTACTGTAGTGTGTATTATTGTACTGTGTATTACTGTAGTGTGTATTACTGTAGTGTGTATTATTGTAGTGTGTATTACTGTACTGTATATTACTGTAGTGTGTATTACTGTACTGTGTATTACTGTAGTGTGTATTATTGTACTTTGTATTATTGTACTGTGTATTACTGTAGTGTGTATTACTGTAGCGTGTATTACTGTAGCGTGTATTACTGTAGTGTGTATTATTGTACTGTGTATTACTGTAGCGTGTATTACTGTAGCGTGTATTACTGTAGTGTGTATTATTGTACTGTGTATTACTGTAGTGTGTATTACTGTAGCGTGTATTACTGTAGTGTGTATTACTGTAGTGTGTATTATTGTAGCGTGTATTACTGTAGTGTGTATTATTGTACTGTATATTACTGTAGCGTGTATTACTGTAGTGTGTATTACTGTAGTGTGTATTACTGTAGCGTGTATTACAGTAGTGTGTATTATTGTACTGTATATTACTGTAGCGTGTATTACTGTAGTGTGTATTATTGTACTTTGTATTACTGTAGTGTGTATTACTGTACTGTGTATTACTGTAGTGTGTATTATTGTACTTTGTATTACTGTAGTGTGTATTATTGTACTTTGTATTATTGTACTGTGTATTACTGTAGTGTGTATTACTGTAGTGTGTATTACTGTACTGTATATTACTGTAGTGTGTATTATTGTACTTTGTATTACTGTAGTGTGTATTACTGTACTGTGTATTACTGTAGTGTGTATTATTGTACTTTGTATTACTGTAGTGTGTATTACTGTACTGTGTATTACTGTAGTGTGTATTATTGTACTTTGTATTACTGTAGTGTGTATTATTGTACTGTATATTACTGTACTGTATATTACTGTAGTGTGTATTATTGTACTGTATATTACTGTAGTGTGTATTATTGTACTGTGTATTACTGTAGTGTGTATTATTGTACTTTGTATTACTGTAGTGTGTATTACAGTAGTGTGTATTATTGTACTGTATATTACTGTACTGTGTATTACTGTAGTGTGTATTACTGTACTGTATATTACTGTAGTGTGTATTATTGTACTGTATATTACTGTAGCGTGTATTACTGTAGTGTGTATTACTGTAGCGTGTATTACAGTAGTGTGTATTATTGTACTGTATATTACTGTAGCGTGTATTACTGTAGTGTGTATTACTGTACTGTGTATTACTGTAGTGTGTATTATTGTACTGTATATTACTGTAGCGTGTATTACTGTAGTGTGTATTACTGTAGTGTGTATTATTGTAGCGTGTATTACTGTACTGTATATTACTGTAGTGTGTATTATTGTACTGTATATTACTGTACTGTGTATTACTGTAGTGTGTATTACTGTAGTGTGTATTACTGTACTGTGTATTATTGTACTGTGTATTACTGTAGTGTGTATTATTGTAATGTATATTACTGTAGCATGTATTACTGTAGTGTGTATTACTGTAGTGTGTATTATTGTAATGTGTATTACTGTACTGTATATTACTGTAGTGTGTATTACTGTACTGTATATTACTGTAGTGTGTATTATTGTACTTTGTATTACTGTAGTGTGTATTATTGTACTGTATATTACTGTAGTGTGTATTATTGTACTGTGTATTACTGTAGTGTGTATTATTGTACTTTGTATTATTGTACTGTGTATTACTGTACTGTGTATTACTGTAGTGTGTATTATTGTACTGTGTATTACTGTAGTGTGTATTACTGTAGTGTGTATTACTGTAGCGTGTATTACTGTAGTGTGTATTATTGTACTGTGTATTACTGTACTGTATATTACTGTAGTGTGTATTACTGTACTGTGTATTACTGTAGTGTGTATTATTGTACTTTGTATTATTGTACTGTGTATTACTGTACTGTATATTACTGTAGTGTGTATTATTGTACTGTGTATTACTGTAGTGTGTATTATTGTACTTTGTATTATTGTACTGTGTATTACTGTACTGTATATTACTGTAGTGTGTATTATTGTACTGTGTATTACTGTAGTGTGTATTATTGTACTTTGTATTATTGTACTGTGTATTACTGTACTGTATATTACTGTAGTGTGTATTATTGTACTTTGTATTACTGTAGTGTGTATTACTGTACTGTATATTACTGTAGTGTGTATTATTGTACTTTGTATTACTGTAGTGTGTATTACTGTACTGTGTATTACTGTAGTGTGTATTATTGTACTTTGTATTACTGTAGTGTGTATTATTGTACTGTATATTACTGTAGTGTGTATTACTGTACTGTGTATTACTGTAGTGTGTATTATTGTACTTTGTATTACTGTAGTGTGTATTACTGTACTGTGTATTACTGTAGTGTGTATTATTGTACTTTGTATTACTGTAGTGTGTATTATTGTACTGTGTATTACATATTAGTATAATAACAGTATTATATTTATATTCTTTATTATTTAAGGTATTCTCTCCGTGTGTGTGTGTGTGTGTGTGTGTGTGTGTGTGTGTGTGTGTGGGTGTGTGTGTGAGAGAATGAGTTTCTCCAACATGGCCGCCGAGTGGATAAAGATACTTAATCATAGAGGTTATGATGTTAATTAGAACGTCCTCAGTAATAAACCGCTCGCTGTAGGAGACGCAGGAGCGCTCACACTCGGTGCTGCGGACTAGAAAGCTTTATTAAACCTTTGTCGTGTCCTCGCGCCCTGCGTCGGTGAGCCTGGGAGATCCGGCTGCTTCAAGTCCTGCGCTGTTGTTCATCAGGAGGAGCTGAGGAGCGTGCAGAAGGCCAAGTGATGCAGGAGGAGCGACAGCGCCATACTGTACGCGTCTCTGAGCCCAGTGTAATTACGGCACATAAAAGACTTCTGCTCCATTAATGCTGCTGGAATGAAAAGAAGCAGCTTGTTGTCAATGCTTTAATCACACTTTTCATCCCTCGCTCCTACCCTACACTCTCCCTCTCTCTCTCTCTCCCCTGCGACTACAGCTCGGCCGTCTGCTGAGGGACCCGGCAATGCTGCTGATCCAGAGCCCAAAGAGACCGAACCCCAAGCCCAGCCTGCAGTCCAAGAGTCTACTGAAGCAACATCGACACTAAAAGCAACATGCTCGGCCAAACCGGACCGAGGGGAGCCCAACGTGACCCGGCCGGCGCCGGAGAGGCCGAGCACGGATGATCAGGTCACGGAGGGTTCGGGTGCGGCGCTGGAGCTACCTGTGCTCTCGGCGATGGGTACGAGGGCGAGGAGCCGCCAACCGGAAGCATCAGCCTCCGCACTGTCACGAGGGGACGAGGCGGACATAGAGATGGAAGAAGAGCCCTCCTTCAAAAAGAAAAAAAGACCGTAAAGGAGGAGGAAAAAACTCCCCAAAAAAGACCCCGAACCGGAGTCAGACAGCGACGGGTACATCTCAGACTCTGTGCTGCTTCTCACCGCAGAGGAAGAAAAACTGCCAGTCATCTATAGCGAGGAATCTATACACGTTTTTATAGAAAAGACAAAAAAGCCCCATTTACAACGCAGGTCTCGATGCCCAATTGTGATTTGTTGCCTATATCTGATTTTTCTGACCGTCTGTTTACACGTTCTTTCAACTATGACCCATATCCGATTCAAGTGTTTACACTTGCCATACCGTCTGAAACATCGCGCATACTTAAAGGGAGGTTCTTGCACTACACATTAGCCAAGATGTACGAAGACGAAATATAAATAATATATATATATGCAAAGTTCGCGAAACAGAGAAGGAGGAAAAGGGCCATCATTGCAGCCTGCGCATACGCTTCATTTATTGTGTCCTCGACCATTCAGAGGAATGTCTGGGTGCGAGACGTGTCGGGGTCGCTCTCTGGTGGCTTGCAACAGGGTGATGAGCGGCACCTCGGTGTGCCCGATTACGTCATTAAACCGCGAAGAAGTCGCAGTTTTAATGACGTACAGAACGCAGTGCCTCAGAAAATCCGTCTGTCTACACGACAATCACATTAGCACATATCTGATTTATTTCCACATATGAAGGAGGCCTGAAACCGATCTCGAAATATCGGAATGCATGCGTTTTTTTCCTGTTTACACTGACATAGAAAATGTCCGATAGGTGTCACATATGAGCAAAAAATCGGAATTGGGTCACATTTAACTGACAGTGTAAACGTAGCTAAAGGGGCTCAAAAATTAAAATAGAAGGCCACTTGTCAAACAAGAGACAGTTATATGACTTATCACCGAATTATTCAGACTAAAGAAATGGATGACTAAAA
>CM059222.1:272500-277500 GCA_030347435.1 Clarias fuscus | reverse complement strand
CTACTGCGCAGATGAATGTTTTATTTCTACAAATGCAGGTCCCACATGTTAATTTAAATTAATTAAAGGAAGAATAGACAATATAAACAGAGTATTTACACTTTTCAGTATTCAATTCAATTCAATTCAATTTTATTTGTACAGCGCTTTTAACAGTTGTCAAAGTAATTATTAAAGTGTGTATGAGATGTGAGTGTGTGTGAATCAGAATGATCAGATTGTCCCTGATGAGCGAGCCGAGGGCGACGGTGCCGAGGGAAAAACCCCCTGAGATGGTAACAGGAAGAAACCTTGAGAGGAACCAGACTCAACAGGGAACCCATCCTCATCTGGGTGATAACGGAGAGCAGGGATTTGATCTGCACTCATACTGTGTGTTAGGAGGCTGGAAGTTCAGTATAACAGGAGACGTGTTTAAGTTCATATGGAGTCCAGTTGGTTATTGGAGACTCAGGTAGGAAACTCCAGTCCTGAACTATCGAGTCCTCAGAGAACATGTACATCCGTGGTACAAATGTAATTAGCGCTCCAGGTAGAACAAAGTGGGACTAGACTCGGAGACAGATGGATGTTCGGAAGCACATTTGCATATTACCATATAAGGAATGAGGGAGTGCAGCGAGGGGGCGGGGTGGTGGTTTTATGGACATATGACAGAGAACAGAGAGATGTAAGAGTTAAGAGGCACAGTGAAGATCACACAACCTTACATCACGGCAAAGCTTTTTCTTTAGGGGAGCCACGTGAGATTTTCTCTGCTGTTGCTATGCCATTACTGACCACTAGAGGCGTTTCCCTGAGGCGCTGCTCGAAGGCTCCTGCCCTGGAACTGAACGAAGGCATGAAGCAACACTGATTAAAGTAATAGACATTCTGCCATCTCACACTCTCGTGTCTCGTCCCCACGCCCGCATTAACGCAGTGTGTTTAGTGCACAGTCTCAGCAGGAGTGGGAGGTTTATACTTCTTGTGGTTAGTGAGGCGTGTGTGATGCGTGTCTTCTCTTTCCCAGCGTGCTCATGGTGAAAGCTGAAGGAGGGACATCTGTGGATCAGTCTGATGTCTTTATTAAACATTACAGGCTGAAACCGACACCTTCTGAAATAAAGGACGTCCTGTTCGATTGAATAAAGCCAGAGATCAGCCGTATGATGGACTCGTCGTCCTGCCCCGGGGTCGAGTGAGGACAGCCTTCAACTGTACGCTGGTGTAACAGCTCGTGTGTCCATGTCCTCAGTCAGTCATAGGGTTGATATTCACTCCACTGTAATCAGATCTGCTTTGCTGTTTCTTTCACACACACTTTATTCATGAACCATGATGGATCATCAAGTGCTTACAAACAAACCTTTATGAAGTGCACACGTATTCTGGCTGAAGATAAGGGGCGGAGCTTCGTTCAGTTGCGCTGCGGCAGCTCTAACGCTACAGATATAGTGCGTGAATAAAGTGTATTTCAGACCATACACACGTTACACACGTTACACACCTTTAATCAGGTCTAGACGCTCTGCGGTCAGAGTACAGGCGCTGTCTCACTGAAGGGACGCGTTCAAAACCCCGCGGATCACACGTCACTCACGTACTCATGTGTGTAAAACATAGACACACACACACACACACACACACACACACACATACAGCCCCCCCCCCCCCCCCCCCACACACAGATACAGACACACTGATATACACACATACAACCCCCCCCCCCCCCCCACACACACACACACACATACATACAGATCCCCCCCCCACACACACACACAGACACTCTGACACACACACACACACACCTACCTGTCAGGCCCATCTGTCAGTCGATATCTGGGCCTCGGGTCCTCCACGTCTCAAACCCCCCCCCCCCTCCCCCCCCCCCCCCCCCCCCCACCGAACCTCACTAGCCATTCTGTGTGTGTGTGTGTGTGTGTGTGTTTGTGTGTGTGTGTGTGTGATTGTGTGTGTGTGTGTGTGTGAGTGTGTGTGTGTGTGTGTGAGTGTGTGTTTGTGTGTGTGTGTGTGTGTTTGTGTGTATGTTTGTGTGTGTGTGTGTGTGTTTGTGTGTTTGTTTGTGTGTGTGTGTTTGTTTGTGTGTGTGTGTGTGTGTGTGTGTGTGTGTGTGAGTGTGTGTTTGTGTGTATGTTTGTGTGTGTGTGTGTGTGTGTGTGTGTGCCTCTTTATTGAATGATTGTTTACACTATTTAATATTTAATTTCTGTGTATTAAAAACCTGTCGATGTGTTTCAGCTCTGATGTCTTGAGTTTCCTGCATAGTGAATGTGAGCACTCTGAAAACACACACACACACACACACACACACACACACACTGGACATGGAAGAGAAACTCAGACACAAGCCCAGATCTTCACGTCAGAGTCGTTCGCTTTTATTTATAAATTTATTGCAAATATAGAAATAAATCTTTAGTACAGAAGTGGTGAGGGGGAACGGTACCTGTCGGGGGAACAGTGAGAGACTCTCGGTGTGGAAGTGACGCAGTTTCAGTGGAATTGTGTCTCTCATAAAGCCACAGAGCTGAGTGTGTGTGTGTGTGTGTGTGTGTGTGTGTGTGTGTGTGTGTGTGTGTGTGTGTGTGAGTGTGTGTGTGTGTGTGTGTGTGTGTGGAGCACTGGCTCCTGGAGAAACGCCTTGGAGTCGCTCCACGTGTCGCCATGGAAAAGCTCAGGTTCACACTCTGGGGGCGGAGCTCGGCCGTGTACAGGGTCACGGGGACAGAGTGCCAATCCATCACAGGGCACACACACTCACACACACACACACTCACACACACACACACACACACACACACACACACACACACACACACACACACACACACACAAACTCTGTGTGTGTGTGTGTGTGTGTGTGTGTGTGTGAATTACATTGGACTGAAGATCATGTGACTTTGGAACTAAACTGCAGTAAAATTAAAGCCGATCCTCGTCAGCGTGAGTTTTTTTCCCATGAGTCTCTGCTTCCCGAGCGTCTGTACGCCAGCGTTCCCGCGTGACTCCCGAAGCTTCTCCACAGCGACACCTGCAGGCGTTTTCCCTCAAACCCCTTTGAGTGTGTTAATGAGTCGCTTCCCATCATAGAAAAGCTAATGTCCACCTGAACCTCCACACCGAGATGAAGTTCTGCTCCGAACCCGAATCCACTCGGCACACGTTCAGTTCTGCTCATGGAAAATACAGCGAGTCATGCAAATATAACTTTATTTCTCTAATCTCAATCCTGTGGAAAAAACATGGATCAGCTGATCGAAGCCGTCCTCATCACTTCTACAACATGACCCTTAACCCTGAGCCGACCCCCGACCCCTGACCCCAAACTCAACAACAAAAATCACACCTAGAATTTGATCTCAGTAAAAAAACATCCATCACAGATTTTTTTTTTTACAAAATACAAAATTCACAGATCTAGCTCGTTGTGTGTGAGATACTTGTCCTGTTCTTTGGGTAAGAAAAAAAAAACTGTGAGAGAGTGTGGAGAAAGAAAATTCTAGAAGGATTCCTGAGCCAGAGGTGAAGCTCGAGTGTTTGCTCTCCTGCTCAAGAGACGGTGAAGAGTGAACGCGAGGTGGGACACAAGGACGCTCAGGACGTTATGTACATGTTTGCTCTCGTCCTGATGCTGTGGTGTTCAGATCCACCCGAGATAAAGATGATGATGATGATGATGATGCAGATGAAGAGGAGCACAAAAGCGTCAGAGCTTCATCACGTGCGACTCCAGAAACACAACAAGAACAAGAGAGCATTATGTAAAAAATGGATCCTGCTGAAAACACCGCCTCTGCACACACACACACACACACACACACTCTCTCTCATGATGAACGTGCGAGTGTGAGGTGTGAGTCTGCCGCACCAGGAAGACGCTGCTCCTGCAGAGGAGAGACGCGACACGGAGAACCTGTCTGTATCTTCTGTGTCTCCGTCACTGTTTGTGAAATGAAACCGGCAAAGCGAGGGTTTTTATTTTCACTTCACACGCATGTTTATGTAAGTGTGAGAATCAGCACGAGGTGAGAACGAGTCCGAGGCCTGAAGCGCCCTCACGTTTAAACCTTCCTCTCTCTTTTTCATAATTAAAACTGGCTAATAAATATTAAACTTACAGTAGATCAGTTTTATAAATTATTTCCAAAGGCTTTTAGAATTCTGAAATGTGTAAAAAAGGAAGTGATGAAGGTGATACAGGGAGCTCTACGGGTTTTTATTGTACAGCATGAAAATCAAAAGGGGGGCACAAACTTTTAATACTAATCTACTTGTTTAAGGTGTTAATGTTTAATCAGCAAACGGGATCTTTGTAAAAAAAAAAAAATTTGCCTAAGGGTGCACAAACATTTGGCCTGATGCATAAGCGTAAGTGCCCGGAGTGCATGTGTGTGTGTGTGTGTGTGTGTGTGTGTTTGCGTCTCTCAGGGGTTAGAAGGCTGGAGGAGCATCTCTGAGCTCGAGGCTGAAATTCCCAAAAATTCTGAAGAAATCAGACGATCTGAAATCGGCGTCTCAGTCCGAGAGACGAGACGTCTGTGTCTGATCCTCAGGCTGCGAGATATCAGCGAGAGGGAAACGGAGAGGAGACGAGAGGAGACGAGAGGAGAGACCGGGGCTAGTCGAACTGGACGTGGATTTCATTTGTTCAGCACTCAGAACTCGTCAGCTCATCACCCAGTCTCTCTTCATCTCTCTCTCTCTCTCCAGTTCACACCTGAGCAAGTCTGTGCATGATTTTTATTCACGCGTCCTCCCACCTTCAGCTCATATCAGGAGCTTCATCTTCTCTCTTTAACGAGTTCTCCTTCGCTCCGCTCTCCTCCTGATGCTGAACTGTTTCCAGTCCCACTCCCCCCCCCACTCCCTCCCCCCCCTACTCTCTCTCTCTTTTAGAGCCTGATAAAGAAGATTTACGCCTCAATTAGACTATCAAAGCTCCTGAGTGCTGAGAATGAGAGCCGTGTGCTGATTGGTCTGTAGGTTCTCGTCTG
>CM059222.1:265000-267500 GCA_030347435.1 Clarias fuscus | reverse complement strand
TGAATGCAACAACAATTATTTTATTACAAATGAATTGGCCTATGGAACAACTTCATCAAATACAAGTTGGCCTCACGAGTCTAAAATTAGGTTTAAACGAACGCTACCACAGACGTGGGCTGTATTGTGATTCTCACTCTCTCCCTCCCTTTGGCTCTCAGATGACTCATCCTGTACAACTTGTCCTCAGACCCTGATAAACTGAACCTTGCTTTGTTCACACTAGCCAACCTTCTGGCTACATCTCCGCAGAGGATCTTGAAATGATTCAGGCACTGTAGAAGGCCCTGATCCCCACTGCTCCACGGCTCACAGCTTTTGCTGCGCAGACACACCCTTCCAGTAGTCCAGGATGTCATGTAGGTCCTCCCCCTTGGCAAACTGGACCTTCTTGCGCAGTGCATTTCCAGCTGTAATGTAACAAGATTCCTCGCGTGGACCCTTTCTATAGGGACGGAAGCGCTCCCAGATTCTCAGAGTGTTCTCAGAGGAGTACTCGGGACTTGAAGAGTACCCAGAGTAGTTGTGTTGGTGAGGCGAGAGCTGAGAATAAGAAGCAGCGTCTCTCTTGGCACGTGATAAGGGTTTGAGGAAAGAGGCTCTTTGTGCAGGGGAGTCATGGGAGCCCTCATAGTAAAGAGCAGGGACAGAGTGACGATGCTCTGCACAGTGGAAGTCTGGATGTACCTCCAGGTGCTGCTGAAGGCTCACGCCATCCACAGTGACTCCGTCCATGTTACATCCTACACCACCACCAACTAAGGATAGCCTATCCAAAGGTTCCCCACACCTGACTGGGCTACCCTTCTCAGAATACTGGCAGGGATCAGGACTCCGTGGTTCTGGCACATCCAGGCTGTACACTCGAGGTTTTCCGCCAGAGCCACAATGCTTCTTAGAGCTGACGATGACAGCTGCATCAGCACTCATCTGTCGTTGAATAGGTCTCACTGCTGTGGCTGGTGGAGGAGGGCGATACGGAGGTGATATGAAACCTCCTCCTGTAATCCCTGGCCTCTCAGAAAGGGATGCTGTTAGAGGCAGAGGTGGTGGGGGAGGGATTTTTGGGGAGGGCATGACCTTACAGCCCTCACTGATACCAGGAGACAGTGGGATTAGCCCCCTGGACATGGAGGACGTGCTACTAGGTGGTGGTGAGGTGGGATTTCCGCTCAATGTGGCAGGCGTGGACACTGCAGCTGCTACCGAGTCAAGTTTAAGTGCATCAATGCAGTTATTAATGATCTGGTTAACCTTGTCAACTTCCATTGCGATAGTAGAGATCTCTGATGCTGACCCTCGACCATCATCCTCGTCTGAGTCATCTCCCAGGTCACTTCCATCTTCCTCCATTAGATCTTCTGGTCTAATAGTCTGCCTTATTCCATCTCTCCCTCTCTCATCTCCTACTCCTGAAGTCCTAATGTCCATGTAGTTGCCCTTGGTTGCCATTGCTTCAGAGAAGGCTGTGGCCAGCTTCTCTACTTGAGGGATGGTGGAAAGACGTGAGGAACTGATATTACCTGGGCCATGGCCCAGCATGCCTGAGCTGGAGGAGGACATGGGAAGCTTGCCATGGTGATGCTGGTGGTGGGCCTGCTCATGGAGTTTCTGCACTGCTGTTGGATCATTGGCAGCTGCAGCTGCAACCTCAGGTCCATAGCGCATCTCTAGGATGGTCTTTTTCACACAAATTGATTTTTCTTTCTCTTCCTGCCTTCGACGCCTCCTTAAACAGTAATACACCAGGCCAAGAACAATCAGCATCCCAAACAAGCAGCCCACGATTGTCATAATGTAATGTGTGGTAGTGGAAGGAGTGGGCAGCAAGTTATTTGTGGTGGAAGTCCGAGTAGAAAAGAGAAGACATGTGTGGTTAAAACGCTGTGAGTTGCGTATGGAGGCAACACAGAAAGTGTAGTTGGTGTTTGGTATAAGCTTGTTTAGCGTTATCAACTCCTTTTTGTTTTTCAGATTCATCACATCAGAAACAAAGCTCTGATTGTACTGTACCAAGATATACATCTTGCTGTAGGGCCGTGGTATCTGCACGAGCAAGGACGCTGAAGAAAGAGACACATGCTGAAGCGTGATGCTGGGGCTAAATGTGTTCTCGGAGTTGGATGAGGTTGTGGGCTGATGGTATGGTCCTATACGATCGAACATATCAGGCCCCAAGCCTGAGGAATCCAAATCTGGTGGCAATGAAGTCATCCCTGGAATGAACACTCCGTCTCTGCACATGGAGGCGAGGATGTTGAGAGCGCTCCGGCTAGGGCTTCCGACGGGACTTAGCAATGGGTAGCCGAAAAGCTCCCGTGGGGTCTCGCACTGGAGTCGATCATACGTGTGTGTGACATTGTTAAAAGCCTCCAGCCAAACAAGGAAGCTGTAGAGATCACAGCCACAGTGAAAAGGGTTCCCTGCCATTTCACACACCATCAGCCTTCCCAGCACTCTGAATGTGGATGAGTCTAATCGAGCCAGCTTGTTAGAGGAC
>CM059222.1:250000-257500 GCA_030347435.1 Clarias fuscus | reverse complement strand
TGGGACAGCGAGTGTCTCCAGGCATCAGGCGGAGACAGAGAAGAGGAGAAGGAGGACAAGCAGCAGTATTTAACACCAACACTCAGAATGTGAAGTACTTGGTCTCATATCAGATCAGATAAACCGCCACAACACAACACACACTAACAGAGACTACTGTGTGCGAGTAACTTAGCTGGTCAGATTTACTGTACTGTACTACCACAAAAAAATATATATATATTATACTGTCCAATATGTTACTGTATTATACTGTACTATACTGCACTCTAATGCAACAGACTATACTCTACTGTCCTATTTTCTACTGCTCTATATCATATTGCACTGATCTATACTATCCCATACTGTACTCTATTGACTGTACCATACCATACTCATACTATACTGTCCTATACTGTACTCTACTGTACCACTCTACTGTCCTATACTGTACTCTACTGTCCCATACTGTACTCTACTGTACCACTCTACTGTCCTATACTGTACTCTACTGTCCCATACTGTCCTATACTGTACTCTACTGTACCATACTCTACTGTACTATATTGTACCATACTGTCCTATACTGTACCACACTGTACTCTACTGTCCCATACTGTACTCTACTGTCCTATACTATACTCTACTGTACCATACTGTCCTATACTGTACCATACTGTACTCTACTGTACCATACTCTACTGTCCTATACTGTAATCTACTGTACCATACTCTACGGTCCCATACTGTACTCTACTGTACCATACTCTACTGTACTCTATTGTACCATACTGTCCTATACTGTACCACACTGTACTCTACTGTCCCATACTGTACTCTACTGTCCTATACTATACTCTACTGTACCATACTCTACTGTACCATACTGTCCTATACTGTACCATACTCTACTGTCCTATACTGTACCATCCTCTACTGTCCCATACTGCCCTATACTGTACTCTACTGTCCTATACTGTACCATACTGTACTGTCCTATACTGTACTCTATTGTACCATACTGTCCTATACTGTACCACACTGTACTCTACTGTCCCATATTGTACTCTACTGTCCTATACTATACTCTACTGTACCATACTCTACTGTACCATACTGTCCTATACTGTACCATACTCTACTGCCCTATACTGTACTCTACTGTACCATACTCTACTGTCCTATACTGTACCATACTGTAATCCACTGTACCATACTCTACTGTCCTATACTGTCCTTTACTGTCCCATACTGTACTCTACTGTCCCATACTCTACTGCCCTATACTGTACTCTACTGTACCATACTCTACTGTTCCATACTGTACTCTACTGTCCCATACTGTACTCTACTGTACCATACTCTACTGTCCCGTACTGTACCATACTGTAATCTACTGTACCATACTCTACTGTCCCATACTGTACTGCCCTATACTGTACTCTACTGTATCATACGCTACTGTCCCATACTGTCCTCTACTGTACCATACTGTACCATACTCTACTGTTCTATACTGTCCCATTACTGTCCTATACTGTACTCTACTGTACCATACTCTACTGTCCTATACTGTACCATACTCCACTGTACCCTACTGTACCCTATTGTTTTATACTATACTATACACCACTTTACTCTACTCTTTTATACTGTACTCTACTGTAGCACACCGTACTCTACTCCCCTATACCATACTGTCCTATAATGTACTGTACTTGTACTGTTCGCTGTCTGCCTAATCTCTTTGACAGCTTTGTCTCTTAAACCCACAGTTCTGTTATAAACACGAGGCTGAGAGCTACGACCTTCTCTCCTGCTGGTCCTCAGGTACAGGTGAGGATGAAAAAGGATGGTGTGGATTACTGTGTGGAGATGTTTCACTTCAGACTTCCTGCATGCCGGTTTCAGCAGACCAGATGGACACACACTGAGAAGGTCAGGTTCTACTGGATATTTAAAGGATCTTAGCTTCCAGTGAGGGTGTGTGAAAGGTGGTTTGGTTTTACATTATGACACAACTGAGGAACGTGCAGAGGAGCCAGAGTGATCAGCTCATTCACAAAGAACTGACTGTTCAGCTTTAAGGAATCCAGGATGAAGATCTCAGCTGCAGGACTGTGTGATGTTCTTCTCTCTGTGTTCCTGCGTGTTCCTCTTTATTACTGGGGTTCGAGCAGCTGAACCCAGAGCCTCAGGCCACACAAGAGCTAATGTAATTTCCAGGTTTTACATCACTGTATACACACACACACACACACACACGCACACGCACACGCACACACACACAGTAACCTTCAGCACTCCTGTTACAAGCACTAATCACACCACATACTCAGGATGTTTATTTTATATGTTTTTTTCTTTTAGAAGGGATATGATGAAATTCTGGGAATTAATCTGGGTGTGTGTGTGTGTGCATGTGTGTGTGTGTGTGAGCTCAGCCGAGTTAGAAAATCACTTTCATTACAAAATGAAATGTTTACTAATTAGTGATAAGTCTAGACGGGAATTTTATTATAATTTCATCTGAGACAAAAATCACAGATTCTCCATGAGTTTGTTAGAACTCATAGCGTGACAGATTTAGTGTCAGTGTGATCTAACACAGCCGAGAACAGTGTTTGTGTAAGTGTGTGTAAGTGTGTGTGAGAGATCTCAGGACGACGGCGGAGACACACACAGCTACAGATACCATATCAGTGATGGAGACACATGATGTGTTTTCTCGTTAAAAGAGAGAAAAACCTCCTTGAGCTCACTCTAAAGCGTGTGTGTGTGTGAGTGTGAGTGTGTGTGTGTGTGTGTGTGTGTGTGTGTGTGTGTGTGTGTGCGGATCAGGCTGAGTGATAGTGTGAGCAGAAGAAAGTGGTGTTAGACGGTTAGAGGATCTTCACACACACTCAGGCCGGCGTGAACCTGACTGCAGGACTGAGGAACCGAGGAACACACTGAGATCCTGATGGACATCAGCATTTCTGCTGCTGGAGGAATAAATTATACATCACACCACACACACTCTTATTTTTCCGCTCACGCTGACCTGCAGGAGGCAGATAAAAAAGAACATCAGCGCGTTCAGGGCGAATTCTGGAGTGAAAGAATCATTAAAGCTCAGCGCGAGGCTCTGATCCTCTCTTACACACACACACACACACACACACACACACACACACACACACACACACACACACACACTCACACATTCCTGAGATTCATCTCTCTCTCTTTCTTTATTCATTTCTCTTCTCTTTAAGTCTTTGGTTGTATAACACCTTAGAGTAATGATCAGCAGTACTACACACACACACACACACACACACACACACATAATGCTAACATGATAATATTTTAATTTAAGAACCAAATCCATAGTTACACTGTTACTTGGTCGCTCATTGATTTACTTTAGCTAACTGTAGCTAATATGTGCTAACGCGGCTACTGCCTATAATTACACAGAGGAATAATTATCATAATGTTAGCGCTGTTGTTAGCATTGCTAGCGTGCTTCTGTACACGATTATAATACACAATACGATCCTGCTGTAGCACTAGCATTAGCTAAGATAACTGCTTAGTAATTAACAGATGTTAAACACGCTAAAGTTAAATACAGATGTGTTAAATCTTTCACTCTCGAACTTTCTCACTCTCTCTCTCACACACACACACACACACACACACTCACACACACACACACACACACACACACACATGGTTAGATAAAAATATACTGTTTGCATGTATTAGCACTGTTTGTTTCAAACACACTGTGGTTGTATGTGTGTGTGTGTGTGTGTGTGTGTGTGTGTGTGTGTGTGCACATGCCAGACATTTTCACACTCTCACTGCAGGACAAGCACAGAGCAGAAGGATGTTAGAGTGTTTGTAAAACCATCATAGCATGTAGAGGAACAGCGAGGAAGATTTATCACTAAAACCCACACCATCATCTTCATCACTACCATCACCATCATCATCATCATCATCATAACACAGATCTGCAGAAACATGGACCACGACTGAACGTGTGTAGATCCAGGTGTCTTCACAGAAATGTGTGAACGTGGAGATCTTTGATCCTAATCCAGTGGTAATTACGATTGATTTGTACCCAGGAACGATTGCTCCACCTACCACCCCCCCCCCCCCCCGCCCCCTCGCCCCCTCGCCAGCATTCACGTTGTGTATTATTCTCCATCAGGTTGGTTACTGAAACTGCAGCAGGAGGTAATAATTGAGAGGAAGAGCTGGAGGAAGTTAACAGTACAGCCTCTGCACACGAACTTTGTGAATTTTGCCTTAGGAATTAAATTTTACAAGAAATGTGGCGTAGCATGCAAAGAATTTTCAGCATACGAGCGACCGAGCTGGCCGCATGCACATCTGGTTGCTCGTACGTCCGGGAGCCGTTCAAGACTTGTTTGTAACTGGAAAGCCAAGTTTTAGTGAGTTTACTTTTTTTTTTTTTGCAAGTTTTAGTGGAGACATACAGTAGCACCATGGGTCCCTGAGATAAAGCAGCAACTATTTATTTTTAGATCTATTTATTTCATATTTCACTTCATTTACGTGTCTTTTCTAATGTTTTGATTGTTTGTAAATGCAAAAATATGTTTAAATATTTTACCAATTATCTGGTAAAAAAAAAGAACGGATTATCTGCATTTACATTATTTCATGATCCCGGGGCTGGAAACACTCTCTGAGCCGCTGACACTCTGTTTGAGGGTCATTCAGTTCATCAGTCTGAGATCAGATGAGGGTGTTTCCAGAGCAGATGTGTGTGTAGATGTGTGTAGTTGTGTTTAGGTGTGTGTAGTTGTGCGTGGATGTGTGTAGTTGTGTGTGTAGTTGTGTGTGTGTAGGTGTGTGTAGTTGTGTGTAGATGTTTGTAGCTGTGTGTAGTTGTGCGTAGGTGTGTGTAGATGTGTGTATGTGTGTAGTTGTGTGTAAGTGTGTGTAGTTGTGGTTGTGTGTGGATGTGTGTAAGTGTGTGTAGTTGTGTGTGTGTGAGGATGTGTGTAAGTGTGTGTAGTTGTGTGTGTGTGTGGATGTGTGTAAGTGTGTGTAGTTGTGGTTGTGTGTGGATGTGTGTAAGTGTGTGTAGTTGTGTGTGTGTGTGTGTGTAGATGTGTTTAGGTGTGTAGTTGTGTGTAGATGTGTGTATGTGTGTAGTTGTGTGTAAGTGTGTGTAGTTGTGTGTAGATGTGTGTAGTTGTGTGTAAGTGTGTGTAGTTGTGTGTAGATGTGTGTAGTTGTGTGTAAGTGTGTGTAGTTGTGTGTGTGTGTAGATGTGTGTAAGTGTGTGTAGTTGTGGTTGTGTGTGTATGTGTGTAAGTGTGTGTAGTTGTGTGTGTGTAGATGTGTTTAGGTGTGTAGTTGTGTGTAGATGTGTGTATGTGTGTAGTTGTGTGTGTAGTTGTGTGTGTATGTGTGTAAGTGTGTGTAGTTGTGTGTGTGTAGATGTGT
Organism: Clarias fuscus; assembly: GCA_030347435.1. Taxonomy (NCBI): domain Eukaryota; kingdom Metazoa; phylum Chordata; class Actinopteri; order Siluriformes; family Clariidae; genus Clarias; species Clarias fuscus. Next base: position 252,043 of record CM059222.1, on the reverse strand, counting down.
GTAAGTGTGTGTAGTTGTGTGTGTGTGTGTAGATGTGTGTAAGTGTGTGTAGTTGTGTGTGTGTGTGTAGATGTGTGTAAGTGTGTGTAGTTGTGGTTGTGTGTGGATGTGTGTAGTTGTGTGTGTGTGTGTAGATGTGTGTAAGTGTGTGTAGTTGTGGTTGTGTGTGGATGTGTGTAAGTGTGTGTAGTTGTGTGTGTGGATGTGTGTACGTGTGTGTAGTTGTGTGTGTGTGTGTAGATGTGTGTAAGTGTGTGTAGTTGTGTGTGTGTGTGTAGATGTGTGTAAGTGTGTGTAGTTGTGCGTAGGCGTGTGGGTAGATGTGTGTAAGTGTGTGTAGTTGTGTGTGTGTGTAGATGTGTGTAAGTGTGTGTAGTTGTGTGTGTGTGTGTAGATGTGTGTAAGTGTGAGTAGTTGTGCGTAGGCGTGTGGGTAGATGTGTGTAAGTGTGTGTAGTTGTGTGTGTGTGTAGATGTGTGTAAGTGTGTGTAGTTGTGTGTGTGTGTGTAGATGTGTGTAAGTGTGAGTAGTTGTGCGTAGGCGTGTGGGTAGTTGTGTGTGTGTGTAGATGTGTGTAAGTGTGTGTAGTTGTGGTTGTGTGTGGATGTGTGTAGGCGTGTGTGTAGGCGTGTGTGTAGATGTGTGTGTGTGTAGATGTGTGTAGTTGTGTGTAGGCGTGTGTGTAGATGTGTGTGTGTGTAGATGTGTGTAGTTAGTTGTGTAAGTTGTAGCACCGCCACATAATGGACACTTTTATAGGGTGAAGTAAGTCGGCTGTGAAGTCCTATTGTTTGTGCCCAGGGAGGTTTTGTGTGCCTATGAGTAGACTGTATGTGTATTGGTTTCCGCTCAAACTCTCGCGAGAAGAGGTTCCCGGTCGGGGCGGAAAGGAGGTGACGCCCGCGGTCACATGAGCCGGATATAAAGCCGACCCGGGAAAGGACTCGAGGAGGGAGTATGGAGTCACAGCGCACCGTTTATGTGGACATTGTTTCGGAGTGAACAACGAGAGCGTGGAGGACTGTTCCCCTATCAAAAAAATGTCATCTATTGACATTTACCGTACTATAATCAGCTCATTAATTGTGGGCTATTGTTGTTTACTTACATGTAGGTGTGTCTAGGTGTGTGTGGATGTGTGGATGTGTGTGTGTAGATGTGTGTCGGTGTGTGTAGATCCTCCTCTGGAAGGTGAATAGGTGAATAGCACAGAGGTTTGAGCCTGGCGTTTATAATCAGACCTGCTGTAGGACATCCGTCTCCTCTGAGCGCTGAGGATCCTCACGAGCTGCAGTAACCTGATTACTGCTCTAACTGTGTGTGTCAGAGCTTTCCTACTCAATACTGCAGAACTTCTGAGGATGGAGAGACAGACAGAGACAGAGAGAAATAAAGAGAAAGAGAGAGAGACAGACAGAGAGCGAGACAGAGAGAGACAGAGAGAGACAGAGAGATGCAATAAGGCCCAGACCAGTCTCACTGCTCCGCCACAAACACGTACAGGAACAACTGCAAACAGTGTATTATGATAGAGACTAGTCTAAATATTAGTGGAGCTCACAGTACACTGCACACACACACACACACACACACACACACACACACACACTACTGCTCGACAAAGAACAACAAAAAAATAGAGATAGAGAGATGAGAAAGAGGAGACAAGATCTATTTATTATGAAAGTGTTTGTGGTGTGTGTGTTTGTGGTGTGTGTGTGTTTGTGGTGTGTGTTTGTGGTGTGCGGTGTGTGTGTGTTTGTGGTGTGTGTGTTTGAGGTGTGTGTTTGTGTGTGTATGTGGTGTGTGTGTTTGTGGTGTGTGTGCTTGTGGTGATGCAGATATGCTGCACACCTCCGATGCAGATGTGGAAGTGAGATGCTGAAGAACAGCTGGAGCAGCGGTAAGCACAGAACTGTACACCATTCACACTAGACACACACGTCAGCCGGAGCTGTGACACTTTCTGCGTTTCCACAACACACACACTTCAGGTGCAGAGACACGTCGCTCTCCACAAGTGTAAAACTATTCTGTCTGTGT
>CM059222.1:217500-245000 GCA_030347435.1 Clarias fuscus | reverse complement strand
GTGTTAGAAGGATCAGCTTCCTGTCTGCATGTTTCTCACCCAATCTGAACGTGTCTCTGGAAACGTCTTCCCGTCTGGGAATCTAAAAAACCTACGTAACTGAACTCACTACTGTCTACTGGTGCGCTTATCACTAACGTCCAAAACAAGTGAACGCTCTACACACTGATGTTCTCATACGAGTGAGTGTTACTGTTACACCAGCAGTCTGACGCTGCGCTCCTGTAGTTTTTAGTACTGATGCATTAACTATGACTTCACGTAAAGTCAAAGGAGCACTTTCCAAGATGGAGACGCTAATGCAACAAGCTCGGCACGTCAGATCTAAATATCTACGACTGTAGAGTTTAACTCAGTCACCGCTGCACACACCTAAATAAACAACAGCAAAGTGGAGTCATGACACCCAGTACTGGGACAGAGAGAGAGACAGACAGAGAGAGAGACAGAGACAGAGAGAGAGAGAGAGAGAGAGACAGAGAGAGACAGAGATTCTCATTAAACCGCACCACACACACCCTTACGTCTTGAGCAGATGTTAGCCGATTAGCTAAGTATTTATCAGCCACTCTTGAAGTTCACAGATGACACAATACGTCCCCTAATTATGCTCCGCCCACTCACTGAGGCAGCCAATCAGAACAATGCTTATTCATCATCAACCCAATGCCGTGTTCGTGTTGGCGGAGTCAGATGAAGCGCACGGCTGTGAGCCGAGGACGAGCCGTAGGAGCCGAGTGTGACTGTGTTACAGCGAAAGAACTGAGCTGCTTATAACTCAATAACAACCCACTCTGTCCCGCAGTGTGTGTGTGTGTGTGTGAGTGTGGGTGTGACTGGGCTCAGGAGCAACTGGAATACAGACGTGTTTGTATAGAGTCTGTCACTGCATAATCAGACACACAGGCAGACAGACAGACACACAGGCAGACAGACAGACAGACACACAGTCAGACAAACACAGAGTCAGACAGACACACAGACACAGACAGACAGTCAGACACACACAGACAGACAGTCAGACAGACACAGACACACAGTCAGACAGACATGTCAGACAGACAGACACAGACAGACACACAGACAGACACAGACAGTCAGACAGACACAGTCAGACAAACACAGTCAGATAGACACAGACACACAGTCAGACAGACACAGACAGACACAGACAGACACACAGACAGGCATACAGTCAGACATACAGACAGACACAGACACACACAGACAGATAGTCAGACACACAGGCAGACAGACAGACACACAGACAGACACAGACATACAGACAGACACAGACAGACACAGACAGACACACAGACAGGCATACAGTCAGACATACAGACAGACACAGACACACACAGACAGATAGTCAGACACACAGGCAGACAGACAGACACACAGACAGACACAGACATACAGACAGACACAGACAGACAGACAGACACAGACACACACAGACAGATAGTCAGACAGACATAGTCAGACACACAGAAAGACACAGACATACAGACAGACAGACACAAACAGACAGACACAGAGAGACACAGACAGTCAGACACAGACAGTCAGACACAGACAGATAGTCAGACAGACACAGTCAGACACACAGACATACAGACAGACAGACACACAGACACACAGACAAACATTTACCCAAATATTTAAGAAGCAGATGGCCTTTAGTCGTCGCTTAAAGACGGCGAGTGACTCGGCCATACGGACATCTAGAGGAAGTTAATTTCACCTCCTAGGAGTCAGAACAGTACCACACACACACACACACACACACACACACACACACACACACACACATGCTTTTCTGTCTCCAACTGAGTTGAACATATCTGAAGTGTGTTCAGATGACACTCCCACTGCCGGACACCTGGAGCCGTGTGTGTGTGTGTGTGTGTGTGTGTGTGTGAGAGAGAGAGAGAACATGGATGTTTCTGCTCAGCGTTCCCAATAGCCCCGCCCACTCCAGTTTGGGAATTCTCCTACACCAAGTCAGCGCTCCACAGTGCGGCACCCGAGCAGGACACTTCAGGTTCAGAACCGACCCGCAGTGTGTCAGTTCACACACCGAGCCAGCGTACTGTGCCTGTGACTCACTCCCAGTCTTTAAACACTCGAGGTGGTGTGTGTGTGATCAGTGTGCGTTGTGATCATTGGTGTGAAGATGACATCATCACCATCAGCACAGCGAGTGCTCACACACTTTACACACACAAAACCAGCGAAGAGGAAGTGCTGAGTTCCAGTCTCACCTGAGGCTCCGATCACAACGTCCTGTCTGACGCGCTGGTCTTCAGGAAGACCACGGACACTGTCTCACACACGCTGTCTCACACACGCTGCGCCTCTCTGATCCGTCCTCACGGTCTCTTCAGTGGAGTGTGACTTCAAAAACTGCAAAGGAGACGGAATGTAAAGAGAGAGAGAGAGAGAGAGAGAAGGAAAAGAGGAATGAAAACAACGTTAGGAAGATATTTCGTTATTTCTTGTTGCTTTGTTTTTTCACTCTTTCCCTGCTGGTGAGAAACAGAACTGCGTTTATTCCGGTTTAGTAAAAGCGCAGGGAAGTGATAGAGCAGAGAAAAATGAAAGGAAGACTGGATATAAAGAAGAGAAGTACGAGGAAATGTATTGGTAAAGATAAAAAGGGCTGAAGGAGAAAGATGAGAGGACGAGAAGAGAATCGGGAAGCAAAAGGAGATAGAGAGAAACCACTGGAGAAATAAAGGCAGAGAGAAACGATAAAGAGGAAGAGATAAAAGGAGAGGAGGAGTGTGATGGAAACAAGCCGGAGGGAAATCTGTATGGTGGCCAAATCATGGATTCAGTAAAGTGACATAAATAAGGACTGACATGTGGAGAGAGACAGAGAGAGACTTTTTACAATCCTTCATTTTGCAAATTTCGTTGTATAAAAATAGAATAGGGAATGAGTTGATTATAAATAAATAAATAAATAAATAAATAAATAAGAAATTTTAAGGCATTATAGTTCTTTAAAAAAAAACATAGATAGTTATTGTGCTTCTTTTCAGTTAAAATATGCGGCAAAATTGATTTCGTCATCTTCTACCGAGCACAAGGTCTCCTCACAGCACCATATAGTTTTAAACAAATTTATGTCCTTCATACTTTTGTAAAAATTAAAATAAATTAAAATTCTTGATTTAACAAGTCTGGAGAAGATCTTTTTGGGGTCGCAGTCTGTGCTTTGTGCCAGCTTATTTTTTCTGCTTGTATAAATTGCCATCTTGGCTTGACCAATGGTAAAATTAATAAGCTGGCATTTGAACCTGTTTCTCCGGACGTATTTAAAACCAAGAATAAAAAGCTGATGAGTAAAATCTACATTCAGTGATAAAAAGATGTGTTTTAAAAGGGTAAACAAAGGTGACAACCTGGAGCAATGTATAAAAGCATGGAAAACAGTTTCTCTCTGTGAACAGAAGGGGCATCCCTGTGTGACTTCAGGATTTAAAATGGAGATAAAAGAGTTCACAGAGACAATTCCATGTAAAATCCTCCACTGGAGGTCAGCAGACTTTTTGGTTAATGGTGGTTTGTACAGTGCCCTCCACTCTGGTTTAAAATCATTATTAAAACCCAGTTCAGTGCGCCATGGGGTGTCGACCCTCCTGTTCAGTTTTTTCTTGTTTAAGACCTTTACACAAGCTTTGCATAAAACCTTACCAGACACTGTCTCAAAGTTCATGTCTTCCTCACCCTCGAGCTCCAGGAGGGGGCCGCCATAACCCTCTAGGTCTGGAGTTATCGTCAGCTGTGGAAAACATTCCTCTTCTGTAGGATTGGTCTCGTTGTTTGTGTATTCCATCAGCTGAACGCGTTCCTCCGACGTTAGGGCGGTTCTCCAGCGATGCAGGAGTTGGTTGGCGACCCGTTGAGACCGCAGTCCCATCTGTGCTGCCAGGTCCTCTGCTCGAGACAGGTCTGGTCCGGTGATGTTCACCAGCTGCCGGAGTGTCACGATCCCTGCGGAGATCAGGGTCTTGGATAGTGCTGGGGTGGTTGGACTAGAAATGTCCAGCTGCCCTCCACAGACTAGGGGCTCCTCCAGCAGCCAGTGTAACGTTCTGCTTCCTTTGTTTTGTTTTTTAAAAAAGGTCCAGATTTTAAAAAGTCTTTGATAAAATACTGGTAATCCAGTAGTGTCCAGTGCTGTGGGGTCCATTAAAAACAGAGTTCTGTCCAGTCCGAGTCCTCCCACCGTGCGTAGGAGTGTGTAGGCTGCTGCTCTCCATCCTTCATCACTCGCTCCGGTGAGAAGTCTCTGGATGAATTGCAGACGGAAGGCTGCAGTTCTGCTGGCTAGCTGCACCAGGCCCTGTCCTCCTTCCTCTTTGGGCAGGTGAAGAAGGCTTTGTGGTAGCCAGTGCAGTTTGTCCCAGAAGAAGTCTACCAGTAGGGCCTGTATGCTTGCTAGCAGGTTTGGTGGTGGGTCCATACATGCCAGTTTGTGCCACAGGGACGATGCTGCTAGGTTGTTGATGACCAGCACTCGTCCTCTGTAAGACATTTTTGGGACCAGCCACTTCCATCTGCTTAGTCTGCCTTTTATGTTTTCAACAATTCCATCCCAGTTTTTGTTTAAAAACTCAGCACTGGGCCTCCGAGTGGCGCAGTGGTTAAAGCGCTCGCCCTATCATCCGGAGATTGCTAGTTCGAATCCCGGGTGGTCCTGTAACCTCTCGCAGCCGGAGGTCTAGAGAGAGCTGATTGGCCGAGCTCTCTCAGAGGGGAGGGATGAGAGGTACTTCGTGCTCCCACATTAATCACGGCTCTACAGCCAGTCAGGGGCGTCTGTGAGCTCACGCAACGGAGGGAGCGGATAGCGCCGTCCTCCGAGTATGTTACGCCGCCCCCAACGGTGCGCGAGCGAGCAGTTCGAAAAGATGCGGTCGGCTGGCGTCACGTGGTTCGGAGGAAACACGTGATAGTCTTCGGCCCTCCCGGCTGAGTGGTAGTAGTAGCCTTAATGTGGGAGCCCCCTAGTGACGGGGAGGAATTGGACATGAATAAATTAGGGAGAAAATCGGGGAATAATCCAAAAAAAAAAAAAAAAAAAAAAAACTCAGCACTGCCCAAGTAGACACCCAAGTATTTAAAACCAGTCTTTTTCCACATTAACCCCCCTGGTAGTGTGGGCCGGTCGCCTCCCCATTCTCCTGCTAAAATGGCTTCACTTTTAGTCCAGTTTATTTTAGCAGATGATAAAACCTTAAAAACTCCTAAAACATCAGTTAAAAGATTCACATCTGTCTGTGTGTTCACCATTACAGCTAGATCATCGGCATAAGATGAAAGACAGGTTAAAATATTAAAATGAGGTATATTAAAACCAGAAAGTTGCTCTCTTAGTTTGCATAAAAGAGGTTCGATTGCTAAAGAATATAACATGCCTGACAGAGAGCAGCCTTGTCTAATACCTCTGTGTACTTTAAAAGGGACACATAAACCACCATTAACCTTCAGTACACTCTCAATGTCACTGTACAATGTCTTTATCATTGTTATGAAATCTGGGTTGAACCCAAAACTTTCCAGCACCTTCCACAGGTATTAAACTTTTTCCTGGTCCAACAAAATGAGACCGGTCTTTAGATCCAGGAGTCTAGAGACATCCAAAATATCACGAATGAAATGTATATTGTCAAAGATAGACCTACCAGGCACGCAGTACGTCTGGTCGTGATGAATGATCTGCTCCAGTACCTTTGTCAGTCTTGAGGCTAATGCTTTTGAGAGTAGTTTGTAGTCAGTGCACAGCAGTGATACCGGGCGCCAGTTCCCCAGGTGCGTCAGGTCTCCCTTTTTTGGCAGTAAGGTCAGGACAGCCCTCCTGCAGCTCACCGGGAGCTTTCCTCCTTTCACGCTGTCCTGCAACACCTCTAGTACATCCTGTCCTATTACTGACCAAAATGCCTTGTAGAACTCTACAGGGAGACCGTCTATACCCGGCGCCCGCCCGTTCTTCAGGCCTTGGAGAGCCTTCTGAATCTCTGCCAGTGTCAGTTCTGCCGCCATGTCAGTGGCAGCTTGTTCTGACAGCTTGGGCAGATTTTTCAAGAAGGTTTCCTCCATTGCATGTGCTTCTGACCACTCACTACTGTACAGCTTTGAGTAGAAGCCGTGTGTCTGCTTGCGTATCTCAGTGGGCTCTGATACGAGATCCCCTGACTCTGATCGCACAGCATGTATGATTCTTTTATGTCCATTTTTTTGTTCCAGACCAAAAAAGAACTTAGAAGGAGCATCCATTTCCGTTGCGTGTTTAAACCGTGAGCGGACCAGCGCCCCCTGTGCTGCAGTGCCCAGTAGGTCGTTCATTAGGGCTTTTTTGTTTTTCAGGTTTTCAGTGTTTCTTCTATTTTCTTTGGTCTCTAGACACTGGAGTTCTGCTATTTCAGTCTCTAGCGCTCTCATTGATCTAACGATGTCTTTTGTGACATTGAGTGTGTACTGTTGACAAAAGACCTTTATTTGTTCTTTAGCTAGATCCCACCATTGCTGTAGAGAGCTAAAATCTGCTTTTTGTGATTTAAGACTGGTCCATAAAAAGGTAAAAGACTCAATAAAATTGGCATCTTCTAAAAGTAGGGTGTTAAAATGCCAGTAGGCGCTCTTAGGCTTGAGGTTTTTCCTACTGACAGTGCACTGCACCATGCTATGGTCGGAGATGCCTACTGGGACAATAAAACATTTAGTGAAATAAGACAGCTGATGTTTAAAACCATAAAATCGATCAAGTCTTGCCAGTGAGAGCGTGTTCTCTATGGAATGGGCCCAGGTGTACTGTCTTTGTTCCTTGTTTAAGTCTCTCCATATGTCACTCAAGTCCTGGGCCTCCATCATCTCCCACATGCGTTTACGGGAGGCCATGTGAGGTTCTCTATGGTTTCTGTCCAGGTTGTCGGTTGTGCAGTTAAAATCTCCACCCAGAATTAAAATGTCAGCAGAGTTACAGTCATTAATTATGCTGCTTAATTTGTCTAAAAACATCATCCTCTCTACTGCCTTGGTGGGAGTGTACACACAAATAAAAACTAAAACTTCATTTTCATAAAACGTTCTCACTTTTAAAAGCCTCCCATTTAAAAATTCTTCTACTGTGTAAGAGTTCGGTATAAAATTGCGAGCAGCGAGCAGTGCGACTCCACCACTCAGTGGTGTATTGTGGCTCAGGAAAAAATCATTCTAAAAGTTCCTCTTCAGCGAGTTCCTTGTTTATTTTAGTGATCCATTTTTTTAGTCTAAAGATTTCAAGTTCAGCGAAAGCTTTTTGTTTTCTGTAATATTTGACGTCATGGATGAACTGTTTCTTGCTTGAGAAGTGGTCTTCTATTTTAATTTTTGAGCCCCTTTTTGTCTTCTCTAGAAAAACATGTACAGATTCCACGCTGTGTACGACTGGCATTCTTTCTTCCTCTGCGGTGAGAAGCAGCACAGAGTCTGAGATGTACCCGTCGCTGTCTGACTCCGGTTCGGGGTCTTTTTTGGGGAGTTTTTTTCCTCCTCCTTTACGGTCTTTTTTCCTTTTTGGTGCCTTGAAGGAGGGCTCTTCTTCCATCTCTATGTCCGCCTCGTCCCCTTGTGACAGTGCGGAGGCTGATGCTTCCAGTTGACGGCTCCTCGCCCTTGTACCCATCGCCGAGAGCCCAGGTAGCTCCAGCGCTGCACCCGAACCCTCTGTGACCTTATCGGCCGTGCTCGGCCTCTCCGGCGTCGGCCGGGTCACGTTGGGCTCCCCTCGGTCCGGTTTGGCCGAGCTCGTTGTTTCTGGTGTCGATGTAGCTCCAGTAGACTCTTGGACTGCAGGCTGGGCTTGGGGTTCGGTCTCTATAGGCTCTGGGTCGGCAGCATTGCCGGGTCCCTCAGCAGACGGCCGAGCTGTAGTCGCAGGGGGAGCGGCCTCGCCCGGCACGGTCGCGTCGTGACCCGGTCGCTCAGAAGCACCAGGATCGCTCTGTCTTTCGGGACAGGCACGGACCAGATGTCCCATCGCACCACATTTAAAACATTTTATATCAGTGTCTGAGGAGGCGAATATACTGTAATCAAAGTTTTCAACTCTGAATTTAAAAACAGCATTTAGCTCTTCTACGCCCTCTTTAAAAATTATAAAGACAACAAACACCTCTCCTAAAAGACTCCAGCGCTCGTATTCACAAAGCTTCTTAAGCCTAAAAGTTGCTCCTAGTGACGAAATTCTAAGAAACATCTTAGAATTATGGCATTTTCTTAGAATTTCCCCTTAAATTTAGGACTAAATCTTAGTAAAGATAAAAATGATTCACAAAACATCTTGGCCCTAAAAACAGCTCCTAAGGTAAAATTTGTTAAGAGTAGAGACGAGGACTTTTAAGAGGCTTAAGAGTTTCTATAGCAGAGGACAGAATGGTGTAAAGAAGAAATATTCTCCAAACACTGAACGTAAAGCTAAAAGTACATCCAACCAACAATCCAAAAGTGCAACTTAAATAAACTGTCCTGTGATCATGTAAACTGGTAAAAGCTGAGACATTTTGTTCCCTTCAATCTGAAATGGATCACAAGTAATAAAATCAGTTTAGTAAATAAATGTGAGAACTTTAATATAGTAACTACTGTGTGGAAATCGGCTGCTTCAAAAGTCGACACATTTTCAACATTTGACTGTTTAATTATCTGTAAGATATTTCGCCTATAACAGAAACTTTGCATAAAGTAGCCTGTAGTCATGATTATACAAGTTCATTATATACAAACATTATGAGCTCATTTCAAAACCTTTACAGAGGGTCAGCGGTTATTTATTATTAACCAATCACAGTCCATGAATTGCTGCATCATCCCTAGTAACGGGGGTACTTTCCTTAGTCAGAGTAATTCTGAGAAGTTTCCTAAATCACTTTTAGTCTAGGACTCCCAGCAAGGACTTTTAGGGGTAAGATAGGAGCTCTCTGAGAGAATTCTAACAAGCTTTGTGAATACGCGCCCAGGTGTTTAATCAGAGGGGATTTACAGCCCAGGGGGATTTTCTTTATAGGGGAGACCAGTCTTCCATATCTGGACAGTTCTGCAGCGATGACACTGTCGGGTATGAAGGGAGGGACGTTGGACAGAACTATTTTCTTGGCTGGGGAGCTCAGGGGAGAAACCAGGATGTGCTCGTTATTAACACTGATTCCGGTCTGGACGAGTTTAGCCACTTTATCTACACTATTAACAAACGTGACAACAGCGCTGTTCATGTGGGAAGCAGAGACGATGTTCTCATGTCCCACCACATCACCAACCGCTAACACACACTCCTCTAAACTCGCCGCGCACACCACGCGCACACCACGTGACACCGCGCCGGCGAGTTAAACTCTCAAACCAGAGCCACCATGCTCCAGCAACACACACACACACACACACACACACTCAGTCGCATGCGCACACGCACACACACATGCAGCCAACCGCGCACACACACAGCCAAAAGATGTAATAAATGGCAAAAAACAGCAAAAAGAAAATTGGCAAAACGCCAATCGCTCTCACGCGCTCTACACGCCACACTCGCTTCCCTGCCGCACCGCGCATGCGCAGAGAGAGAGAGAGTGTGAGAGACAGAGAGAGAGAGAGAGAGAGAGAGAGAGAGAGAGAGAGAGAGAGAGAGAGAGAGAGGTTTCTCCATCAATCTGTGACTAATGGCTGTGGCAGAATGACTGAAGCAGGATGAGAGGGATTTAAAGAGAGAGAGAGAGAATATTAAAGGGGAAAGCAAAGAGAGGAATTCATGGATGAAGAAGGAATGAAGGGATAGAGAACGATCAGATGAAGGAAGAGAGGAATGTGAGATGGAGGGATGGAGGGGACTGGAGGGAGTGAGAGACGCACTTAAAGCCTGAGATGGTGTAGGAGGATTTGTGCTCAGCATAATGCTGTTGTCCCTGGCAACGGCCACCTTCTTCCTGTCTCACTCTCTGTCTCACTCTCTCACTCTCACTCATGCACTCACTCTCTTTCAGTCTCAATCCATCTATATCACTCTAATTGTCTCACAGCCTCACCCTGTCCATCTGTCTCACTATCTCTCTGTCTCACTCGTTTTTTATTCTTTTTCACTCATTCCATCTTCTTGTGTCTCACTGTATACTAATAACTTAACACACACCAATATAATGTAATATTAATGACATAATATTAATGACACACTAAACCCCCCCCCCACCCCCCCCCCCCCCCCTCCACCCCCGGTGTCTTGGGCTGGTGTCCTTGTGAGGAAATCATCTCCTAAGGTGTGTGATATTCTCACGCTTCTCTCTGATGCTCTACAGCTTCAACTCATTCCATCATCGTCTCCTCCTTCTCCACTTTCCCTCTGATTCGCTGGAATCTGGTTAAAGATCTGAAAATAACCACACGTGACGGTAAAGTGGGAACCGGATCCTGTGGAGTGGAGACGGAACCGGGCAGAGGCGAGACGTCTGAGTCACGTCAAATCTAATAACACCCTGAGAAATCATCTTTTCTAAACCAAATTAGGTGTGTGTGTGTGTGTGTGTGTGTGTGTGTGTGTGTGTGTGTGTGTGTGTGTGTGTGTGTGTGTGCGTGTTATGATCAGTGTTGGATGTAACGCGTTACAAATTACGACAAATTTTTGATGTAACGAGTAATCTAACGTGTTAGGTCCGACATTTAAGTACTCAGTTATTTAGTTATATTTTCTAAAATGTAAGCCGTTATTTATGTAATCCATGAGCCAGACAGCAGTGATCCCGTTAGTGTGTGTGTGTGTGTGTGTGTGTGTGTGTGTGTGTGTTCATGTGTGTGTGTGTGTTCGTGTGTGTGTGTGTGTTCGTGTGTGTGTGTGTTCATGTGTGTGTGTTCATGTGTGTGTGTTCGTGTGTGTGATGATTGCTCCTGGTGCTGAGTCTCGAGCGTGACGATCAGCCGCGTGTTAAAGTCACCCCCCCGCGGCCCTCCCCCTGATGTTTCTCCTCTAGAAGCCTTTAATATTTAAGAAGGATTAAAATAACTCCAATAGGGGCGGAGCATGTGACCATTAAACATTTATATTTATTTAATGTTTTATACTTATGAATATTTAATGATGAGGAGGAAGAGAAGGCAGGTGATCAGCAGTGCAGGGGGCGGAGCTTCATCCAGCACTTCCTGTTACTTCATAGTTCAGTTCTGGTAGCAGGTGAAGCAGAAAGTCACCAGACGGTGGCGTGGACGTAACGCCGCTCCTCACTCAGGCTGAGATCAAGAGCAGACACTACTAAGACTGAAACACGCCCCTGTTTTACATAAACTCCACCCCCTGTGTGTTTAACAGCACTGAAGCTCTGAATCGTATGTGTGTGTGTGTGATCCTCACTGAGTGTAATCACTGTGAGATACCTAAAGAGAAACACTCAGACCTGCAGCCACGCCCCTGCAGCTGGAAAGCTAACTGGTCTCTACTGTTCCTTAGTGAACCTTCCTGGGTTTTACTGGGTTTTATTGGTCGTTACTTTTCTTTACTGGTTTTTACAGTTCAAGCGCCAGGACTCAGATGCTCCACTGACCCACAACAACAAACTACAACTTCCAGTAAAGATTAATTACAGGAATACAGTTATTATCTTGTGGCTTGTCTCTAAGCTTTGGCAAAACAAATGTAAATATTTCTCATGTCAATAAAGCATCTTTAAATCTGAATCTTATTCGTGTGACCAGAGGAGTCATGTGACTGGAGCTTAATCAGCTTAAGTCAATTTCACTCATGTTTTTAACTGTAGTGACGTCACACACGGCACTGACACGGGTTTCAGCACAATGACGTCTCCTCACTTTCACATTAAAACACAATCGCTCTTTCTAACACACACACACACACACACACACACGCACGTGGCAACACTCACTTTGCTAATCTATCCTAAGAACAAAGCTAGCCGAAGCTAAAAATATAAATTACACGTGAACGCATATGTGGATGTGTAGACGCACGTAGTCCGATACACTCTGGAATCTCCATAAAGTATGTCTGTCTGTCTGTCTATTTCTATCTGCATCTCTCTCTCTCTCTCTCTCTCTCTCTCTGTATCTATCTGTCTGTCTATCTACCTGTGTATCTACCTGTTTGTCTGTCTGTTTGTCTGTCTGTTTGTCTGTCTGTCTAAAACCCGATGCAGATTCCTGTACTGGCGTTCACGCTGTGTATCTTTGGCTTGTTCATTATCAGAACTGAGGTAAATTCTGCACAAGACACACCCACATGTCGCGATCTCTGCGTGAGAGAACTATAAGAGTGTCGTCACCTGACCGTGGGGTCCGAGTGCCTTCGGCCTCTCAAAGGTTAAAGTGTGTAACGTGTGAAGGATCTTACAGGAGCTCAGGAGCTTCTAAAGCACAAACAGGAGGATCTGCTTCTTCCAGAGATCAGACGAAGACGTGATGCGTGACACCCCAACGTCCCTCACATCCACGCCCCCAGATTGACAGTAGAGGAGGGTCACAGCAAGGGGGCCATGCCAAAGTCACAGGGAATGGTCCAAGTCAGTACTGCCAGGGGAGACGTGACCCTCCGCGACGCTCTGCGACCCCGCCGTGCAGACGCTGATGAAGGTCGGATTCAGCCACAAGCAGAAGGATGAAAAAAACTGAAGTGGAGCTTACGGCAGATAAACACCAGCAGTGTTCGTGTGTCAGGAGTCCAGCTGGGACATACACACACACTGTCCTCCTGATGTAAAGTGTGTGAGCCCTCCACGTCTGATCAAAGCTTTGTGTAGAAGAATGGAAGAACGTCACCTCCGTACATATTTCATGAAGATCACACTCACACTTTCATCTCTCGCTCCTGTAAGAATCAGAGCCTCGGCTCCGGCAGGTCAAAGGTTAATGTGAAAATCAACACTGAGCTTTAACACTGATTCGTTATTATTATTATTATTATTATTATTACATCTCAGATTCCTTTCACACTTTATACCATTATACCACTTTATACACTGAAGGAATATCAGACTCAGTCAGTGTGTGTGTGCGTGTGTGTGTGTGTGTGTTCTCTCTTAACAACTTGAAATCAGTTTTCTGTTCTGCCCTCTCATTCCTGTCATGTGTCACGTCCATCCCACGACCCGTTTGTTTATTTTTCCCACGCTGTCACCTTCCTCATGTTTTCCCCAGTCCATCAGGTATCCTTTCTCACGCCTCCGTTTCCGCCCCGTCTACTCACCTGTTTCTCATCTCCTCCACTGATTACTCCAGCAATTTAAGATTCACGCCTCCATCTTCGTAGGCCGACCCGGCCTTCTCCACCCAGGGTTCTGCCTCGACCGCCTCCTCTACGAGCGGATCTCATGGAGGGATCTCATGCCGCGGTCGTCCTAGGCCTCCGATGGTTAAATTGACACAACCCGCACATTGATTGGGCCAGAAACTCAATCATAGCCTGGAGCCAACCATGTTCCACATCATGTTTACGAGCTGCCACCATGCCATGCCTCGACCCCGCCCCCGTGGAGGACCCACAGGACATCACCCGGGTTCCCCCAGATTACCACAACCTCAAGGCTGTTTTAAGCAAATCACGGGCTGTTTCCTCTTCCCCCCATCGGCCATACGACTGCATCATTGACCTGCTCCCAGGCACCACTCCCCCCAAGGGCCGTCTATGCTCCCTGGCACTCAAAGAATGCCAAGCCATGGATCAGTACATCACAGAATCCCTAGCTGCAGGAATAATCCGTCCTTCCTCTTCTCCGGTGGGGCCTGGGTTCTTCTTCATGGGCAAAAAAGATGGTTCCCTTCATCCCTACATTGATTGTAGGGGCCTTAATGACATCACAGTAAAGTACCGGTACCCTCTCCCCCTAATGTCAACCGCCTTCAAACTAGGGGCCAGGATCTTCATCAAGCTCGACCTGTGCCTATCACCTTGTTCGCATTCAAGAGGGGGATGAATGGAAGACAGCCTTCAACACCCCAACAGGACATTATGAATACCTGGTGGTCCCCTTTGGACTTACTAATGCCCCCGGACGTTCTCAGGGACTTCCTCAATTCTTCTGTATTTGTCTATCCTGATGACATCCTGATCTTCTCTCAGGACCCAGAAGAACACCAACATCATGTTCGGCAGGCGCTGCAGAGGCTGCTAGAGAACAGCCTGCTCGTCAAGGCCAAGAAATGCAAGTTCCACACCACGTCTACCACGTTCCTCTGGTTCGTTATCAGCCCCAAAGGGATCGAGATGGAACCCGCCAAGCTACAAGCTGTCACTAGATGGCCAACTCCCACCTCACGCCAAGAACTTCAGAGATTCCTAGGCTTTGCTAACTTCTATCGTCGTTTTATCCGAGCTCTATCGCTGCCCCTCTAACAGCCCTTACCTCTAACAAGACCCATTTCTGCTGGAATCTGGAATCTAAGAGGGCCTTCAGCGAACTTAAGAAGCGGTTCATCTCTGCTCCTATCCTCACCATCCCAGACCCGTCATGTCAGTTCATCGTGGAGGTCAATGCCTCCGGCACTGGAGTAGGAGGCGTCCTCTCACAAAGATTCACCCTGGATAATAAACTGCACCCCTGCTCCATCTTCTCCCACCGCCTAACTCTTGCTGAAAATAATTATGGCATCGGAGATCGTGAGCTCTTAGCCATCAAATTAGCCCTGGAGGAATGGAGACACTGGTTAGAGGGAACGGAGGTCCCATTCCAAGTGTGGACTGACCACAAGAACCTTGAATATCTACGGAGCACCAAGAGGCTCAACTCTCACCAGGCCTGGTGGTCCCTCTTCTTTGCGAGGTTCAATTTCACCCTCTTCTACCGACCAGGGTCAAAAAATACCAAGCTGGACGCCTTGGACCCTGCCACCTGCGAAACTATTTTGCCGTCCCCCTGCTTGCTCGCCGTGCCCGAGCTCGACATCGAAACTAGAGTCAAGCAAGCTCTCTAAGCTGTCACTCCATGAGCCAAGTACAAGCAACGTGCCTCCTAACCGCCTCTTCGTTCCCCTCACTCTGGATTCTCAGGTCCTGGAGTGGGCCCACAGCTCAAAACTCTCTTGCCACACGGGCTCCGCCAGAACCCTGGCGCTAGCCCAGCAGCGGTTTTGGTGGCCCACCCTCAAGGAGGACGCCTTATTTTGGCATGCAACGTCTGCATAAGGTCTAAACATGTCAACACGGCCCCAGCTGGCCTCCTTAGAGCCCTGCCCATCCCTCACCGCCCCTGGTCCAACATTACCCTGGGCTTCGTCACTGGGCTACCCATCTCCGCCGGCCACACCTGCATCATGACTGTGGTGGTCTGGTTCTCAAAAGCTGCCCACTTTATCCCCCTACCAAAACTCCCGTCCGCCAAGGAAACTGCCGAACTCATGATCAACCACGTTTTCAAGCTCCATGGCCTGCCTATGGACATTGTCTCAGACCGGGGTCCACAGTCCACCGTTCAGTTTTGGAAGGCATTCTGTAAGCTGATTGGGGCCACTCCCAGCCTGTCCTCAGGCTTTCACCCTCAATCAAACAGCCAGACTGAGAGGAAGAACCAGTCCCACAAAATTGCCCTGAGATGCATGGCCACTCGGGATGTTACCTCCTGGAGTAAGTTCCTACCTTGGATTGAACACGCCCACAACTACCAGACTTCTCACCTACCAGTCTTCCCCCCTTCCAGTGCTGCATGGTGTACCAACCACCCTTGTTCCCATCTCAGGAGGAGGAGGTCAGCGTCCCTTCAGCCCAATCTTTTGTCCGCCATTGTAGAAGGACCTAGGTCCAAGCAGGGGTCAGCAGGGTCTACAAAGAACAAGCAGACCGTAGACGCTCCCAGGCCCCTAAATATAGAATAGGACAAAGGGTCACGCTCGAAAACTACCGAAAACTTTCCCCTCGCTATGTAGGCACATGATTACCAAGATTGTCAACCCTTGCGCTGTCCCAAGCTCCCCTCAACCATGCGGCAAATCAACCCAACTACGCCATCTCGCTTTGCAATTTGGTTTTGACGGTTCGCGGATTGATTTCCCAGTGTTCGACCCTTGCTTACGCATCCCGGCCACGCCCCCACAACATATTACAGTCATTATTCGCACTAGGATTCACCTCGTTCTGCTTCGTATTCGTGACAGTTCCCCTGTGAGACCCCGAGGTGCGCTCTCGCTCTCTGAGGAGATTATTTTCTCCGGTTCTCTCCTCACTTAACCACACACACACACACACACACACACACAACTCCAAACTGGTGCTATTTGGGATTTTTTTGCCTCCTCAGTGGGAGAAGGACTTTACCTGAGTGCAGGTGGGAATACAGAGTGATGGAGAGTCATTAGAGAGAGAGAGGAGGACCTTTTCATCTGCTGGGTAAAGCACAGAGCAGAAAAAAACATCAAGTGTCTCTCTCACACACACACACACACACACACACACACACATTAGACAGTGTTTTAATGCAGAGGGACATGTGCCAGCTCTTTTACTCACTGTTTTTCCATCTAGCCTTCACCCTACTGCCACACACACACACACACACACACCAGACTGCATGAATCTCTCTGTCACTGTGATGGATGGACAGAGTCACAGAGAGAGAAAGAGAGAGACAAATGAGAGCAATAGAGAGAGAGAGAGAACCTAAAGACGGTCTTAATTCATTAGACTGAGAGGAGCTCTTTATAAATACTGTACAATAATGCAGAGAAGGGGCGGAGTTATGGGCAGAGTGGTGGGTGGAGTTACAGATTGAGTCGGCAGGCAGTTGGATGGGGTGATGGGTGGAGTGTAAAACGTATGTTAAACTATCAGTGCAATACATGTGTGCAATAATAACAATAATCTTTCTTTATCTCTCTCTCTCACACACACATATACACGCGCGCACACACACACACGCATGCACACACATACAGACCTTTACTGTGTGCTGAATGCTGTGTGAAGATGTAAAGAATTGTGTGTGGAGCATTACTCCTCCCTGCCACTCAAGTCTCACATACACACTCAATTCTGTAACCTCAGTACGTGTGTGTACTCCTCAGTTCCCCTCGAGGATCCTCAGGGGTCGAGGGCGAGTCCGAGTGTAAAATGCTGCAGTACATAACCCATATATTGTGTAGTGTTGTGTGCAGTGTTGTGTACAGGTAGTCCCCTACTTATGAACAAGTTCAGTTCCAGGAGCACGTTCGTAAGTCAGATTTGTTGAGTCTGACAAAGTCTGACAAAGTGAGTCTTATACTGTGTGTGAAGCAGAGACAGGAGAGGAGGAGGGTTATTGTGTATGACGACTTTTACACACACACACACTCATGTATACACACGCATGGATGTTGACTTTATTAGTGAGGCACTTCGCACTGAGACTGAGCATTGAAGACGATTATCCACAATCCTACAGTGCAAGAGAGAGAGAGACTCATTTCTCTCGCACACACACACGCACACATACACACACATACAACATACCGGACTTTAGACATTTTATACATTCACTTACACACTGAAAATATTGCATATAATTGTAAATATTGATATCTGGTGCACTGCAGTTTCTATTTTTTGTACGATACACGTGATATACTGCCTCGATTTTTTCACAACTATGAATGTCCGTAGAACCGCGGTCCGTTCGTATCTGGAGAAATTTGTAACTCAAATGTTCGTAAGTTGGGGACGACCTGTATAGTATTGTGTGTAGTGTGTAACCATACAACACAATAGTGACACTTCCGAACTTCTCCCACTGAGACACAAATCACTCCTCAATGACACATGGTGTGTGTGTGTGTGTGTGTGTGTGTGTGTGTGTGTGTATGTCACAGACAGTCACAGACTGTAGATGTCCTTCATGTTCATTTCACAACCAGTCTCACGGAGCGCCTCAGGGGATTGTGGGTAACACTTTGGTAATATAAAACAAAGACCTAAGTGCTCTTCCTAACTCCACCCCCACAGCCGCACCCTTCCTGTCCCTCAGTGTCGCTTCCACAGAGGATGAACCTTAAATCTCACAAGGTCACGATAAAACCTGCTCCTGAATTCTTCTTTGTGACAATGACAACTGTTCAAAGCGTTATACAAATAAAATAGAATTGAAGTGAAAAGAGAGGAACGATCACAAAGAACCTGCAGATAAACACTGATTTTATAAACACTTCATCAGGACTGGGGGCAACATAAACACACACACCGAGCTTCGTCTGAACTAAAGACCTGTACAGTATTGTGTGTAGTGTAGTGTGTAACCATACAGCACAATAGTGACACTTCTGAACTTCTCCCACTGAGACACAAATCACTCCTCAATGGTGCACTGTACACACTTGGGTTTCATTCAGTCACATTTAGCTGTATTACACACACACACACACACACACACACACACACACACACACACACACACACACACACTGTGGTCTCCAGTTTATGTTTGTAAATGATGTCTCGTGCTCCCAGAGCCACTCTCTCACTCTCCGAGTCCTGGAATATACTCGTTCCATCAGTGAAGAAGAAACCCTCCACAGATGTGATGTGCTGGTGATTCAGTGCATTCAGGTGGTCATGTGACTTCATTTGATCTCCACATAACGTTGCTGAGTCTCGACCTGAGCGACTGAAGCGACCCCAGATCATAACACTGTCTCCAGAGGCTTGTACAGTGGACACTATGCATGATGGGAGCATCGCTTCATGCGCTTCCCTTCTCACCCTGACACGCCCATCACTCTGGAATAGACTCTGTCTGGACTCATCAGGTCACATGACCTTTCTCCATCGCTCCAGAGTCCAGTCTTTATGATCTCTAACAAACTGAAGACTTTTCTCTGATGAGTCTCAATAACGAGACACACAGATGTTTAGTCCCAATCCTGTGAGTTCTCATCACACTGTGTGTGTGTGTGTGTGTGTGTGTGTGTGTGGAAATGCTCTAACTTTTGCTATTTAAAAATAGCTTTGATTTTTACTATGTGACTTCAGCAGGTGTTTAATTGATCTCCATCACACACATCCAGGACATTTCAGCGTTACAACCCAATTCTGATTATTTCATCTCAATCTCCCTAGTTGTTGTCTTTGCTTAATGCATGAAAATGATTGGACTCTTGTGATACGGCAAATTTTTAGACCAGTCAGGGAAAAGAAAAACAAACAGAAAAAGAAAAGGTTTTAAACCATGTATTTATTTCTGTGAAATGTTTGTGTTCCTTAAGAAAGGAAAATGTCAGCAGCTCTCAGTAGAACATCACACATTAAAAGAAAACAGGAGACGTATGGATAATCCAAGCTGCCAGAACATTCCAAATGTCACAGAGAGCTTGTAGGAGATACACACACACACACACACACACACACACACACACACACACACAACCTAAACCGAACACTGTTGAAATGTTCCTGAGGCTGTTATTCAGTTCGCGATGTTCTCATGAGTTCCTGTAAAGCGTTCTAGTTTTACTTGTTAAAATAAATTCTAAACATAAACAGCTGGATGCAGCGCAACATCACAGCTTCAACACGTCGCGTCCCCCTGAGACACATCTCACTGTACAGTCTGAACCCGTCCATACACACACATGGTGTCTCAGCCCTGCGCATTAGCGCCGTGATACAGTTAGTGGCATGCATGTGTGTGTGTGTGTTTGTGTGTGTGTGCTTGTGTTAGCGTAACTAATCATGGCCAGGATTTTCCAACACACACTAAGGGCTCTAACAAGCTCCAGCTTTTATCAAAGTGTGAGTGAAATGATGTGAACAGGCGGAGAATCAGCGGGGAATTAATTCCGGCTCCACAATGCAGCGTGTAGCGGCGCAGCCCCTTCACCTGGGAATTCAATACGCTCCAGTTAATGGAAAAATCCCAGAGAGCCGCTGAGCCTCTGGGAGAACGTTCTCCGTCTCGGCCTCCGCCTTATAAAAGCTTCATTACGTTTAGCAGACAGAAGATGTCCAATTACGCTTTAATAAAGGTTCACTTTTACAGAGGCAGAAGTTAAACACGCTGGATATGAGCCTGATAACGGCACCATGAACATGGAGACCACAGAGAACATGGAGAACATGGAGATCAGGAAGAATACAGAGACCACTGAGAACATGGAGAACATGGAGAGGTTCCGGCTTCATGTTTATCTCTCTGTCCCGGTCCTCGTTCCTGAGTCACATGTCTTATGTCCTGCATTGATCTCGTGCTCTCTGGTTTTATTATTTAATCCAATTCCTTTTTTTTTTTTATTGTTTCCCTCCATCATCACTATAGTCTGTTTATAACTGCATTATACCTGTCTGTCTCTCTGTCTGTCTCTCTGTCTGCTCTTCTTCTCTCGTATACCTTTTTAACTGTAATGACTCTGTGTACTTCCATGAAACCATAGAGCTACACGTGAACACACGCACACACACTGCAGTCTCTAAAGGCGAAGTGAATAATTGAATCAGTCTCAGGTCAGTGCACTGATTAATTCCGGTTTTATTTTCTCACATTCGGAGCGGAGTGGAGCGAGCAGTGACAGAAGGAGGATGGGAGTGTTCTTATGACTGGAATGCTAACGCGCGCGTATGTGTGTGTGTGTGTGGGTGCACATATAAAGTTAAACTGGGTTAAAGACGCCGTGACCGCGAGTGGGTCAGATGAAGATCCTCCTACATTCAGTTCTGGAATATTTCTGTCTCTAAAGTGGTTCAGGAGTGTGTGTGTGTGTGTGTGTGTGTGTGTGTGTGTGTGTGTGTGTGTGTGTGTGTGTGTGCGTGAAAGAGGGAGAGAGAGAGAGTTGATGTATAAATGTCAATACAGAAAATATGAAGCCACTACAGCCTGCTCAGTGCATAAGTAATGGCACCCCAATCCGTTTTTGTGTGTACATGATGAGTAGATTCTCTCTTGTTTCTCACTTACATAAGCGATGATGTCATCGAGTTTCTAGAGCAGAAGAAACCACAGTGTTTGGAGCAGAAACATGGCGTGACATCATTTTAAATTAAATATTAGAAGGGGGGGTGGAGAGAGAGGGAGAGAGAGAGAGAGAGAGAGAGAGAGACTGTGACTTTTGGGTGTCTTTAATTTTGAAATATCATGCCATGTCTATCTTATTGACACATAATGGAATTCACTCACTCACTCACTCATCATCTCTACTGCTTAATCCTGTATTCAGGGTCACGGGGGGCCTGGAGCCTATCCCAGGAGACTTGGGGCACATGGCAGGGTACACCCTGGACAGGGTGCCAATCCATCGCAGGGCACACACACACATACACTCACTCATTCACACACTACGGGCAATTTTTTGGGAACGCCAATTAGCCTAACCTACATGTCTTTGGACTGTGGGAGGAAACCAGAGTACCCGGAGGAAACCCACCAAGCACGGGGAGAACATGGAAACTGCACACAGAGACGGGAATCGAGCCTGGCCGGGGATCGAACCCGGACCCTGGCGGTGCAAGGCGACAGTGCTGACCACTACACCACCGTGCCGCCCATAATGGAATTAATAAGTAAATTAATATTTAGATGAACAAGTTAAAAAATAAAAAGTACATTTTAAGAAAGCAATTTTACCTTTCACATGAGTAAACAAAGTTAAATAAAATAATAAAAAATCTAGACATAGTGGACAAAAAGGTCGATAAATAGATAATAACAAATTAAATTCTATATTGAAGTAACATGAAGTAACATAAAGTGAAGTAACATAAAATCATATATGACATAAACACACCCACAAAACAAGAAATTGTTAATAAGTAAATAAATGAAATAAATAAATTGTGGCCATGTGGCCAGTTTTGTTTTGCCAATTAGAAAATTAGTTATGCAAATCTTTTCTTTGTGACTGAGTATTTCGGGCCAAGAATTTACAGTGGAACCTCGGATTGCGAGTAACTTGGTTTGCGAGCATTCCGCAAGACGAGCAAAGATTTGTAATTAACAACGAGTACCGAGTATCATGTATTACGC
This sequence comes from Clarias fuscus, assembly GCA_030347435.1. NCBI lineage: Eukaryota > Metazoa > Chordata > Actinopteri > Siluriformes > Clariidae > Clarias > Clarias fuscus. Next base: position 223,050 of record CM059222.1, on the reverse strand, counting down.
ATGCGCTTCTTGTTTTGACGCCGAGCATCAGATGATCACGACTGAGCCAATGGTTTTTCTCTCCCTTGCGCTGCGGAATTGTGGGTTATCGTCTCCCCGCTGGGTCTTAGTGCTCGTCTTTCACTGGTATAATCAACATCCGTGGACGTGTGTACTGTTTATTATAACACACGTGTGTGCGCGTGTAAAGCAAAAGAAATTATCATTAGAGAGGTTAAAGATCCATTTTATCCTTCTCTGTATCAGCCTACAGTGTGCGCGCATCATTTGACACCGTACACTTACACACACACACACACACACACACACACACTCTCTGCTCTGTCGCGATTCTTTTCAAAGGTAAAGTGCAGGTTAATCTGTTTTATTTTTATATTACAGCAGTGATTCCGTTAGTCTGCACTCAGTCGTTGTTAGAGAGATTTCCTTTTTTTCCTGTAAAAAACGATGTTTCCATTGTCAAATAACGTGCACGCACTGCCGGCTGATACAGACGGGGGGAGGGGGGGTTACTGTGTAAGACGAGGAGAGGGGAGGGGCTAATTCCACACAAACACACACACACATCCAAACACACATACACAGCATCTGCGCGCACAAACAGAAATGTTTAAGTCCATTATGAACAAATGTCTGTTGTATTTTAAATCCTCGACTATTAGACATGCTGTGTAGGTCTATGTTGTCCAGTCCAGTCTTTCTATTTTTTATTCGGCTTGGTTGGTCGGCTCTCCTGTATTGGCAGGTAGAGGACTGGTGCCCGTGTCCAGTGTTGACAATCAGGACAAGATGGCGCCGGTGAGGTCGGCTGCCGTCGCGACTGCTTCGACCTCTTCTACTTTGTTTTTATCTTTTAAGTTACTTTTCAGTAACTTTAAACCGGCAAATTCATCACCATTGAATGCATTAGGTATGACAGAGATACTCTTATTTCTATTGGTTTACAATGTACTCACAATTCGATGTTTTTAACTCCGGATCTGAGCTGGCTGACTGAGATCTTGAGGAAGAACCGACCCGAGTCGGCGGCCCCGAGGGAAACGAGTCGGCGTCAGGAACAGGGTGAGACCCCGTGCACACTGCACACCTTTGCCTAGCATCCTGCTCGCCAATGTCTATTCACTGGAGAACAAACTCGATGACCTCAGGGCCAGGGTAAATTTCCAGAGAGACATTCGGGACTGCAATCTCGTCTGAAGATTGCAGTCCTGCGCTGGACCACGCTATCCAGCCGCAGTTCACCGCATGGACGGACCAATCGATGGATGCACTCGATGACGCAGACTGGGACATGTTCTGAAACAGCTCTGATGACATCAACGTGCACCAGTGTTCACAGAGATATTCAACCTCTCCTTATCTCAGTAGGTGATCCCTACATGCTTCAAGGAGTCCATCATTGTTCCTGTTCCAAAGAAACCCCATCCTGCTTCCCTCAATGAATATCAACCTGTAGCCCTCACCTCAGTTGTGACGTCACCTCAGCTTTGAAGTCAGAGACTTCATCATTTCTTCACTACCAGACACACTGGATCCACTGCAATTTGCATACCACTCGAACCACTCTACGGATGATGCCATCTCTCATCTACTCCACACATCACTCACCTGGACACTAGAAGGGGGAATTATGTTAAAATGCTCTTTGTCGACTACAGCTCAGCATTTAATACCATAATTCCCTCCACACTCACCACCAAGCTGGAGCACCTGGGACTCAGCTCATCTCTGTGTCAGTGGATCTCCAACTTCCTAACTGGCAGACCACAGGCAGTAAGGATGGGCGGCTATGTCTCAGCCTCTCTCACTCTCAGCACTGGAGCCCCCCCTGGGTTGTGTTCTGAACCCCCTGCTATACTCTCTGTACATCTATGACTGCGTAGCCACCACTGTGGTGGTTCTAATCTCTGACAACGATGAGACGGCCTACCTGGAGGAGATTGGAAATCAGGAGAACTGGAGCCAGAGGAACAATCTCCTCCTGAACGTCAGCAAGACAAAGGAGTTGATAGCGGACTTTAGTGCTAAGCAGGAGAGGAACTACCAGACCCCCACCATCAACGAGAGCCCAGTGGAGAGAGTGGACAGCTTCCGATACCTCGGTGTTCACACCACGCTGGACCTGTCATGGTCCTGTCACATCAACACCGTGGTGAAGAAGGCCCTGCAGCGTCTCTACCACCTCAGATGCCTGAGAGACTTTAGACTGCCTTCTAAGGTGCTTAGAAACTTCTACTCCTGCACCATAAAGAGCATCCTGACGGAAAACACCTCAACCTGATTCGGGAACAGGACCATGAAGGACAGACGAGCCCTACAGAGGGTGGTTCAATCAGCTGAACACATCATCCACACCGAGCTCCCTGACCTTCAGTCGATCTACAACAAGCGGTACTGGACCAAGGCCGGGAAGATAGTGAAAGACCTCAGCCATCCCAACAATGGACTGTTCTCTCTGTTGCAGTCAGGAAAGCGCTTTCGCTCCCTGAAGGCCAACACAGAGAGACTGAGGAGGAGCTTCTTCCCGAAGGCAATACAAGCGAACTTTAACTTTTTACAAGGACACAAAATATGTTTACACATGGAACATTTGCACACTTGCACACTTTAAACTTGAACTGCAGCCTTGCACATTATCCTGCCAATAACTGGACACTACATTACATTACTGGACTGCACTACATTACATTTCTATTATATTTCATGTACTATATTCTGTTTTTATTATATATTCTTTAACTTTTTTATATTTATCTTCTATTTTATTTTCATTTTATTCTTATTGCTGTATATTATGTAAATTGAAGTGTTTTCTATTTTTAAATCTCTTTTTTTGTAATATTGTAGGTCAACAGCAGTCGTATAAGCATTTCACTTCATATCATACTGTGTATGACTGTGTATGGACAGGACGTTAAATATCTGAATATTGTTTTTATCTGAATAAAGTTTGAATTTGAATTTGTGTAAGGGATAACCCCTAGAGGGCGCCAAAGCGCCCTGAGTCTTTTGTTTGTAGTTTATTTTTGTACTTCAGTTCTCGTTATACATCTCGGTCAGGTGACGTGGGCGCTCACCTGAACCGAGTTGGTTATTAGTTTGATTATAAATAGTTTGGTTTCTTTGAGGTTTTCGTCTTGCATCTGTTGATTTTCACCTCGTTCATGTCCGTTCATTGTGCTTCGTGTTTTGGTTTGTTTTATATCAAAGTCTATTTGTTTATTTAATTTCCCTGTTTTATGTTTAAATAAAATACATCGTTTCCTTTATACACCTGGATCCTCTGCATTTATGCCTCGCACCCAAGTTCGTGACAATTTGTTCCAAAAGAAGTCCACTATCCTTTTCTGAATCTCTCTGACTGTTGTTTCTGGTGGTTCAAGGGCTGTGAACCTGTGCCACAGCATCGAGGCAACCAAACTGTTGGTGACCAGTACCTGTAAGGCAGCTGGGGCAGGACCCAGGTCCATTTTGACAACTTTGCACTTCTCCATCAATTCCTCCCAGTGTTTTTGCAAGTATTTTTGTCCCCTAGATAGATTACCAGGTATTTAATACCTGTTCTTTCCCATTGCATGTTCCCTGGAAGTTTGGGAATTTGTTTTCCCTGCCACTGACCTGCAATAAAACTTTCATATTTGCCCCAGTTAACACGTGCAGAAGATGCATCCTGATACATTTTAAGTCTATTGTAGAGGGCTTGAATAGTTTCTTGGTCTATAGATAAAAGCCCCAGGTCATAAAGTAAAAACATTGTCCATTATTGTGCGTCCAGGTATCCAGACAATAAGTCTGACTTGTGTGCATTATTTTGCCTATTCCTTTAGTCTGCTTGATAAACACTTTGATACTATTTTACAGTCTGTACATAAAAGAGCCACAGGTCTCAATTTCCCTTTTTTTGGAAGCAGAGATAGAACAGCCCATGTGCAGCTTGTAAGTAGTTTCCCATTGTTTATAGACCAGTTAAAACCTCCTGTAAATCTGCTACCTGTGTTTCCCAGAATTGTTTGTAGAATTCGGCTGGGAGTCCATCAATGCCCGGTGCTCGTCCGGTGGATAGCTGCTGTACTGCAGTAGTTAGTTCCTAAAGTTCGATGTCCGTGTCTAAGGCTTCCTTTTGCTCCTCTGTTAGCTTTGGTAGTTCCTTTGTTATTTCCTCTCTGTGTTTCGGATCAGTAGGCTCCTCGTGGTATAGGTTCTTGTAATAATCCACTGCAATTTTTCATCTCAATTTTTGAGATGTAGTTGTGCTGCCATCAGGGCGTTTTAAGTACAGCACTTGGTTTTGTCGTCGGGTTTTCCATTCCAGGTTGAAGAAGTAGGTGGGTGGGGCATCGATGTCTTTGATGTTGGAGATTTGTGATCTTATAAGGGCTCCCTTGGCCTGCTCGTGTAAATAAGAGCTTAGTGCCTTCTTTTTCTTTCTCAGGAAATTCTTTTTTTCTTTTCATTTTAAGCACGTATTTCATTTTCTAGGATTATTATCTTCCTCTCTAATTCTTCAAATGCATTTTTTATTGCATTTGTGTGTGCTGTATATTGTTGACAAAATGTTTTAATTTGTGCTTTCCCCACCTCCCACCATGTGCCTAGGGTTGTAAAGTCTCCTTTCCTTCTTCTCCATTCTTCCCAAAAGGTTAAAAATATAAAACAGAATCTTGGAGCAGTTTTAGGTTAAAACACCAGTAAAATCGAGGTTTTGTTTTGTCAGACAATATAAAATCTATTGTAACCATGTGGTGATCTGAAAACCCGCTGGGGTGAATGGAACTCTTCAAGATTTAATTTCTGTCCGTTTTTTGTGATGTAAAATCTATCCAGTCTCGCAGCACTTATTCTTGTGTCGGTGACTTAATTATTTTATTTTTAAATTTCTTTTCTAAGAGTCTTTCTTTTTTCTCTTTTCGTAGTTTTGTTGCCATTTTTTTTTAGGCAAAACCTCTTTTTTTTGCTTAGTTGTGCTAGACTGGTGGATTTTTGTACTTTTTCTATCGAGACCAGAAATTTGTCTGTATCTGAGAAGTAGTCAGATACTTCTATAGAGTCTCGATATGTTGTATCAAGAAAGTTATTGATTTCTTCTAACGTGTACATTTCAGTGGTTATGCTGTTCTTCTTTCTCTTCTTTGCAGTAGCATTGTTCTCTGCCTTTTCTTCTCCAGACTCATTATCTTCATCATCCTCATCGTCTATGTCTGTTAGTTCCAAATCAGGTTCACCGTCCATGCTCGCTTCTTCTGTGGCACTTCTGTGCTTCTCTTGAAGCATTTTTTCATTGTTTTTCTTACTGTCAGGTTTTTCCGGAGTTCTATCTGCATTTTCTTTAGTTGTATTTATTTCGTTTTTTTTATCATTATTATTATTTCTTTTTTTTCCGTTTATTATCCGTATTGCTCACTGCTGGACCCGTTTGTTCTGTTTCCACACCATTGTTCTCTGTTGTTACATTCTTACTTTCCACCAGTGCGGCTCCACCTTCATTCCCCTCCATCACATCACTGCTCTGAGTTTCCATCTCAACACCGTCCTCATCTACACTGTGCTCCA
>CM059222.1:170000-215000 GCA_030347435.1 Clarias fuscus | reverse complement strand
CACCCCCCGAAGTAGTTTTCTCCATTTTCTCCTGAGGAATGTTGATGCTCTCCCGAAGTGTCATCGAGAGAATCACATACAGACTGAGAGCGAGTTTTACTGCACCGAGCGCTTGCCATGCCACTGCGTGCACAAAACATACAACTCAAGCAAATATCTTTGTTCATTTGTGTAGTACTGTACATATACACAGTATTACACAGATTACATTTATATACTGTATATATTTATATATGGATAGAAGCTCCCCACAACACAGAAAGAGTGAATGAAGCTTGAAATGTGCTTTATTTTGAGACAGGAGAGTCCTATAACACGCTGTATAACACGCTGTATAACACTCTGTATAACACGCTGTATAACACGCTGTATAACACGCTGTATAACACTCTGTATAACACGCTGTATAACACGCTGTATAACACGCTGTATAACACTCCGGTTTACGGCCTGATGATGGCGTGCTGAAGAATGTTTCACGCAGTTTCACAGGTTTGAATGTAACCCTATCGGTAGCACAATTTTAACAATGCACGACGTATCGTCAGCACACCAGATTTACACGCAAGTGCCGAGGGGGCGGGGCCGTGTGAGTGCGTGAGAGAGGAGACGCAAACACTGGCACGGCTCACAGGAACACAACACACGTAACACACCATCTGGATAAACAGTACCGTCTCATCCCGTACCTCGGGTCAGTGAACATGATATACGTTAAAAAGCTGAAACCCTGTACTGTATACAGGAGTCATGATGACACACACAGGAGTCCCGTTGACGTACAGGTAACACTCCTGTAGAAACCTGAGTGACTGGAGCAGAAACACACTCCTGTAGAGCTCGAGAGCAGGCTGTTGCTCAGCGCGATTCATTTCACACTCAGTCTCCCAGTTAGAGACAAATACTTTCACAAAATGATTATTGACGGATTGATTTTCAGTCAAATAGTTTTATAGCCATGCTGGGACGTCCTCAAATAAACAACAACAACAATAATAACAATAATAATCATTTAAAATAATAATAATAATAATAATAATACAGTTCTGTAAATAAATATCTCCATTCTGACATCCAAACATTATTGTTTGTTTATTAAGTTTGCAGATCTGTGTATATGTAACTATAAAAAGATACATTTGCATAAATAAATATGATTTTTGGAGAAAGCTCCTGAACACTGGAGGGTTTTTGTTCACATTTAGACGATGTGGATTTTTATTATCAGAGTCAGAAAGAGAAACATTAGAATACTTCACACCGTGTGGTCCACACACACTCACACACACACATACACACTCACTCACACACACTCACACACACACATACACACTCACTCACACACACACACACACACTCACACACACAGACCTAAGGAGTAATTTTACACTACGCAGTTCTCTCACTGCTCACACACCCGAATAAAGGCGTTAAAATCTCTCTCTCACACACACACACACACACACACACCATAAACACAACCCTGCTGAAGATTTAATACCAAAATCATCTCCTCACATCTGTCAGTGTCCGAACCCCCCCATCCTCACACACACACACACACACACACACACGCTGCACTGATATAAATCTGCGTTAAAGCGATAAAATAAACAGTATTCAGACTGCGCGCGCGCACACACACACACACACACACACACACGCGCGCGCGCATGTCGGATTCGAACAGAAACATGAGCTGAGTGAATCTGAGAGCGCGCGCGGTCCTACCTGAGGAGAGCCTGAGCGCGAGCCTGAGCAGCAACACCGCGCGCGGGTGAATGGAACCGAGATGTGATAGAGAGAGAGGGGGGGGGGGGGGGGGGGAGTGTGTGTGTGTGTGTGTGTGTGTGAGAGAGATGTAATCTCAGATGAGTGACTGATCCAGGATCAGCGCTGAGTGAGGAGTCACAGCCTGGTGCTGATGGAGGAGCAGGACTTCACTGCAGCAGTGTGTGAGTGTGTGTGTGTGTGTGATGTGTGTGTGTGTGTGAGTGTGTGTGTGTGTGTGATGTGTTCAGGTTAAATCCATCACCCGGATCCAGGCTGTTGCTATGATCGCCAAACATGACCACGCCCCCTACCGGCAACGTCATGCAACAGCTTTCTACACACACACACACACACACACACACACACACACACTCACACACTCACATAATAATAATAATAATAATAATAACGTTTTGAATAATAAAGACCAACATAAGAGGCTAATTTAATCTGTGTTTTTATACATAAATCTGATGCTCGTCTCCGACGCTCTTCATGTTCTCAACATCTCATCAGGGGGAGGAGGAAGTCCTGCATTCATCATTAATAAGTGCTTTATCCTGGATCCTCAGTCTATGTCTGGAATATCTAGCATGAGGAGGGAATACACCCTGGCTAGATGACACACACACACACACACGCACACACACACTCACACACACACATGAAACCCAGGTCCTCCAGAAGATGTTGTGGGAAATCTGGTGTAATGTTTGCTCTGATTAACGCTTCATGTCATTTAGAGTTAACTGTGATGAATGAATGAAGTTACGTTTCTAAATGTGTGTGTGTTTGATCTGAGAGAGAGTTAGTGAATGCTTCAGGAGAACACATCAGGAGAGCTCAGGTGTGCATGAAGGTGAAGTGGAAAAAAGTTTATCTTATGAAGATGTTAAAAAAAAACAAGAAACACCAACATGTCTGCTGTGGTTTTGTGAACTTTCAGAACACAGATGTAAATGTGTGTGTGTGTGTGTGTGTGATCATGTGAACTTTCAATAACCTGAGATCAGGATGTAATCTGTAACTGTGAGAAGATGTTGTGTATCTCTGTGAATTACTCCAGGTAAGCTCCATGATCTGTCGAATTAAAATAGAAGAGAATTAAATCTCCACTTCTTCTCCACGACGGACCTGTGTTTCTCCTTCTAATTAATCTTTAGCCCTGCTAAGTCAACTAAACACCTGTGTGAACACCAACACCACATAAGAGTGGAGAAACCTCCTGGCCCTTCCCTGAAGATCACACTTGTGTAAATCTGGACAGACGACTACCTTCTCTCTTTGTATTACCCTCCTGCCATGGTTTCTCATTTAGAACATCAGGAGGACCAGGAGGACATTTCACCCACAGAGGTGACCGTTTGCTCAGTCCGTCATCATCTCAAGACTCCACTGCTGTAAATTTCTCTTCTCCAGCTGATCGACCAAGAGGCTCAATGATGTGTGGCCCTTACGTTCTCCCCTATCTCCACACTCCTGCTTTCTTGTAGCGCCACACGCTGCCTGCTGCTTCTGCATCAGATTTAAACTACCAAAACGGATTCCACCTGCCTACAGTGTCTAATCACTGCCCACTCTGTACCATCGTTCTCTCTAAGTTTTTAAGTACTCCTGAGGTATAAAACCTCAATCTATTTTTCAGGTTCTCCTGTTCCACTCGAGGTTCTCCAAACTGAGATCTGATGATATAAGTAACTGAGATTTGATAGTTGGGGCCAGAAATAGTCCGGCATTCACAATACTCAACAGATCTGCTTTATGGTTGTGAGGTAACTACGCCATCCGTCTTTGATAAGAATGTGACACTGGTGGAACCCCCTTGGAGATGTTTCCTAATATTCCACTGGCTAAAGGTTACCAGAAAGCGAAGGGAGGTGGTGGAGAAATGTTCACACAGTACGGATGTTCTTCCAGCTAGCACATACGCTCACAAATGACCTCAAGCCTTGAGGAACTACAAAAGATAATTCAAAGTAAATGTTCTTACAGCAAACGTACACTTCAAATATCAGAATGAAATCCATGGACTTCCAGTGGAGACTGCCACACCAGGATGGAGTATGGCAGAGGCTCCTCACAGTTCCAGCTTCCATTGAGAGCTCAGGTTTCTGTTTGTATGAACTTTTACATCGTCTCCCTGTGTCCATCTTCTCAGGTGTCCACCCACCTCCCAAAAACATGCAGACAAGTGCACTGACTTTGCTCAGTTGTCACCATTTTGTGAATGAGTGTGTTCATAGTGTCATGTGACAGACTGTCATCATCCAGGGTGCCAGTCTAGCCCCCGTGTTTCATGCATCCATCATCCGACCCTGTGCAGCTCCATCAGTTTACCAGGTCTCTCCCACTCAAGTCACTCTGTACGTGCACAGTTACAGAGGGTAGCTCTTGTTGTGCACAAAGTTCTGGCACCCCTGTACGTTATCAGTAGAACTGGATCAGCATTTGGTATTTAATCCTGAGTTCAGCATGGACGCTGGTGGAGTTTTAAATACTGTGTTAAACACTCACTGCAGTTTAATGGAACGTTCATCACATTGGAAATGAAATCCTTTCTCACAGCCTGCACGCTGTGTGTTAATCATCTCCATCCTTCATCAGGGACACGGGCTGATTTGTTTGTTTGTTTGATGAACTGTGCTGGGATTTACACCCACAGGTCCTCAGCATCGCTTTCTGTGTGTGTGTGTGTGTGTGTGTGTGTGCGTGTGTGTGTGTGTGTGTGGGTGTGTGTGTGTGAACAGAGATGTCGCTGAGTGAAGGCTGAGTGGTGCTAAATCCCTGGCAGGTGATGCTCAGAGGTGGACGTGTTGAGAAATATTGTCCAGTCTTCCAAATGATCGTCCTTCCGTCATGCAGTACGTGAGTCACATGACATGCTCATGGCAATGAGGACCTGTGAGCGTGTTTACTAAGTAGAAACCTCTAGACTCTCCGACTCACGACTCTGGTACTGCAGCTGCGTTCCCATGGCAACAGGCCGCAGAAGTGATAGGAGCAATGAGCCAAGGTAGAGAAAAAGACATGTTGGTTAGACTGCTTAAAAAACCCACACACGCCTTTCCTTTTCCTCCTCATCTCACATCAACATTCTCTGCTTCTCTCACTCTCTACCTCTCTCACTCTGTCAGTCAGTCAGTCAGGCTTCACGTCTGGACAATGAGCAGCGAACCTGTGCAGGTGGTGTGGACGAGTGTCCGTGCCCGACCTAAGGAAAGATTGGTTTGCATCAGGAGTACGCAGAGAGTGATCATCATGTACATCTGCATCGATTAATAAAACAGTGTGTGATTTCACGTGATCACTCGCCTGGTTATGTGTTCATCCAGAATGCAGCGGAATCACTTACACCCTCACTACACCCTCACTACACCATCACTACACCCTCACCTATATTCTCACTACACCCTCACTACACCATCACTACACCATCACTACACCATCACTACACCCTCACTACACCCTCACTACACCATCACTACACCCTCACCTATATTCTCACTACACCATCACTACACCATCACTACACCCTCACTACACCCTCACTACACCATCACTACACCATCACTACACCCTCACTACACCATCACTACACCCTCACTACACCCTCACTACACCCTCACTACACCCTCACTACACCCTCACCTATATTCTAAGTACATTCTTACTACACACTCAGTACACTCTCACTACCCCCCTCTCACTACATCCTAACCGAGACGCTCTCTACACCGTCACTACATCCCACTAATACATTATTGTTTCTATAGTAACAGAGTGTAATTCCAGCTCTATTTGCTAGCTAAACCTGTTCTGTATGAGAATGTCATTTATCCCTCATTCCCTCCTCTGTAGCTGAAGGATCGTGTCTGAGTGACGATGTGGAATGATTCACCGTCTGTGTCTTTAAAACTCCCTGAAATAAAGGCAGCGTTTTTCAGCCGCATTCGCAGATCCTTCACAATGATCCGGCCGTTAGTGACGTAACAGGCGAGGAGTAACGGCTCAGCCGGACACTGAATCACGGTGAAGAATACAGCATCGGGATAAGATCTGAATTATAGACAAAAGTACAGAGTGAGAAATGGAACAGAAATCAGGACGACATCCGTTTAATCCACAGATTTACCTGCTGCTGTGATGAAGGAAGGAAGCGATCTGTCGCTCGTTATTTATCTCTCCATCTCCTGCTTCAGCTAAAAACAGAGACGATCTGAATATCAAGTGGAAATTTGTCTCAGCAGCAGAATGGGCTGCGATTTTACACGTCTACATCTCTACACCATGTTTCACATCTCTACATCACACACACACACACACACACACACACACACACACACACACAGTTCATTTCCAAACACTTCAATGTTCACTGTTACAGGACCATTAGTAAATTCTACACCTCAGACACCTTACAGTTAATCAGTACAGAACAGTACAATTTGCTTCACCCGACCCGCCTCTCTGACCCGCTTTTCTCTGACCTAACTCCCTGACCCGCCTCGCTGACCCGACTCGCTTTTCTCTTATTTGACTCTCTGACCCGCCTCTCTGACTCGCCTCGCTAACCCGACTTGCTTTTTCTCTGACCCGCCTCACTGACCCCTGACCCTTTAATTCTGCTGATGTAGATAAACACGCACCCAGTCTTTTTGTTAAGCATGTTCTCTAAGTACACCATTCCACCCTTTTATAAATTTTGGACTTTCACAAAATGAACATATTCCCTCATGGGCTGCTCATTATCTCATGGTCAAAGTACTGTATATGTATACCAAGTTCTTGCTGTTTGGTAGTGTTGATTTCAGTGTGATTTGTTCTCAGGTAATTAATCAAGAGTAGTTTCAGGCTTCCTTAAGGTGTGAATTGTGGGCAGGGCTTAGCTACATATATTGAAGGTGTCTCGGAAGCGGTAAATAAGCATATCCTGCAACAAAGTTGCCCATGAATCTAGATAGCAAGTGCACATAGAATTGAAGAGAGAACATAGAAAAGAAAGAAATTCTTATTTAGTAAGGAATTACTATTTTTTTTAGACTCATTCTGTCTAGGAGTTAAGGATGTGTGTTCAACCTATCTCTGTCAGTTCTCACAGACCAAGATGCTTTTACTCACACAGCAGAGGCAGATCTCCCAGAAACCTCATCTACCCTCCAGTACTGTCTCATTGTCCTGCACTGGTGGTAGGTGGGCTCTGGAACTGCCAATCTGCTGTAAAGAAAGCAGATTTTATTTCAGCCCTAGCTACCCATTACTCTTTTGACTTTCTGGCACTAACAGAGACCTGGATATCTCCTCAGAACTCAGCTATACCAGCTGCCCTATCCTCTGCCTATATATTCTCTCACTCTCCACGAGAAACTGGCAGAGGTGGTGGTACGGGTCTGCTGTGGTGTAAGAGATGGTCCTTCTCGCCTATTGACCTGTCTCATCACAGTTTTTCATCATTTGAATTTCATGCAGTTAAGGTAACCTCTCCAATTAACCTCCACATCTTCATCTACCGTCCACCTGGCTCTCTAGGAAACTTTCTGGATGAAATGGACATGCTCCTTAGTCTCTTTCCTTCCGCTAACACTCCTCTCACTGTTCTAGGAGACGTCAACCTCCCCTCTGACAAACTCCAATCCTCTTTCCTTCTCCCTCTCCTTAACTCTTTCTCTTTAACTCTAAACAGTTGCCCTCCCACACACAAGGCAGGGAATTCTCTTGACCTCGTTTTTTGCCACCCTTCCCCAGTCACAGATATCACTACTATTCCCCTTCATAAATCTGATCATTACCTGGTATCCTTCACCATAACTCTTCATGTTCTGTGTAAAGCAAACCAGCAAAATTTCTCTTTTGCCTTCACTCATTCATAGAGCTCCTTTGCCCGCTGTCATCTAAACCAAGGAAGACTTCACGTCCTGCTCCTTGGCTATCTGATATATTGCGCAACAACAGGAGATAATTAAGAACTGCAGAGAGAAGATGAAAGAAATCGCAGCTTGATGCCGATCTGGTCTCTTACAGCAGATCATCTAGTCATCTAAACCCACCACCTGTTCATTAGACCCAATCCCTTCCACAATGCTCCAGGCCATCTCACGAGACCTCCTTCCCTTCACTATAACCATCATCAACCATTCCATATTATCTGGTCATGTTCCTGCTGCTTTTAAGAAGGCAAGGTTGTTCCCATCCTCAAGAAACCCTGCCTGGACCCATCAGAAGTTAACAACTATCGTCCGGTATCACATCTCTCTTTTATTTCCAAAATTCTTGAAAGGACTATTTATAACCAAATGTCTCTTTATCTCTCACGGAACAACCTTAATGATCCCAACCAATCTGGATTCAATGTGGCACATTCCACAGAGACTGCCCTTCTGTCAGTCACTGAGAAGCTCCATGCTGCTAGATCTGCTAAACTGTCATCTGTCCTGATCCTCCTGGACCTGTCGGCTGCATTTGACACAGTGAACCACAAGATTCTATTATCTATTCTCACAAGCCTTGGAATTTGTGGAACAGTGTGGCAATGGTTTGCTTCTTATCTAGAAGATAGGTTGTATGATGTGACATGGAGTGGATCCACATCTGCCTCATGTAGTCTCTCTACTGGTGTCCCGCAGGGCTCAGTACTTGGTCCTCTTCTGTTCTCCCTCTATACCCGGTCTCTTGGTAAGGTCATATCAGCGCATGGATTTTCATACCATTGTTATGCAGAGGACACTCAACTTATTCTCTCCTTTCCTCCCTCTGACACTCGGGTTTCCACGCGGATCTCAGCATGTCTGGCAGACATCTCATCCTGGATGGCAGCTCATCAGCTGAAGCTCAATCTGAGTAAAACTGAACTGTTGTTCATCCCTGGTGTCTCATCTCCAGGTCAAGATCTTGTGATATCCCTGGACAACAATCAAATCACTCCTTCAGCCACTGCCCGCAATCTTGGGGTAATCGTGGACGATCATCTGTCATTTTCCCCACACATCGCTAACCTTACTCGCTCTTGTCGATTTCATATTTATAATATCAGAAGAATCCGCCCATTTCTTTCTTCACAGGCTACTCAGGTGCTTGTTCAGTCCCTTGTTATTTCAAGACTGGACTACTGCAACTCACTCCTGGCTGGCCTGCCTCTGTCCACAACTCGTCCTCTGCAACTGATCCAGAATGCAGCAGCACGTCTTGTTTTCAACCTTCCCATGTTCTCCCACACCACCCCACTCCTCCGCTCCTTGCACTGGCTTCCTGTAGCTGCTGCATCAAATTCAAAACACTGATGCTTGCCTACAAAGCTAAAAATGGCCCAGCACCCATTTACCTCTCTGCTCTAATCACACCACGGACTGCACCACGTCCCCTCCGGTCCTCCAGCACTGCTCGCCTCGTCCCACCATCTCTCAGGGATCGAGGGCGGCATTCATCCAGATGCTTTTCTGTTCTGGCATCTAAGTGGTGGAACAAACTTCCTCTAGATGTCCGTACAGCAGAGACTTAAAACTCAAGAAGTATCTGTTTCTCCAATACTTGGACTAACCTCCCCGCCCCACAAAAAAAAAAAACTCTTCCCTCTTATGTTTGACTAATGGGACTTTGTTATTGACCTAGTTAACCCAGTGTAAATATCTATCCAGTGCTGTAAACTTTAAAGCACTTTTTGTAAGTCGCTCTGGATAAGAGTGTCTGCTAAATGCCTAAATGTAAATGTAAATGTCAACGTTTCTCTCGTTCAATAAAGTCATCGTATGGTGGCTGGGGATGGTTTCCATGAAGACTGTCCTGTCATCGGTTGATGCTCTGGGGACCTGTGACTTCAGTTGTTCGATAGCTCAGGACCGGAATCCCCTACAGTCTACCTGAGCCTCCGGGAACAAACTGGACTCCTTTTAATTTTAATTTTAAACACATCTCCTGTTATACTGAACTTCCAGTCTTACACATTATTATGCTGATCAATCCCTGCTCTCCGTTATCACCCAGATGAGGATGGGTTCCCTGTTGAGTCTGGTTCCTCTCAAGGTTTCTTCCTATTACCATCTCAGGGAGTTTTTCCTTGCCACCGTCGCCCTCGGCTCGCTCATCAGGGACAATCTTATCATTTTGATTCACACACATTGCATACAAACTTACTTCTTTTATTGTGTAAAGCTGCTTTGCGACAATGTCAATTGTTAAAAGCGCTATATAAATAAAATTGACTTGACTTGACTTAAAGTGCTTCTCCTGAGTGTGGGTTATAACTCGAGACGGTGCTGCCCTCTAGTGGAATAAACTCATAAACGCAAAGCCATTCATTTATACTGTAATTGATTAATCGAAAATGATTTTCTCTCCGCTCTGGTCAGAACTTCTCTCTCTCTTCTACTAAACACACATACACACACATTTTTATTTACATCAAACAGAACTACAAAATTCAAATAAATACCGTATTATTATTTATTGTTGTTGTTGCTTTATAAATAGTTTTAAATTACATATTACTTTACATCCTAATCAGAATATCCTGCCATTGCTTAATGTTTAGTTCTTAGACTAAAAGTCAAAACATTTAAATATATAAAGTTGTCTTTGATTTGATTAAAGATAAATAACTGTATTTTTCTGCATCTTTATTGAGCAGTTGTTAATAAACCTGCCGCCAGGGGGCAGTATGACGTCAGGTTTCGTTTCTCCTTCAGCAGAAACCTTGGCTGTGATTATGAGTTATTATTTATTAATTTAACTGTAATGACTCCATGTTAGTGCTAAACGAACAGAGAGTGTGTTTACTGTGTGATGTGCTGGGTTAATTAAACAGCAGACGGGAGAAAGTGTGTGTGTGTGTGTGTGTGTTCGCGCGCATTCACGCACTAACAATGTGTTACTTATTACAATTTTAAAACTTTTTAATTAAAGATCATACCCAAAGCATCATGGCATTGCGCCATCTCTCCAAGTTTAATATTGGTCACGCCGCTTTATAGTGATGTCACATACATTACTAGGGCCCAAGCACTATAGGGTGCGCAGGACACACTTATTTTCCTAAGGATTAATTTTTCCACCCTTTTGGACTTTTGGGGGTCTTAACAGCTCAAAAACTGGCAGATGAAAATTGGCAGACAGATTGGAATCTGCTGCCTGAGAGTCGCATGGCCCGGGGCCCTCAGGGGCCCACACACTAGATTTTGCTGCATAGCTCATACACACTTACACATATGCACACAATACTCGGGACACATTTAGAGCTGATTGAACTTTCGTACCGCATGTCCTGGGCACAACTCAACAGGACGTCAGTTATTTGGGGTCGTTTGCAAAATGCACCTGATGGATTTTGATCATCATCATGTGATCTAAAGACACTGAGGATGCAAAATTTTTGATATCTCAAACGGGTCAGCCGTGACGATGTCTTAAACTTATGCTGAAACCTGATTAATAACTTTCTGTGTGACATCAGTTTGAGTGACACTTTCAGTGACATCACAGTGTGATGCTTTTTTCCAGCATCTGCAGCCTATTGTACACATATACACATTACAAATGTTAACACACACACACACACACACACACACACACACAAGCTGACATTAGCCCTATTACACCTGAGCAGCGATGGCTTTTTGTAGGTCTTAACACACTCAGATAACACACAGGTGGTGCGTCCGGGAGGCGCTGGTGCAGGGTGCTTGGGCCCGCTCATCGTTGCTTCCAACAATATTTTCTATTTTTTTCCAAAGGTAGTTCCACTGAAAGAGCTTAGGAAAATTTGTTTAAACTACTGTCATTTGTGTTTAACCCTGGCCAGAACACCCGGCGCACCCCCCCCCCCCCCCCCCTTACATAGAGCTAATGTTAGCTGAAAGGCTAACAACAACAAAAAAGTTTATATATAAACAGCTGCTCCTGTCCAGGGTTCACCACAGTGGACCATCCAATCTCCACACAAGCTTGGCAGAGGTTTTACTCGTTAATGTCTTTCCTGAACCAACCCTCCCATTTTATCCAGGCTTGGGACCGGCACTGCATGCAGTGACTACAACACTGGCCTTCTGTATTCCAATCGAGAAAACTACCACTGAGCCACCAATGCCCATACTGTATATCATGAAAAAGTAACGTTTATTTTGTAATTGTATTTAAAAATGAACTTCTCATATATTTTATATTCATTACATGTAAAGTGAAATATTTCAAGCCTTTTTCCCCCATTTCAATGATTATGGATTACAGTTCATGGAGATTAAATGTATCATGAAAATCCAGCATTTAAAAATATTAGAATATTTACTTTTGAGTTTGAGTAAATTACTGTTCATTCAGTTTAAATATTGTGTATTTTTCAGTCTAGTTTATTATATTCTTGAGGAAGATCATATTCATAGACAGTTGACAGGAAGGAAAAAGTGTGATAGTAAAAGAAGCAGCAGGGATGAGCGCACGCTGAAGGTGATTCAAGACTTTGGGAAGTGCTGAGTGCACAAGTGAAGAAACATTTCAGAATTGTACTTTTTTCTTGATTTTAGAAAACATTCTAATATTTTGAGAAACTTAATTTTTACTTTTATAAGCTATAAACCCTAAATCATTAAAATACTTTTTAAATTAAATTAAGAAACATACTTTTTTATATAATATTCTATTGTTTAATATATACATGTTTAGTGCTCTACCATAACAGTTAATGTATAGCCAATGTGTTTAAAGTTCAGTATTCTTCATGGTGTGACATGTCGTTACATTCTGATACAGTAGGTGGCGGTGTAGTTTACATAATGTTAGTAATCCGGACATCAGTGAGAGGAATTACAGAAGAAGATGTACTGTAGATACTGTTGGTGCAGGTCCAAGCTGGTGGTGTTTTTTCTCCCACTGTTGTTCAGGTTGGTTTTGGGAGACAATAAAATGTCTGAATACTTTTCCAGGTAGCAAATTCTGTTTTTTGTTTTCTTAAAAAAAAAAAAAAAAAACGGGGCACGAAACTTGTGTTACTTAAAGCATAATTCAATGCTTTAATATAAAAGTATTATACTGTACGTTAGCTTGTCTTTAGCGGCCGAGCGCCCCCTAAAGGTCTTATGCTAGAATCGTCCTGTTGTATTCATATATGTGTTCATATGTTAGACAACTTTCACTCATCAGGTCATAAAAGAATATTTAAACAGGATGAGTTGGCGTAAGGTAAAGTGAGGCAGAGTGAGATGGAGTAAAGTAGAGTGAGGCAGTGTGCAGTAGAGAGAGGTGAAGTGAGGTAGAGTGCAGTGTAGTCAAGTCAAGTCAATTTTATTTGTATAGCGCTTTTAACAATTGACATTGTCGCAAAGCAGCTTTACACAAAGAAGTAAGTTTGTATGCAATGTGAATGAATCAAAATGATAAGATTGTCCCTGATGAGCAAGCCGAGGGCGACGGTGGCAAGGAAAAACTCCCTGAGATGGTAATAGGAAGAAACCTTGAGAGGAACCAGACTCAACAGGGAACCCATCCTCATCTGGGTGATAACGGAGAGCAGGAATTGCTCAGCATAATAATGTGTAAGACTGGAAGTTCAGTGTAACAGGAGATGTTTTAAAATTAAAATTAAAAGGAGTCCAGTTTGTTCCCGGAGGCTCAGGTAGACTGTAGGAGATTCCAGTCCTGAGCTATCGAACAACTGAAGTCACGGGTCCCCAGAGCATCAATCGATGACAGGACAGTCTTCATGGAAACCATCCCCAGCCACCACACGAATCCAGGCAGACCACACGGGGCATCCATGCGACGAGATCTCCAACCAGAAGCAGGACTCCAGGACGGGTTAGACGGGTCCAGAGGGCAGAGGGGTCTGGATCACTGGCAACTCAGGAGCGAAACATGTATAGCTCGACAGAGAGACAGAGAGAGGGAAAGAAGAGGGGGAGAGAGAGAGAGAGAGAGAGCAGAAAAGGAGAGAACAGAAAATAAGGAGAGATGGCAGTTAGGTCTGGTCACAGTCAACATGTATAAGGTGAATGTATATTTAGTGCAAAGTGCAAGCAGGGACTCCGGCAGGACTAACTATAACAGCATCACTAAAAGGGAGAGGCACAAGGAAACACAGACATGAGGGGGAAACACATATCCTGCACACACTGCTCAATTTTAGCAAACTGGTTTTTCTCAAGTGGTTTTGCTGAGACATATAATTGTGTGTCATCAGCATAACAATGAAAACTAATACCATGTTTACGAATTATGTTGCCCAGAGGGTAAAGGGAAAAAAGCAGTGGGCCTAAAACTGAACCCTGTGGAACACCAAACTCCACTTGAGAACATGAGGAATGGTCACCATCTAAATCTACAAACTGATAACTATCATTCAAATAGGATCTGAGCCACAAGAGGGCAGTTCCCTTAATTCCTACTACCTTTTCTAATCTGTGAAGGAGAATACTATGATCAATGGTGTCAAAAGCTGCACTGAGGTCCAGTAACACAAGTATAGTGACGCAACCCTGATCAGAGGCCAATAGGAGGTCGTTTACTACTTTAACAAGTGCTGTCTCTGTGCTGTGATGAGGCCTAAATCCTGACTGATACAGTTCATTTATGCTATTTCTGTGTAGATGTGAACATAGCTGCTGTGATACTACCTTTTCCAAAATCTTGGAGATAAAGGGAAGGTTTGATATCGGCCTGTAATTAGAAAGCTGACTGGGGTCAAGGTCAGGTGTAGTGTGGTAGAGTGCAGTGTAGTGTGGTAGAGTGCAGTGTAGAGTAACGTGAAGTGTGGTAGAGTGCAGTGTAGAGTGAGGTGAAGTGAGGTAGAGTGCAGTGTAGTGAGGTGAAGTGAGGTAGAGTGCAGTGTAGAGTGAGATGAAGTGAGGTAGAGTGCAGTGTAGAGTGAGGTAGAGTGCAGTGTAGTGTGGTAGAGTGCAGTGTAGAGTGAGGTAGAGTGCAGTGTAGTGTGGTAGAGTGCAGTGTAGAGTGAGATGAAGTGAGGTAGAGTGCAGTGTAGAGTGAGGTAGAGTGTAGTGTAGTGTGGTAGAGTGCAGTGTAGAGTGAGGTGAAGTGAGGTAGAGTGCAGTGTAGAGTCAGGTAGAGTGCAGTGTAGAGTGAGATGAAGTGAGGTAGAGTGCCGTATAGAGTGAGGTGAAGTGAGGTCGAGTGCAGTGTAGAGTGAGGTGAAGTGCAGTTTAGAGTGAGGTAGAGTGCAGTGTAGAGTGAGGTAGAGTGCCGTGTAAAGTGAGGTGAAGTGAGGTAGAGTGCAGTTTAGAGTGAGGGAGAGTGCAGTGTAGAGTAAGGTGAAGTGTGGTAGAGTGCAGTGTAGAGTGAGGTAGAGTGCAGTGTAGTGTGGTATAGTGCAGTGCAGTGTAGAGTGAGGTGAAGTGAGGTAGAGTGCAATGTAGATTAGGTAGAGTGCAGTGTACTGTGGTAGAGTGCAGTGTAGAGTGAGGTGAAGTGAGGTAGAGTGCAGTTTAGACTGAGGTACAGTGCAGTGTAGAGTGAGGTAGAGTGCAGTGTAGAGTGAGGTAAAGTGTGGTAGAGTGAGGTGAATGAGGTAGAGTGCAGTGTATAGTGAGGTAGAGTGCAGTGTATAGTGAGGTGAAGTGAGGTAGTGTGCAGTTTAGAGTGAGGGAGAGTGCAGTGTAGAGTAAGGTGAAGTGTGGTAGAGTGAGGTGAAGTGTGGTAGAGTGCAGTGTATAGTGAGGTGAAGGGAGGTAACATCAGGACAGTAAACAGGTGAGGGTCAGTGGGGGTGAAGTCTTAGAGACTTTTGAATTAAACTCACCTGTACAGAAAACAATACCAGTTATAATTATTAATACAAACCAACGTATAACAGAAAGTTTACTATTTATTAAAGACACCTGCATGTAATCAAATATAATTCTTATAAATATCCCAAAAATATTATATTAATATTTATTTTATTCTTTTATTTTCATTTAAAAACAAAAATTCTCTTTATTTATTTGTGTGTGTGTGTGTGTGTGTGTGTGTGTGTGTGTGTGTGTGATTTTGGCCTGATTTTACTTTCCAAATCATGCGTACAAAATGAGGCGTGGTCTCTGCCGCTGTTGCCATGACAACCACTGCGCTAAGTGCGTAAACACAGGAAATGTTTATGCGTAAACACATCAGGGGAGAGAGAGAGAGAGAGAGAGAGAGAGTGTGTGGCCAGATTGGGCAGTTTAACTCCTGAAATCTTTTCGGTAATTACTCTGCTACTTAGAACCCATTTTACAGTGTTATATTATATACAGTGATGTTATTGTTTTATTATTATTTATTTATCCCTCCCTGCAGTGATGAAAAGCATGAGACCTGCTGCAGCTCACTAACAATCTGAGGAGCGGAACCGGTTAGAGGTCCAATATCGGTCTCGTGGATCAGTTAATAAGCTGTTAAATCTGGATTTACGTAGAACTCTAATAAATTCTTTTCAGAACCCGCTCACTGTAGAACCTGCTCACCATCCACGTCCACACCATTCTATTCATTCTGTAAAGTTTTAATTTGTCACTGTTCGAGTGATGAATAAAATGTTAATGTTGTTGTGTCATGTGTTGATGTGATGACGGTGACATGCTGGCCAAGGATACATGTTGTTAATGATGGTATGAACAGGGCGGTCCTCCTGCCTGAGGTTCTGCACTGTGTGTAATGCTACAGCAGCTGCTTAGCTGTGTGACATCACAAAAGCTGCACGCCTTATATTACATTTTAAATTGCAGATGCTCATATATATATGTAGATATATGAAAGAAAAATTATAAATGATTTTCAAATGTTTTTATAAATAAATATCTGGAAAGTGTGGTGTGCATATGTATTCACCCCCCTTTGCTCTAAGACCCCTAACTAAAATGCAGTGGAACCGATTACCTTCAGAAATCACCTAATTAGCCACCTTTGTGTAATTGAATCTCAGTATAAATAACAGCTGTTCTGTGAAGCCCTCAGAGGTTTGTTAGAGAATATCAGCAAACAAACAGCATCAAGAAGCTCAAGGAACACAACAGACAGGTCAGGGATAAAGTTGTGGAGAAGTTCAAAGCAGTGTTAGGTTATAAATAAATACCCTAAGCTTTGACGAATACATCATCCAAAAATGAGTACGGCACAACTGCAAACCTCCGGCCGTCCACCTAAACTGACAGGCCGGGCGAGGAGAGCATTAATCAGAGATGAGGCCAATGGTAACTCTGAGATCCATAGCTCAGGTAGGAGAATCTGTCCACAGGACAACTATTAGTCATGCGCTCCACAAATTTGGACTTTATGGAAGGGAGACAAGAAGAAAGCCATTGTTGAAAGAAAGCCATAAAAAGTCCCATTTGTAGTTTGCAAAAAGCCATTTGGGGAGGACAGCAAACATGTGGAAGAAGGTGCTCTGGTTGAAATGTAACTTTTTGTCATAAATGCACTAACACTGCACATCACCTACACACACAATCCCCACTGTGAAACATGGTGGTGGCAGCATCATGTTGTGGGGATGTTTTTCTTCAGCAGGGACAGGTAAGCTGATCAGAGTTGATGGGAAGATGGATGGAGTCCAATACAGGGCACCCTTAGAAGAAAATATGTTAGAGTCTGCAAAAGACTTGAAATGGGGGCGGAGCTTCACCGTACAGCAGGACGATGACCCTAAACGTACAGCCAGAGCTACAGTAGAATGATTTAGAACAAAGTATATTCATGTGTTAGAACAGTCCAGTCAAAGTGCAGATCTAAATCCAACTGAGAATCTGTGGCAAGACTTGAAAACCGCTGTTCACAGACACTCTCCATCCAATCTGACTGAGGCTGAGCTGTTTTGCAAAGAAGAACGGGCAAAAATTTCACTCTCTAGACATGCAAAGCTGGTAGGGACACACACCAAAAGACTTGCAGCTGTAACTTCAGTTGGATCTACAAAGTACTGACTCAGAGGAGTGAATACGAATGTATGCCACACAGATATTTATTTGTAAACATTTTTTTAAACCATTTATGATTTTCCATCCAATTCACAATTTTCAATTCCATCCAATTCACACTGTGTTGGTCTGTCACATAAAATCACAATAAAATATTTTCAGTGCAGTTCAAAGGAACCCATCTTCATCTGCACTCATACTGTTTGGAGGCTGGAAGTTCAGTATAACAGGAGACGTGTTTAAGTTCATATGGAGTCCAGTTCGTTATTATAGACTCAGATAGACTGTAGGAAACTCCAGTCCTGAACTATCGAGCGACTGCAGTCACGAGTCCTCAGAGAACAGCTGTCTGCATCAGCCGAGAACAGGACCGTCTTCTTGGTCAAGTGGAACCGTGTGACGAGATCTCCAACCAGAAGAGGGACACCAGGACCAGAGGACAGAGGGGGTCTGGATCACTGGCAGCACAGGAGAGACACGTGTAGTGAGAGAGAGAGAGAGAGCAGAAGAGGAGAGATAACAGTTAGGTCTGGTCACTGTTACACACTGTATAAAGTATATTTAGTGTAGAGTGCAAGCAGGGACTCCAGCAGGAATAACTATGACATCATCACTAAAAGGGAGGAGCCAGAAGGAAACACAGAGATGAGGGGGAACTGAGATGTAAAGCAACCAATCACCTCACCGTCAACAAACCTGAGTGATCAGTGAGAGTGGGGAGGAGAGCATCTAAACATACCAGTTCACCAGAATACTCTACGTCCATGAGTCCCCCAGATCTGCTCCTTTACCTAAGGTTAATCTATTTACAAACATGCTGCGCTAAATAAATAGGTTTTTAGCCTAGACTTAAACACTGAGACTGTGTCTGAGTCCCGAACATTACTAGGAAGACTATTCCATAACTTTTGGGCTTTGTAAGAAAAAGCTCCGCCCCCTGCTGTAGTTTTAATAATACGTGGTACTGACAGGCAGCCTGCATTCTTTGATGGAAGTAGGCGTGGCGGATCGTAAGACACTAGCAGTTCACTCAAATACTGTGGCGCGAGACCATTTAGTGCTTTAAATGTCAAAAGTAGTATCTTAAAATCGATGCGAAATTTCACAGGGAGCCAATGCAGTGTAGATAAGATAGGGGTGATGTGCTCGTATCTTCTGGTTTTAGTGAGGACTCTCGCTGCTGCATTCTGTACTAACTGAAGCTTGTTTATACACCTAGTTGAACAACCAGACAGTAAGGCGTTACAATAGTCCAACCTAGACGTGATAAAAGCATGAACTAGTTTTTCTGCATCATTTAGTGACAATATGTTTCTTATCTTGGCAATATTTCTAAGGTGAAAGAAAGCTATCCTGGTGATATTATCTACATGAGCTTCAAACGAAAGGCTGGAATCTATAATCACACCGAGGTCTTTTACTGTTGCACTTGATGGAACAGAAAGGCCATCTAAAGTTACAGTGTGATCAGAAAGCTTACTTCTAGCTACTTGTGGTCCTATGACCAGAACTTCTGTCTTATCAGGATTAAACAGAAGGACGTTAATTAACATTCAGTCTCGTATGTCCTGCACACACTGCTCAACTTTAGCAAATAAAATAGATTTACGTTTGTGGCTGTAACGACAAAATGTGGGAAACTTCAAGGGGTGTGAATACTTTTGCACGGCCCTTTAATCGGTATAAGAGTGTAAATGAGCGAATCTGGAGGTGTGATCTGGCAACCCGGCGGGTCGCGCGCTCTGCTCGGTGTCTCTGCGCTCGCGCTCCCGCTGGGAGAGAAAGTGGCGCTCGAGCGCTCTGTGATCGACACCAGCGCCTCGCGCGCACAATGAATGGCTGTTTCTGAGGAGAGCGGAGACACAAAGCGTGTGTGTGTGTGTATGGTGTGTGTGTGTTTCTGTGTGTGTGTATGGTGTGTGTGTGGGACTGCTCCGCGCGAACACACGGTAACGGCTCGAGCTCGGGGGTGAGTATCCTCCTCACTGAGGGGTCGCGTGAGGTAACGTGAGGATCCCGAGTGTGTGTGTGTGTGTGTGTGAGAGAGAGTTCGGGGGTAACGGTGTGTGTGTTGTGTGGAAGGTGTGCGGTGGCGGTGTGTGGGGGAGGGGCGCAGACGAGCGGTACCGACAGAAAGTTGAGGCAGCAGTCAGGGCTCGGGATGATGGCGGCCCGGGGAGGGAGGAGGGGGGGGGGGGGGGGGGGGGAGAGAGAGAGTGTGTGTGTGTGTGTGTGTGTGTGAGGGCTCCGAGCGGAATGTGTGTGTGAGACAGATCCCGGGCTGTGTGAGAGTGTGTGTGTGTGTGTGTGTAAGAGAGGACGGGTTTCGGTGTGTGTTTCGGGGTTAAAGTGTGTGTCGGCGGTGCGGCGGCGCGCTGTGTGTGTGTGTGTGTGTGTGTGTGTGTTCGTGTCCCCCCCGCCCGCTGAGCGCAGTGGTTCAGTCCGGCTCGCCTGCGTTTGTCCCGGGATGACCTGTTGATGTCTGTACAATAAGACACGGTGCGGCGGTACAGCTCTCTCTCTCTCTCTCTCACACACACACACACACACACTAACACTAACACACACACCGGGAGAAAATGTGAACAAGTTTAGAGGTCGGTGTTATACCGGAGCGGGGGGGTTTAGTCCGCGCGCGGGAACGAACCGGATCTACACCGGATTTATTTTCCGCCGTCGGGAACCGAAGCGCGTGGCCGAACCACGGTGTGTGCAGGCCTCCGGACTCTGCGCGCGCCACAGGACCCGTGCTGCAGTGGCGCGCACACACACACCGGGGACAGCGGCACGCGCATGCTGAGCTCCGCGGATTTCCCGTGAGCCACATAAACAGTCTGTTTTGGCATCGCCGCGCGCCCACGCACCGTGCCCGCGCACGCACACGCACACACACACACACACACACACACTGCTTGCCTGGCACACCGCGGGCACGGAGCTGCAGCCCGATCAGCGCGAGGCCTGAGGTCTGACTCTCTCACTGACACACACACACACACACTCCGGTTCCGGTTACACTGCTGATCACGTGCTCCCCGAACCGCATCCCTGAGGAACTGCGTGTTAGTGCTGGTGTGTGTGTGTGTGTGTGTGTGTGATTGTTTATATCTTTATTATTATGTTTTTGTATCACATTTACATAACACGTGACCGGAGAGAGAATTTTATCACCTTTGAACTACTCAGTTTGTGTGTGTGTGTGTGTGTGTGTGTGTGTGTGTGTGTGTGTGTGTGCTGTAGTAAAGGAGGTCTGATGATGATGTTTAAGAACTTTTGAGGAACCTGTGAGGAGTCACAGTGTAGAGTGCAGTGAGGAGAACTCCAGGGTTCAGCATGTGGACTGTACCACTCTGTGAGATGTTCTTCAGAAACACAGAGCTCAAGGTTTAGAACCTTAGAACCGTAGTGGAGGAACCTGGTGTGCTCGTGTTCTCAGGTTATTATGCGCTCATAAACACTTTATACACACTGTAATTAAAAGCTCTTGAAAGCGTTCTCCTGTGAATGCCTCTTGATGTAGAGGCACCTGGCGTTCTGTAGTTCTCTAGTTCTTTCTTCAATCAGAACACACACACACACACACACTCCCCTGCTGCAGAGTTTAAGACAGTGTGGTGTATAAGGTGCTCCGTGTCGTCTCCGTGTTGTCGCGTGTCTGCAGCTCAGGTGTAGAGTTTATGCAGAGAGAACATGCTTTATCTCCTCAACATTACAAAATCACCTGAATTTAAGCTGTCTGCTCTGTGTGTGTGTGTGTGTGTGTGTGTGTGTGTAAATAGTGTTTAGATTCTGTGGGAAATGAGGTTTAGTGGTAATTCTTCAGTATAAGGACAGGGGGCGCTCACTTCCTCGCTCTCTTCTCCCGACTTTAAACTCAAAACAGTAAACTACAGATGAAGTGTAACAGGGCGGGGCAGATACCCCCAGCCAAAGCCCCACCCCCTCCAAAAGGTGTAACCCTAACCTGAGCACAGGTACACGCTGCAGATCTGTCAGGGTCATGTGACTTGATAATACACTTATAATAAATCAGTGCATGTTTCTTATAGTTTGTCCAAGACCCGCTCCAGACGCCGTGTCACCTTCCAGACGGTGCTGCAAAAAATCGTCTGAAATGTTTCAGGATTTTTTAATAAGAACAGACAGGTTAAAGGTTCTGCAGTTCTTATGTTTGGATCTAGAACCATGAAGAACCTGAGAGGAACCTCTGTGTGTGTGTGGGAGATGAAGCTGTTCCACTGATTAAGGATTATCTTCAGATTTAATTTATTTAAAGTGATCTCTCTAAATGGAGTTGCTGGAACTCGCCGCGCTACAGCCGCGCTACAGCCGCGCTCCGTACAGTCAGGCCTCTATGTGAGCTTTCACAGACAATTCCTGGATTCCTGAACTTGCTTTTTTGTTCTATACCACACACACACATACACACACAGTTATACACAACCTTGCTGGAGGGGGAACATCTTAAATAAACCCCAGGCCTGTCTGAGTGTGTGTGTGCTGGCCAACTGTAAACAAGTCGCTTTGTCTGATGTGTGTGGCATGCTCTGTGTGTGTGTGTGTGTGTGTGTGTGTGTGGGAGGTAGTGAGTTAGAGACAAAGAGGGCACTCCACCCCCCCCACCCCCCCAAGGAGCCCCTTTACACCGTCGAGTGAGGTCTCGCTGTATTGCTGTTGTTAATTTCCCTGCAGTTTGATGTGTATTTATATTCTTGTTTATATTTAATCTGTCTCACACACACACGCACACACACACACACACAGAGGCATGTCTCTTGTCCTGATGTGTGATGCATGACATTAAGGCTCTCTGCCGTTGCATCTCTCTGCAAGACGTCCTGTGTGAACCATATGATCGGGTTCTCCCCAGGTTCTCCTGAACAGACGTTCCTTACCTGTCATGTGCGAGATTCGGATCAGTCAGTGTGTTACACTGTTCTGCTCTCTGATGTAGAAACACGACATTCTGTCTGTATATTCAGGAGTAGAATGAGGAGAGTCTGGTTCCTGTGAAGTTCCCGAGCCTTGGTGGGACCATGGTGGTTGTCTTTGAGCTCTGGACCTGAGGAGGTCCTTCATGGTGTCAGTTAAATGAGAATTTAAGGTTGTATAGTACAAGTGTGTGTAGAACACTGCTGTGTTAAAGCCTGAGGGTCCAGTGTGTGTGTGTGGACTCAGAGACCACACCCGTCTGTAGAGTTCTGAGTGAGACTGAAGAGAAGCTCAACTCTGAGCAGAGGGTGAACAACACTCAGAGTGAACTGAATGAACAGTGTCGGTTGTTCAGGTTACCGTCTGGGTGTTTGTCAGTTCACATGTAGGGATGCTGTGTAGGTTGTTGCGTGTGATGTTACGTGTGTTGTGCAGGTTCTCACGGTTGTTGTTTAGGGTGTTGTTTAGGGTGTTTTGTGTGTGATTTTCAGCGAGTAAACAAATACAAATAGAAAATCTAACTCTGGATGCGACTCGCAGTGTTTTAAACAAAATGTTAGTGTAGTTACACACTGGATAAAGTATCGTTAAATGTTTGTAGTTGTGTTTCTGACTCGGTGTTGTGAGGTTGTGTTTTATTAGCCATACACACCTCAGATCACACTTTTGTACTTTTTGGTTTTAATTTTGTTTAGTTTTTAGATGTGTGACTCGTGCGCTCGGACTCTCGGGACTGTCCGACTACTGCTAGTGTGTTTTATGACCATGACCTTTAACCTTTAAGCCTCCTAGGGAAGCCCTGTGTCTGACCCCAATGTCCTTCCCACTGTTAAAAACCCCTGACCCCATGTCCCCACCTTCTCATCATCCTCTCAGTGACTCTGTAAGATTAATGATGGCGTGTGACCAGACCGTGCGAAGGGAAGAAAAAAAAACAACTAATTCTCTTGTGTTGTAAAGTTAGACTTAAACCTGAAGTCTGAACCCAGTGAGCGTGTGTGACTGTCCACACTCCAGTCCTACCTGCAGATCAGACTGTTACCCGGCAGCAGTGGGCGGGTGTGGCATCAGCAGCAGAAGGTTGACATTTAGTGCGTGTTTAGCGTAGCACGCTGGTCTCCAGGATGAGGGCTCGGCTAGCGTGCGTGGATTAGCGTTGACTTACCTGCAGACGGTTTATTCTGCTGCAGTTGCATTTCTCCTTTTGTCTGGTTCGTTTTTGTGATTTTTAAATATTCTGAAATTCTTACACAGTGTTACGAGGGTTGTAAAGAATGCACAGACATGATCAGTCTCTGTTTCTGGAATGTTCCTGATGAAGTTCTGCTCTGTCTTGTCTCTCCCATCAGATTTCCGCGGTGGTGCCGGCCGTAGCGCCATGGCTCAGACCCTTCAGATGGCGATCCCCAACTTTGGCAACAACGTCCTGGAGTGTCTGAACGAGCAGCGGCTGCAGGGCCTGTACTGCGACGTGTCCGTGGTGGTGAAGGGCCACGCCTTCAAGGCGCACCGGGCCGTACTGGCGGCCAGCAGCGCGTACTTCCGTGACCTGTTCAACAGCGGCGCCGGCAGCAAGGCCCCTGCCGTGGTGGAGCTGCCGCCCGCCGTACAGCCGCAGAGCTTCCAGCAGATCCTGGCCTTCTGCTACACGGGCCGCTTGAGCATGAACGTCGGAGATCAGTTCCTTCTCATGTACACGGCCGGCTTCCTGCAGATCCAGCAGATCATGGAGAAGGGAACGGAGTTCTTCCTGAAGGTCAGCTCGCCCAGCTGCGACTCCCAGGGCCTCCACGTGGAGGAGACGCCGCCGTCTGAACCTCAGAGTCCCGTCACTCAGACGACCGCCGGCGTCGCGGCCAACGGTGGAGGAGGAGGGGTGCCGGTCCAGGCCACGTCCGCCAGTCGCCCCGCCTCCTGCCTCACCCCGCTGCCTTTGGTGTCCCGAGTGAAGGCGGAGCAGCCCGAGGTCTCGCCCTACTCCGTGGTCTGCACTCCGGTGGCGAAGCGTCTTTGGGAAGGCGGGAGTCGGGACGGTACCGGAGCATCCGGAGCATCCGGCGGACGCAAAGCGGCACGGTTTTCCCAAGAGATGGCGCGCACTAGTGCGATCCAGCCGCAGGGACTGGCCGTAGGATTGGGCGTGGCACCCGGAGGCCATACCGCTAAC
The DNA here is from genome assembly GCA_030347435.1 of Clarias fuscus. NCBI lineage: Eukaryota > Metazoa > Chordata > Actinopteri > Siluriformes > Clariidae > Clarias > Clarias fuscus. The sequence goes on along the minus strand of CM059222.1, from coordinate 190,265 downwards.
GGGAACGGCTCCAGCAGCAGCGCCACCCCCGAGGGCACCAGCCCTGGCACGGTGAGCGCCTACGCCAGCGACTCGCCTATCTCTTATCACGACGACGACGAGGAGGAAGAGGCGACGGAGGACGGCGCTGAGGAGCAGTACAGGCAGATCTGCAACATGTACACCATGTACAGCATGCTCAACATGGGCGCGGCAGGTGAGGCCACACACCACGCGCGCGGTTGGTCTTCAAGTCCTGCCGTCTGAACGTAGCACAGAGCCTTCGGTGCTGAAAGAGAAATGTTTATACAGAACACGTGTTTGTGGGTTAAAGTTTGACTCCTGGGGGGGCGGGGCTTATCACAACGGCAACGAAACTAGTAATTCAGCTTATCGTTAACAGACTGTAACTCGCTCAGGCGCTGTATTTATCACCTGTCATTAATGTGATCGAATTGCAGCTCGTCCGATTTCTTTCAGTGAATAAATAATTTGTTAAAAAGATGATAAAGTCCACATTGCCAGGTGGTGTGTGTAGCGTCACAGGTTTTAAAGTTAATAGGAACGGGTTTTGGTGTAAGTGTTGCTGCTTTTAGTTGGAAGCTTTAGTTTCAGTAATTAAATCCTAAAAGTTTCAGGATTCAGAGGATGCTGTGTTTAAATAAAGCTCTCCTGGTGTTTTAAAGCAGCGAACCGGTCCGAGTCCCGGTGTGTGTCTCACGGCGTGTGTGTCTCACGGCGCGTACGGTGTGTCCCTTTAATTGTGCTGTGTCTTAGCGTGTGTGTCCCGGTAATGAAGGTGTTTCTGGGAGCTGACAGACATTAGTGCTGAAAATAGGAGGAGAGTTTTTAGCAAAACTCTGAGCAGATGGTGGAACAAAAATGTGTTAATGAGTCTCTCTCTCTCTCTGTCTCTCTCTGCCCCCCCACCCCCACCCCGTGTGCTCAGCAGGCGAGCGAGTAGAGGCTCTGCCGGACCACTCGGAGACTCGGAGTCGGATGCGTGGGCGTCAGGACCTGGCGTCGCTCCCTGCAGAGCTCATTGCTCAGATTGGAAATCGCTGCCACCCCAAACTGTACGAGGAGGGCGACCCCGCCGAGAAACTGGAGCTGGTCACAGGTCAGAATATACGCTGTGTACTGTGAGGACAAGGTGTGTGTGCGGGCATGTGTAAAAGTTCGCACTCCTCTTTTATTTATTTATCTTTTGTGTGTAAAAACAAGGGCTGTCCGGATTAACGTGTTTAATCTAGGTAGTTTAATGTGTTGCTCTTTTTTTTTTTTAAACACTCAAGTTTGACCTTAATGGCTTCCAATAATAGCCGGTTTCCCGGCTGTGTGTGATAGTGGCACGTTTAACCTAACGCAGGTGATGAGATGAGAGAGGAAACGTCACCAGGTGTGCAGAATGACAAGTTTCATTATTAAAAGCTACTAGATGGAAGTTTATGTAAAACCAAAGTCGTGTGCTCGAGCGAGCTGTAAGGGGAACTGTTTTTACAGGAACATATTAAACATAAGACTTCCTCTCTTAGGTTCTCGCCACAGCATTTCAGGTAGGTTGAGGTCAATCCAGAACCTTGATTCTTTTATTTTTTCACCAGTTTGATGTAGATTTACTGCTGTGCTTCAGATTATTGTCCTGTTGCACGACTGGATTTCACCCAAAAGTCTGTCAGTCAGACGTCCTCACATTTGACTCTAGAAGACTCTGGGCTGTTATCATGGTCGACTCGGTGTCCAGGTCCTGTGGCTGCACAAACAAGCCCAAATCATCACCCCTCCCCCGCCATGCTTGACGGTGGGGACGAGGTGTTTCTGCTGAGATGCTGTTTGGTTTCCCCTCCAAACATGTCGCTGGCCATTAAGGCCAAACAACTGCACTTTGGTCTCATCTGTCCATAGGACATTGTCCCAGAAGCCTTATGGTTTGTTAGGATGCAGTTTTGTAGACATCAGTCGTGTTTGTGTTCGTTTCTCCTGACAACCCTTCCAAACAAACTGTTGGTTCAGTCTTCTCCTAATTGTGATGTCGTGGACTTTAACATGTGAGACGCTCGGTGAGGCCTGTAGGGTCTGAGCTGTAGCTCTTGGGTTTTTTGTATTTTTCTGAGCAATGTGCTGGGAGTCCACTCTTGGGACGATTGTCAGCTCTCTTGAACATGTTTTACTTGTGAATAATCTTTCACTGTTTGGAGTGAAATGTTTGGAAATGTTTTTAACCTTTTCCAGATTGATGTACAGCAACATTTGGCATGTCTAAGTTTATTGCTCATGTCTTATAACAACCCTCTTAAATCCTGTGGAAGCAGTAAGAGGTACTTAGTGTTGCCCACATGCTTTTTTTTTCGTCTTAATATTTGTTTAATAAATAACGGCATGATGAAAATTACAAGTTGTTTTCCTGATGTCGTTTTTGAGTACAATCCAGCGATTTTTATTCTGTTTTTATACAAAAAGCATTGAATTAAAGGAGGGGTAATAACTTTTACACATGACTGTGGAGTTTGTGTAGATGGTGTGTATAGTGCACGTGTGTACACAATGTGTATTCTGAGTGTTTGTGTGTGTGTGTACACAGGGTGTATGTGTGCGCTCATGGTGTGTAGTGTGTGTACAGTCAATCATGCAGGTATAGGGTGTGTGTAGTGTGTACACAGTGTGTGTGTGTGTACAGCGTGTGTGCAGTGTTTGTGTATACAGTGTGTCTATTGTCTGAGTGTGTACAGTGTTATTTTCATATTTTATTTTAAATTTATTTTATTTGTTGTCATTTATGGTTATTTAGTGTTGATGTAGTGAGGTTGTAGTGATGTGGTGGTGTAGTAGTTAAGATGTAGTGGTGATGTAGTTAAGATGTAGTGGTGACGTAGTTAAGATGTAGTGGTATTGTAGTGGTGATGTAGTTAAAATGTAGTGGTGATGTAGTGGTGATGTAGTTAGGATGTAGTGGTGTTGTAGTGAAGATGTAGTGGTGATGTAGTGAAGATGTAGTGGTGATGTAGTGGTGATGTAGTTAGGATGTAGTAGTGATGTAGTTAGGATGTAGTGGTGATGTAGTTAAGATGTAGTGGTATTGTAGTGGTGATGTAGTTAAGGTGTAGTGGTGTTGTAGTGAAGATGTAGGTGATGTAGTGGTGAGTTAAGATGTAGTGGTGGTGTAGTTAAGATGTAGTGGTATTGTAGTGGTGATGTAGTTAAGGTGTAGTGGTGTTGTAGTGAAGATGTAGGTGATGTAGTGGTGAGTTAAGATGTAGTGGTGGTGTAGTTAAGATGTAGTGGTATTGTAGTGGTGGTGTAGTTAAGATGTAGTGGTATTGTAGTGGTGATGTAGTTAAGATGTAAGGTTTTGTGGTGGTGATGTAGTGAAGATGTAGTGGTGATGTAATTAGGATGTAGTGGTGTTGTAGTGGTGATGTAGTTATAATGTAGTGGTGATGTAGTGGTGATGTAGTTAAGATGTAGTGGTATTGTAGTGGGGATGTAGTTAAGATGTAGTGGTATTGTAGTGGGGATGTAGTGGTGATGTAGTTAGGATGTAGTGGTGTTGTAGTGAAGATGTAGTGGTGATGTAGTTAGGATGTAGTGGTGTTGTAGTGGTGATGTAGTTATAATGTAGTGGTGATGTAGTTATAACGTAGTGGTGATGTAGTTATAATGTAGTGGTATTGTAGTGGTGATGTAGTGGTATTGTAGTGGTGTTGTAGTGGTGATGTAGTTATGATGTAGTGGTGATGTAGTTAAGATGTGGTATTGTAGTGGTGATGTAGTTAAGATGTAGTGGTATTGTAGTGGGGATGTAGTTAAGATGTAGTGGTATTGTAGTGGGGATGTAGTGGTGATGTAGTTAGGATGTAGTGGTGTTGTAGTGGTGATGTAGTTAGGATGTAGTGGTGTTGTAGTGGTGATGTAGTTATAATGTAGTGGTGATGTAGTTATGATGTAGTGGTGATGTAGTTAAGATGTGGTATTGTAGTGGTGATGTAGTTAAGATGTAGTGGTATTGTAGTGGGGATGTAGTTAGGATGTAGTGGTGTTGTAGTGAAGATGTAGTTAGGATGTAGTGGTGTTGTAGTGAAGATGTAGTGGTGATGTAGTGGTGTTGTAGTGGTGATGTAGTGGTATTGTAGTGGGGATGTAGTGGTGATGTAGTTAGGATGTAGTGGTGTTGTAGTGAAGATGTAGTGGTGATGTAGTTATAACGTAGTGGTGATGTAGTTATAACGTAGTGGTGATGTAGTTATAACGTAGTGGTGATGTAGTTATAACGTAGTGGTATTGTAGTGGTATTGTAGTGGTGATGTAGTGGTGTTGTAGTGGTGATTTAGTTAGGATGTAGTGGTGTTGTAGTGGTGATTTAGTTAGGCTGTAGTGGTGTTGTAGTGGTGATGTAGTTAGGATGTAGTGGTGTTGTAGTGGTGATGTAGTTAAGATGTAGTGGTGTTGTAGTGGTGATGTAGTTAGGATGTAGTGGTGATGTAGTTAGGATGTAGTGGTGTTGTAGTGGTGATGTAGTTAGGATGTAGCTAAGATGTAGTGGTGTTGTAGTTAGAATGTAGTGGTGTTGTAGTTAGGATGTGGCTAAGATGTAGTGGTGTTGTAGTGGTGATGTAGTTAAGATGTAGTGGTGTTGTAGTGGTGATGTAGTTAGGATGTAGTGGTGTTGTAGTGGTGATGTAGTTAGGATGTAGTGGTGTTGTAGTGGTCATGTAGTTAGGATGTAGTGGTGATGGATGTAGTGGTGATGTAGTGGGGATGTAGTGGTGATGTAGTGGTGATGTAGTTAAGATGTAGTGGTGTAGTTATGATGTAGTGGTGTTGTAGTTAGGATGTAGTGGTGTTGTAGTTAGGATGTAGTGGTGATGTAGTTAGGATGTAGTGGTGTTGTAGTGCAGATGTAGTGGTATTGTAGTGGTGTAGTGGTGATGTAGTTAGGATGTAGTGGTGTAGTGGTGATGTAGTTAGGATGTAGTGGTGTTGTAGTGGTGATGTAGTTAAAATGTAGTGGTGTAGTGGTGATGTAGTTAGGATGCAATCGTGTTGTAGTAAAGATGTAGTGGTGATGTAGTTAGGATGTAGTGGTGTTGTAGTGGTGATGTAGTTAGGATGTAGTGGTGTTGTAGTGGTGATGTAGTTAAAATGTAGTGGTGTTGTAGTTAGGATGTAGTGGTGATGTAGTTAGGATGTAGTGGTATTGTAGTGGTGATGTAGTTAAGATGTAGTGGTGTTGTAGTGGTGATGTAGTTAGGATGTAGCTAAGATGTAGTGGTGATGTAGTTAGGATGTAGTGTTGTTTTAGTGGTGATGTATTTATTTAAGGTGTGGTGGTGTTGTGGTGATTCATACCCAAATCCCTGTGTGTGCACACACACACACACACACACACACACACAGTAGGTTTTGTGTTAACGGGATGCACACCAGGAGTGCTAGGCTTGTGCTCTGCCTGTAGGGGGCGATGTGCTGCGTTAGTTCTCCCCTGAGCAGCTGGGAATCATGGGATATCACTGCAGCAGGGACTTTATTCTGTACAGAGCCTCAGTATTAATGTCACTGATCTCTATCACTTATCTGCCTATAACAGTGGTGTGTGTGTGTGTGTGTGTGTGTGTGTGTGCAGGAACTGGTGTGTTTATCTCCAGAGCTCAGCTGATGAACTGTCATGTCAGTGCAGGAACCCGACACAAAGTTCTGCTGAGGAGACTGCTGGCTGCGTTCTTCGACAGGTGTGTGTGTGTGTGTGTGTGTGTGTGTGTGTGTGTGTGTGTGTGTGTGCTGTATGATCTAGTGTGTGTGTGTGTGTGCTGTATGATCTAGTGTGTGTGTGTGAGCTGTATGATCTAGTGTGTGTGAGCTGTATGATCTAATGCGTGTGTGTGAGATGTATGATCTAACGCGTGTGTGTGTGTGTGTGTGTGTGTGTGTGTGTGTGTGTGTTCAGGAGTACTCTGGCGAACAGCTGTGGGACGGGGATTCGCTCATCCACTAACGACCCAAGCCGTAAGCCGTTGGACAGTCGCGTCCTCCACGCTGTTAAATGTGAGTGACACCAACAATACAGCCTACACACACACACACACACACACACACGTTCCCTCACTGTACCTGTACACTCATTCAGTTGGTTGTTTACAACCATGTGAAATTCAGTGCTTTAAATTTTTACACAATAAACACTCCTAAACAAACACTGTATACTGAATAACACTGTGTGTGTGTGTGTTCATACAATATTCTTATTTCTTAATTCAGATAATAATGATGATGATGATGATGAAGGTCGGTTGTGATGTCTTTTAGTGAGGTCACACAGAGAGCAGTGAAGACGTGCAGCAAGTCATGTGACCATTAAACTCTAACTGCCCCCCCTCCCCCCCACAGATTACTGCCAGAACTTCGCCACGAGCTTTAAGGAGAGCGAGATGAACGCCATCGCGGCGGACATGTGCACGAACGCTCGCCGCGTGGTGAGGAAGAGCTGGATCCCCAAACTTAAGCTGCTGATGGCCGAGAGCGACGCCTACGCGAGCTTCCTCCCAGACGCCGTCAAGATGGAGGCCGAGGGTCTGGGGGCCGACCCCGCCTTCGAGGCGGCCGATCTAGAGGGCGGAGCCTCTTTGGAGACCGCGCCCTCGTCCGGGGAATCGCTGCAGGGCGTGGCCGGAGATGCCGGCGCTCTGTTCCAGTGAGTGGGCCTGTACGGAGAAGCCCCGCCCCCTGACCCATGTCTCCGCCCTGCGGCGGGTCGGCGTGACTCTGTAGGTGTAACAGAGACGCTCGTTATTTTCTTCCTTCCTCTTTTTTTTATTTTTCTTTTTTTCTCCCTCAGATAACCTTTTTTTGTTTTTTTGCACAGAAGCTCCTCGGCTTCTTCACGCTTTATAAATCTGTATGTCATGTGACACTTTTTTAGGAGTTCACCTGCATATGTTATACACACACACACACACACACACACACACTCCCCCCTTCATCAACACTGTAGTCGATTAGTTGAATGTAAACTGCAGCACCACACGCTGGTGTCGAGACTCACCGATTGAATTTAGACAGAGAGAGTCGTCGTCACTGAAGACAGACAGACAGACAGACAGACAGTGGAGTAGGCAGTTCATTGTCTAAAATTTGGAAAGAATTTCTTTTCCTCCTCCACTTTTCCTCCAAATTTGTTAGTTTGAAAGCAGGAGAGAAAGGAAGAGTTCTGTCCATTGTCCCTCTCTCTCTCTCTTTCTCTCTCACACATCTGTGTGTGTGTGTGTGTGTGTGTGTGTGTGTGTGTGCCCTGTGTGGCTCCTGAGTTCTCGTATGGACAGAGTTGTATTTTAAGAACGTTTATTTTTGCTCAGATGAAATGAGGGAGAGATTGTTTAGAATCGCTATGTTAATTGTTTTTCTCGTGTGTCCGGGCGGAGTGCGTCACAGTGTGCTGGTCGGACGACGTGAAGAGGAAAGTGTTTGTCATGATGTCAGAGACGTCTCTCCTGTGTGTGTGTGTGTGTGTGTGTGTGTGTGTGTGTGTGGAGTCACTCTGATTGAATCTGAATCACACAGTAACTCCTGAGGCTCTGCATGATTTCAGAAAGTCAAAGATTAAACTGTAAGGTCAGAGCTCTGTAATGGTCTAAACCTCGACCAATCAGGATGAGGAGGCGGGTCTACTCACTTGTCAATCATCCTTTTTATAGTCCCAGAAAGCTCCGCCCTCTGGCACCAAAATCAGGCTAGTGGGTGATGTTTGGAGGGCAGGGCCTTGTACGGATCTCTGGAGATTCGATTAGCCGCGGCTTAATCCACTGACCACGCCCTTTATTAAATCAATAATTTATTCGTGAATAATTAATGAACAGTCTTTTATTGCGCTGCTCACTTCAAAAGTGTTAAATATTATTTTTATATTTGATGAACACAGAGTGTAGAGGGGCGTGTGTGAGAGTGTGTGTGAGAGTGTGTGTGAGAGAATGTCACCCTATTTGTCCTCACTGTGGCGTCCTACCTTTGTGTACTAGTAAGCGCGCACACACACACACACACACACACACACACACACACACACGGCCTGGGGAGGGGAGGGGAAAGTTGTGCTTCCTATTGTTACGATCACCCTGCTGTCTTAAAGACGTGGTGATTGTGTGTGTGTGTGTGTGTGTGTGTGTTTGCGTCCAAGACTTTGGGGGTTTACATAGTGTGTGTGTGTTTGTGTTTGTTTCAAAAGAGAAAGGGTGTGTGTGAGATCAAGCTGCTCTTTATGGTCCTGTTTGGGCAGCTGTGTGCGTGCGTGGTGTGTGTGCGCGGTGTGTGTGTGTGCGCGGTGTGTGTGTGTGTGTGTGTGTGTTCCTTGCACATACTTGGCTCTGTGTGCTTGCATATGGGTGACGCCTGATTGAGATTTAAGGTGTGTTTGTTTCTCCTTTGTGTGTGTGTGTGTGTGTGTGTGTGTGTCACTGGGCGGGGCTGTTTGGAGGCGTTACAGTTGAAAGCTTTTTGACTTTGCATCGCTGTGATCAGGAGCGGAGCCACACCTCACCGTCCAGTGCAGCCCCCTCATGTCACACACACACACACACGGTCATGTGTGTGTGTGTGTGTGTGTGTGTGTGTGTGTGTGTGTGCAGCTGCTGTGACGTCACACTCATCTCACAAACACTAATGTCTCTGGGGCTGGGGTTTTAATAATAATGATAATAATAAAACTGTTTGTGGTTGTGTGTGTGTGTGAGACCCTGAAGTCGCCCCCTGATGGCGAGTCTGCAGCACTACAGCTCTGTACAGTCGATTCACCTTCTTTACTGTGACCTGGGAGAGACCCGACTACAGAACACACACACACACACACCTCATCTACAGGAATCATTTCTATTATTTCAGACCACACCCTGAGTGTATAAGATCCGACACACACACACCCTACAGAGTGCGCTCTACTAAGTGCACTAGATGCCCAATAGGGGTGTGTTGATCTGAACTAATTACACATTTAGGGGACGTCAGTTACGTTATTCAAGCTTTAGAGAATAAATTAATAACTGCGCCTCATTACGCTCATAATTAGACTAGCACTAGGACCCAGGGTCTTCATCATTTCACTTAGAGTTTATTTCTGTTTGTTTTTAATCCTCAGAGACGGAGTTGAGCGGTGAGAGACAGAAGGGAAAAGTCAGTACAGTTTTAACCAGAAATAAGATCAAATTAGTTGATTTAAAAGAAAATTGTATTTAAAAAAAAAAAAAACAATCATGATGAAGTGGCACAGAGTCATGCAGAAGACTGTGGGGTGCCAATACAATTGCACACTCAGTTAACTGATGAGTGAATCAGTGACCAAGAATTATATTTACAAAGTCTGTATTGTCCAAAACAAGTCTCCAAAATACCTTTTAGTGTGTGTGTGTGTGTGAGAGTGAGAGAGAGAGAGCGTGTGTGTGTGAGAGAGAGCGTGTGTGTGTGTGTGAGAGAGAGCGTGTGTGTGTGTGTGAGAGAGAGCGTGTGTGTGTGTGAGAGAGAGCGTGTGTGTGTGAGAGAGAGCGTGTGTGTGTGAGAGAGAGCGTGTGTGTGTGAGAGAGAGCGTGTGTGTGTGAGAGAGAGCGTGTGTGTGTGAGAGAGAGCGTGTGTGTGTGAGAGAGAGCGTGTGTGTGTGTGTGAGAGAGAGCGTGTGTGTGTGTGTGAGAGAGAGCGTGTGTGTGTGTGTGAGAGAGAGCGTGTGTGTGTGTGTGAGAGAGAGCGTGTGTGTGTGTGAGAGAGAGCGTGTGTGTGTGAGAGAGAGCGTGTGTGTGTGAGAGAGAGCGTGTGTGTGTGTGTGAGAGAGAGCGTGTGTGTGTGAGAGAGAGCGTGTGTGTGTGAGAGAGAGCGTGTGTGTGTGTGTGAGAGAGAGCGTGTGTGTGTGTGTGAGAGAGAGCGTGTGTGTGTGAGAGAGAGCGTGTGTGTGTGAGAGAGAGCGTGTGTGTGTGAGAGAGAGCGTGTGTGTGTGAGAGAGAGCGTGTGTGTGTGTGTGAGAGAGAGCGTGTGTGTGTGTGTGAGAGAGAGCGTGTGTGTGTGTGTGAGAGAGAGCGCGCGTGTGTGTGAGAGAGAGCGCGCGTGTGTGTGAGAGAGAGCGCGCGTGTGTGTGAGAGAGAGAGCGCGCGTGTGTGTGAGAGAGAGAGAGCGCGTGTGTGAGAGAGAGAGAGCGCGCGTGTGAGAGAGAGTGAGCGCGCGTGTGAGAGAGAGAGAGCGCGTGTGTGAGAGAGAGCGTCTGTGTGTGTGTGAGAGAGAGCGTCTGTGTGTGTGTGAGAGAGAGCGTGTGTGTGTGAGAGTGAGCGTGTGTGTGTGAGAGAGAGCGTCTGTGTGTGTGTGAGAGAGAGCGTGTGTGTGTGTGTGAGAGAGAGCGTGTGTGTGTGAGAGTGAGCGTGTGTGTGTGAGAGAGAGCGCGCGTGTGTGTGTGAGAGAGCGCGCGTGTGTGTGTGAGAGAGAGCGCGTGTGTGTGAGAGAGAGAGCGTGTGTGTGAGAGAGAGTGAGCGCGCGTGTGAGAGTGAGAGCGCGTGTGTGTGTGAGAGCGCGCGTGTGAGAGAGCGTGTGTGAGAGAGAGAGCGTGTGTGTGAGAGAGAGTGAGCGCGCGTGTGAGAGTGAGAGCGCGTGTGTGTGTGAGAGCGCGCGTGTGAGAGAGCGTGTGTGAGAGAGTGTGTGTGTGTGTGTGAGGTAAATGGAGCATTGCACCTTCTTTCGTAGACTGAACTTGTGTGTTTTGCACCTTCCTGTGGGAGTCTGTGGATTTCGTGCACCTTGTTTTTGTATAAAGTCTGTGGGAATAAAAGTGTGAGAGAGAGAGAGAGGAGGGGGAGGAGCCTGTCTAACCCATGATGTAAATATAGACTAGACTGTTGAAGAGGTTTGTCCTGAGTGTGTGTGAGTGTGTGTGTGTGTGTGTGAGACGTTTCTCCTCTCTCAGTGCTGAACCTCACAGCGATGATGGAGAACAACTTTTTTCTGTTTGTTTTGCCGTAGTGTTTTGTTTCTTCTGCGTCTGAGTTTAGTCCGACTTTGCGCTTCCCAGACTGTAATCAGACTTTAGTCCTGAGGCTGAACAGCTGCATCCAGATGTTTCCATTAGTAAAGTTATAGAATAGCACAGCTGTTTTTGTTTTTGTTTTTTTGTTTAACATAAAAATGTGATTACGTAACTAGCGCAGCGGGAGACAGTAGGAGGCGCTGTAACGCTCGCGCTATTTTTGATCATTTTGAGATAGTTTTAGAGGATCAGAGGCTGTTTCTGTTACTGTGGCCTCCATTTTGATTTACACACACACACACACACACACACACACACACACAGAGGCCCTGTGTGGCTCTCGCGCGCCCCCTGCTGTACTGTCTTGTGCACTACACCAAGTGGACTCTAGAGTCTCACACACACACACGGGAACACGGAGTTAGATTTTGTTTACATTATTTTGAGGAAAAAAAAAAGATGTTGCCCGAAGTTTCGGGTTTATTTGAGTTTTGTAAAGTTTTGCCTAAAGAGTGTGTTTTTATACGAGCGAGGGACCAGAGTCGTGCGAGCGGACGCGTCGTTTTATTACTTTATGGTTTTTATTGTCTGATTAAAGTCTCCACGCCTAAACATGCACCTTTAAATGGGGGAGGGGGGGATTTTATTTGATTGAGTTTAATTTGTCTTGTTTTTTGACCTTCGTGACCCACGGCACCTTGATGGCGGCGGCGACGCCCGCGCAGGCCGGAAACAAAACCGGTGTGAGAGTGTTTACTGACCCTGAACCGTCAGATTGTTTAAGCCCCACCCACTTTTATTTCTACAAATCCATTCTGGGCTGCTGTGCATTCTGGGACAGCAATCGGGGACTGAGTGGTGTGTTTATCATGTCAATCAGATCACACACACACACACACACACACACACACACACACACACACACTCGTCTCTGCAGTACCTCTTCTGTTCCCGTGTACCTCAGAATCCTGCCTTTAACCAGTTTTCCTCAGCGTGCGGTCGGAGCGGTGAAATCCACATACCTGACATTTTGTAATAAATAAATGAATGAATGAATAAATTAATCTTAGTGGAGGCGAGGAGTGTGTGTGTGTGTGTGTGTGTACAGGCGCAGTGAGACGTGCTGGTGTTTAGGGCTCAGTGCTGATTCACCGTACAGGCAGGAGTGTAAAACTTTTTTTCTAAAAAAAAAAGAAAAAAAAAAAAGAATAATAATAATCGATGCATTGCTGCGTGTTCACTTTCTATAACTCCATCTCTGTACAATAGAGAATCATCCACACGTATAAACTTACAGAAATATATATAAATATATATACATACTGTACATTCTATAGAAGACCTCATGAGATTTACTGATCGTTCGTCGTGCACTCACAGCATGAGTTGTAACCCAGAAGCTGCTTCGAGTCCAGCGCAGCCGTGTCTGCCCCCCCACCCCACACACCTGCCCCCACTCACCGCCCCCCCCCCCCCCCTCGCCCCCCGCCGCGCCCACACAGTGACCCCGTAATGCCCGTGTCCCGTCATGCCATTCAGTCTGTGTTCAGAGTGCCAATAACTTTGTGAATCCCTAACTGTGACCCGATATATCAAAGTATAATTGCACATTAACTACTGTAAAGAGAAAAAAAAGCATAATTGAGAGAAAACATCTGGATATCTTAATAAAGTTTGTAACAAATGTTTTTGTGCCTCTGAGTCTCTGTTCATTATTATTTTTGTGTTTTATTTTCATAAAATACGGTGGTGAGTGAGGAGCAGATAAACAGTTTGTGAATGAACTCCAGAGGTTCTCAGATGTATTGACTGAACCGGGAGATCGGACTCACAGAGACTCGGACCAGTGACACTCGAACGCTCGTGGTGTAGCTGCACAAAAAAAAAAAAAAAAGAGGAAATTTAATATAATTAACACAGTCACCTCACACCTCCAGGGTCGGGGCTTCGACCTTCACGTCTCTAACCCCTTTATCACAGAGGCTGGACCAGAACAAAGAGGTTGGGGGCGGCGTTATCACCACAAATGATAATGAACAAAAGACTCCATATGCGTTCTAGTAAAGATAAAGCCATGAGAACTGATCGCAAACTCGCGCTGAAGTTCATCATTGTGATCGCCGCTAGAATTTTGTTTTGCCGCTAGCATTGCTGCTTGAAAAGTAGAGACGTACATGAACGTATACGGGGACGTAATGATGTGCAGCCCATAGAAAAACAAAGCCAGTTCTTAGGAGGTTTGCTCTGAGCTAGAACCGGACATGAGCTAGAACCGGACATGAGCTAGCACCTGCTTCACTTTGGTAGAAAAAGGGGGACATCTGACACCATCTCTGGGTTTCTCCAGTTTCCTTCCACAGGACAGACACATGCTATCAGCTGTTCTGTCAGAGCGTGTGTGTGTGTGTGTGTGTGTGTGTGTGTGTGTTCCCTGGGAGAGGCTCCAGACCCCTCATGACTATACACAGGGTAAGTGCTGTAGGTTATTGGTTCAGATTCACTGGTTTTGAGTTGAAATGAAAAGAATCCCAGGTGTTCACTCAGAGACTCAGACCTGACTGTGTTAATATACATTGATTCATTTCAATAGAAGCGAAGGGTTTCAGTGTGAGTGAAGTGCTGTGGAGGCGGAGAGAGAGAGAGACACATGCACATACACACACTCGTCCTCTCCGTGTGTCCGAGAGTAAACATGCAGTGAGCTCTGACGAGGACACTTCCTCACTCCTCCCGAGTTTTTGAGCAGGACAAAGGTTCTGAGTGTGTGTGTGTGTGTGTGTGTGTGTGTGGTAAATCCTGCCAGGCTGATGGTTCCACTCATTCCCAGTGAACTCAGTTCTGCCTTGTGTGTGATAAATAAAATCTCTGGTAAAACTTAGAGTTCTAAAGATTTTATCTTTAACCTCATCTACTGTACTACGAGTTAAAGCCCTGAAAAACTCCCTTTATGCCTCTATATAATCCCCTGATACACTAATGCACTTATCCCAGTGTGTCACTAGAGCTCGGGCACCATGAAGGTAGAAAGTCTACTCAGGACGCCAGAGCGGAGAGTGATCTTCTCGTCTGAAACGCCGGCCTCTCAGGAACTCCTTTAATGTCCCAAACATTGGTGGAACAGTTGAAATGTCTTAGAGCGAGCTCAGGACTGTACGGGGACGCTGCGATAACTCCCACCCGAGTTCCAGTAGCGTGAGTGGTGTTGGTGAAGGAGTGTGTGTACAGTTCACACACACAGATGCGTCTCTTCTGCAAGTAGATTTTTCAGTGATCAGGCGTTCCACTCTCTGAATGTTCACGACTGCAGCGAGTTCCACCGCGGCCGGGATCGTCACTCACGTTCGCACCGTTCGGATGTTTCACTGCGGCTCAGAGTCTCATCACCGTACTGTGACTGAAGTCTTCTGTAAATGTCCATCACTCTTACGTCTTCATTCATCAGAAATGTCATCACACGTCCCCGTTTGACTCGAACGCAGTGCTGCACCAGAGCTCACTGTACTCACTGCCTCACCTCCTCAGATGGATGTTGTATGTACAGATGTCCAGGTCAGGTGATTTTACACTCAGTGTGATTTATACGTGAGGTTAAAATCACGTTACTAACAGGAGACGGCGTACAGGAGTGTTTCACACGCTGCAGGAAATAGTGAGGTCACTTCCTCTTCACCTTAAAGTACTTCACCTTAAATCAAAGAAACCTGGGGGTCAGTGTGTGTGTGTGTGTGTGTGTGTGAAACATCTGCTCTACACACAGGTGTGTGTGTGTGTGTGTGTGTGTGTGTGTTATTCGCTCTTTCTGCAGTGGTGGTGTGAGTGCAGCTGCACAAGTTCGTCATAATAAACACTGATTACCTTAATTAAGCCCTAATCAGATTAATGACTAAATGTATTTGTTATAATAATAATAATCGGAGGGATTTAATTGATAACTTTAGTGTTTCTGTGGAAAAGTGAGTGTGTGTAAATGTTCAGTAGGTGTTTGTTCTATCTGTCTCTCTCACACACACACACACACACACACACACAGCTCTGGCGCCATTAAGCCCTCTGCGTGTGTGTGACGTGTCTCAGGCGGAAACAGTTGGCTCCTCCCCCTAAAAGGCCACAGGAAGCCCCGCGCGCTTTGTTTCCATCTCTATATAAGGATATCAGAGATGACGACATCAGGGAACTAAATATGGGCACCGGAAGTAGAGCCCGCCTCCGCCCCGCAGGGTTTTCCGCCGAACCGCTGCCAGAAGCGGATGTCCATATATGGGCAGAAGTGAAGACGAGCGCAGATTGAGGGGGGACAAACCCGGATTTCTCATTCTTACACTGATGACGTCACAGCTTAATTCATTCTAGTTACATTTTATTCATCCAAATAGAACAAATCATTTCGTTATTAAGTATTTATAAATGTTTATAATATAGTAGAATGGACTACTCTTAGTGCGTGTGTGTGTGTGTGTGTGTGTGTGTGTGTGTTCAGATGTTACGGCTCTAACATGGGCTGAGATTCAGTTTTGTCATTAAAATGTTTTATTTAAGAAAACGAAGACAGCGAGAGAGAGAGAGAGAGAGAGAGTGTGTGTGTGTGTGTTTGCCACGATTCTTTTTCCAGGAAGCAGAACATCGGGGTGGAGCCAGTCTGCCAGCACGCTGCTGACGTCACAGAAAGTATATAAGGACAGCCGTGAGCGCGCGTACTCGTGATTTCTGTTCCAGCGGAGCGAAGATCGAGAAGTTTCAGAACGAACACACGAACACACGAACACACACACACACACACACACACACACAGAGAGAGAGAGAGAGAGTGTACCGGAGAGTGAGCAGCAGTGTGTAGCGGAGTGTGTGTATAGGCAGCGCCGAGCGGAGTGTGTAGGGGAGATGGAGGTGTGTGTCGAAGCGAAGCGGGTGATGGTCCAGGCCCTGAGCAAACTGTACAGCTCCCGGACCCAGCGCGGGGGAATCCCGCTCCACCGGAGCCTCCTGCTCACTCTGGTGATGAGAGCCGCGCGGGACGCGTACCACTCGGCCCGGGGCCCGGACACGAGCACGAGCACGGACCCGGACACGAGCGCTCAGACTGACGGGAGCGCGCGGGAGCAGAGCCCGGCCCCCGCCGCACCCCACACACACGCTCACGCTCGCGCGCACACAGACACTCAGGAGCCGATGGACACGGCGGAGGCGCCGGAGCAGCAGGGCGGAGACAGAACCGAGGATAAAGAGAACCGTAGCGGCACCGGGCACCGGGCGCAGTCACGCAAGCGGAGAGGGAGGAGCGCGGCCGAGCCGGACTTCCTGCCGTGTAAAAAGGCCAGACTGGAGCCCGCCGAGCTCCGGAGAGTGCTGCAGGACGCCACCGCGCTCAGGAACACCGGGGGCTGCGGCCGGGACACCGAGCACCTGCCCACCGCGCACATCCCCAGGACTATAGTCACCTACTGAACACACTGACTCTCTGTCTGTCTGTCTGTCTGTCTCTGTGTGTGTGTGTGTGTCTGTGTGTATAAGGGCCAGGACGCACAGTTCCCGGTCTCACCCCTCCCGGTGGATCCGGAGTTTAAACTCCAGCTGTTATTTCGGATCTCTGGATCGGAACGGACTCTCAAAGGTGACGTGTTGATGACGTCACCAGGTGACAGGCAGGCGATTCATCGCGCGCGCAGATTCTTTAGAGACTGTGACGGAGACATGAGTCAGAGCCAAAACCAGGCGCGCGTCCGTGTGTGTGTGTGTGTGTGTGTGTGTGTGTGTGTGTGTGATGAGCTTGTTGAATGAAGTGAATGTTAATAAGCTGATGTATTTATTGTAAACACTCTACCTTGTGTTCCTCACTGTAGTGTGTAAAACCTCTCGAGTGGAAAAGCTGCTACACCTGGCCAGGTCACGTGGCCACTACCTCACTTTTGTATAATAAAATGTTTTTATATAAAACGAACTCATTCTTTGTCTGTTTGCTGGCGTCTGTTCAGGGTTGCCAGGTCGGTCTTAAGTTTGTGTCTTTAATAGGACTATAATAATAGTTATAATAATATATTATCAATAAACGATTGTATTATCTATTTAATTATATGTTGTAATATAAAATATTATTAATTACAAAATGGTATAATACAGTAATAATACTAAACCGCAAACGCAGAGCTTTGTTGATATCTGGCAACCGCGACGTGACCGGAGGGAAGGGCGGGTTCGTGGAAATCCGGAAGTAAAGGGCGCGTGAGGCCGGATGTTTCTCATACCTCAGTGGAGATCAAGGGTGAGGTTTTTGTTTTTTTTGTTTTGTTTTTTGAATGCTTTATTCAACAATTGCACAAGTTACATGAATATTAATCTCCATTACAATAATAATAAAACGTGCATTTTCCAGCATTTGCGGGTGTTTTTAACGTAAACAAGACATAAACAAGACTCTCATCATCACATTTTGCCAGGGGAAGTATGAATTTACAAAAAGATATCAAAGTGTTTACAAACATTCACAGATTCTGTTGCCTTTTGATTAATGGGATGCTTAATCGAGTTGAGATATTGCTTGACCAGATGTTTTGGAATGCGCAAACTTACACTTATGAATGTAATATTTTGCCAGCAGAATAATGAGATTAATAATGAAAGTTTCATTAGACATAGTTTTAGTTCTGTTAAGGTCATACAGGCCAAACAGAACATCCGTCCATAATAACTTGAAGTCTTTCTCAATTTCTTTTCTGCAATAAAATTACAAATGTCAGACCAGAAACTTTGGACAAAGGGACAGTGCCAAAACAAATGGGTAACTGTTTCAATGTTCACAGAACAAAAAGTGCACATTACATCAATATCTTTTTTAAATTTTTTAACAATATGCTCATTAGACGGGTAAAATTAATGAATTATTTTAAATGATATTTCTCTAATTTTGTTGGTCAGCAGGTATCGGTTGGGTAAGAGCCAGACCGTCTTCCAGTCAATGTTTTGCACAAATTTATTCCAGTATGGAACCACATATGGGACTGTGATAATATCTGTTTTGAACAAGGATCTAATTAGTTTATTGTTCTTTCCGTTGTTACAGGAAAAACAAATCTTACCAACTGAAGTGTCAGTCAGTGATAACAGGGTTAGTTGTTGTGTGTCCAATCTTGGTTGAGCTCTAAATAACATGCAGACACCATAAGAAATTGCACCAAAGACTTTGGCATAATCTCCAGGAGACACGGGAATTTTATATTCTTCTAGAAACTCAGTATAAGAGTAAAGATAACCAGCCCTGTTAAATAATTGGTCAACATAAATAATATTATTCGTAAACCAGTAATCAATAAATAAAGATTTGTGTTTAAACAGTATGTCTTTGTTGTTCCATATATAATATTTGTTGGGCGAAAAGTTATGCTTGAAAATGGGAGACCATGAAAGGAGGCCTGGCGGTGAAAGGATGACATTTTTATCGGGACTTTATCAATATTGTAATTACATGTTAAGAAAAAGCTCAACCCACCCAGTTTTGACAGAATATGAGAGGGTATGACATTCCAAATAGAGTTAGGGTTTTTAAAGAAATGTTTTAACCAATTTACTTTAAAAGTATTATTAAGAGTGCAGAAATCAATAAAGTTTAATCCACCCTTTTCATAGTCATTTGTTAGAACAGATTTCTTCACATGATGAGTTCTATTTTTCCATACGAAGTTATAAAGTAGCTTGTCAATCTCAGTAATATGTTTTTTGTTCACATACAGAGATAGAGCTGGATATGTCAACCGCGATAAGCCTTCTGCCTTAGACAGTAGGGTTCTGCCTCTGAGGGAGAGATCCCGTAACAGCCATTGGTTCAGCTTTTTTTTTAGTTCTTTGAATAATAGGGTTGAAGTTCAATGTAGCCCTTTTTTGTTGGTCCTTGGTAATTGTAATATACAATTATACCAAGTGAACAAGTTCATTTTTGACTGGAATACTACGAATGGACGATTTCACACTTATTGACATTCAGGCTTAAGCCAGAAGCCAAGGAAAATTTTTCTATAGTATTTATTGCAACAGAGACTTGATATTCATCTCTAAGAAAGAGAGTGGTATCGTCCGCCAGTTGAGATATAATAAGCTCTCTACCTAATATATTGATGCCGTTTATTTCACTTGATTTAATATGATCAGACAAAAGCTGGGCTACCAATAGAAAGAGGTGAGGCGAAGCCGGACACCCTTGTCGGATGCCTCGAGAGACATTGAATCTGGGAGACATACCACCTGCTAGTCTAATTGAGCTATTACTATTGTTATATAGACTTTTAATAGCTGAGGGAAAAAAAACACCAAAACCGAATTTTTTAAGAGACTGTAAAATGAGTGGGTGTTCAACTGTGTCGAATGCTTTGTAGAAATCTACAACCAGCATGAGCTCACCCTCCTCTACCATTTCTGGGTAATCCAAAATATCTCAAATGAGCCTAATGTTATTTCCTATATGCCTTTTGTTCATGAAGCCTGATTGTGTTTCATCTATGATGGAGTCCAAAACTGACCGCAATCTTCTAGCCAATAAGATAGCTAAAATTTTATAATCGTTGTTAAGTAAACAAATTGGGCGCCAATTATCTAAAAGTAGTTTGTCCTTGTTTGGTTTAGGAATTAGGACTGTTATTCCTTGGGTCAGAGAAGTGGGGAGGCAATCATTTTCAATGGATTCTATAAAGACTTTTAATAAAAAAAGGGGACAGTTCAGCGATAAAAGATTTATAAAATTCGGCGGATAGCCCATCACACCCAGGCGATTTGTTATTTTTTAGTTGATTAATAGCTTGCTGTACTTCTTCATGAGATATAGGCATGACACAGTGCTCTCTATCAACTTCGCTTATCAACTTCACTGAAAGGGAGTTTAAGAAATTATCAGACGCAGTTGGGCTAAATTGAGAGCTATACAGTTCTTTATAGAATTTTGAGCAAAACTCTGATATTTTACAATGATCTTCAGTGATAACTCCATTAATATTTAACTTACTGATACTGTTGTTGGTGGAACGATATTTCTCTAGACTAAAGAAATAGTGAGAGTTTTGTTCGCCTTCTTCTAACCATTTAGAACGAGATCCGATAAAGGCACCCTTTGCTTTTTGCCGATACATTTCATCAGGTTTAATTTGTGAGTGAGATAGCTCTTCTTTTTCCTCCTTTGTTAGAGAGTCAAACTCTCTGCAGGATAATTTTGTTATATTATAGTCAATCTTTAATTCCTCTGCTTTCCTGGCTTTGACTGTTTCAGCACCAAACTTTCTTAAATATTTTCCCATCTCATATTTTAGCAGTTCCCAGTTGAGTCCAAAACG
>CM059222.1:125000-165000 GCA_030347435.1 Clarias fuscus | reverse complement strand
AAGAAGAAGAAGAAGAAGAAAGGTGGCCAAGGAGGAGACCTGCGTATTCACGATTTAGACGATGATCTGGAGCTGAGCAGCGACAACAGCGAGAGCAGTGGAGGAGAAGGTACGAGAGACAGAGACGCACACGTCTGAGTCTGGAAGCTCCGTTTCTCAGCGCTGTGTCCAGACCTTCAGCTCACTGCTCACGCTCTGTGTGTCTGGGTTTTTTGTTGCAGATGGAGAAGGCCGGTCGAAGAGTAAGAAGGAGGACAACTCAAAGGCCAAGGGGAAGAAAAAGAAGAAGAAGAAGGGCAGTGATGCAGAGGGACATGAGGACAGTGATGACGGAGACTTTGAAGGTCTGGAAGTGGACTACATGTCTGATGAGAGCAGGTAACACCATGCTGCTGTGGAGAACACTGACATGAAGGGGTGCCAATATTTAATAACATGCCTGTTGTGCATCCTGAACTTCAGAAACATCTCGCTTAGTGTTCAAAAGTAAACAAAATGACCAGAAGCTTCCTGCTCTGATGTTCTGTTGCAGCTCTGAGGATGAGGAACCGGAGAAGGTGAAGCCCAGTAAAGGAGAGGATGTGCCTAAAGGTCAGAGGTCAAACACATCCACACTCATCAGAAGGACATTATATTACTGAAGCATCATTAAGTGTTCAAATTAATTCTGTTAGGAATTGATGAAGCGTCTGAGAGCGAGGAGGAGAGCGAGGAGGAGAACAAGAACGAGGACGAGGCCAAGGAGGAGGAGGAGGAGGAAGAGGGCAAGAAGACACCTGTACAGGTGGAGAAGAAGAAGAAGAAAGGTGCGCAGCTTCACTCTCCTGTCTAAAACATTACAGTGATCTAAAAACACGCGTGAGAAGTGTGACATGTGCAACGTGTGTTGTTCGGTGGCGTTCCAGACAGCAGTGGCGAGTCGGACACGTCTGAGGACAGCGACATCGAAGGAGAGACGGCGTCTGCGCTGTTCATGGCGGTAAGACCAGTGCAGGAGTCTGAGAGAACCGGTGACCTGCAGATTCCTCACGCTTCCTCTGTTTATCTTCTGCAGAAGAAGAGGACTCCTCCTAAACGTGGCGGCCGAGGTTCTGCTGGAAGTTCCAGAGCGGGAAGTCGTCCAGGAACACCTTCCATCGACCACGCCGCCACCTCCAACACACTGCGCGCTGCTGCTACCAAACTGGAGCAGGGTACACACACACACACACACACACACACACACACACTGAAAATTCAGTGAAGATTGTAAATTCCCTTTCAGTGTGTGTTTAAGTTGCCGTGGTGCAGGCGCTAATCTCGGGGACGTGAGTGTTTATTATTATTATTATTGTTTATGTTTATCCTCAGGTAAGCGTCAGGCGGTGTGCAGCTCCGACACTCCCGCTGCCAAGCGGTTGAAGATGGAGCCGGTGTCTGGGAGTCCGTCTGGGAAAAGCACTCCGCAGCCAGCGTCTGGGAAATCCACCCCGAGCTCCAGGTACGTCTCACATCGTCTCACGCCGGCTCCACTGAGCCTCAGAACCAGCCACACAAAGTAAAAGCAAGAGTTTAGAAACTTATTTAAATAAATAAATAAAGGCTAAAATATCCCATGTCCATAAGTATTCACACCCCTCACTTAGTACTTGGCACTTAGTCTCAAGTCTGCATGTAAGTGATCCTTGGCACAGCTTTCTTCTCCACAGAATTGTTCTCGCTCCACCAGGTTGATCGGGTAGGGTCAGTGCAGGGCCATTTTCAATTCTCTCCAGAGACACTCTACTGGGTTCAGGTCCGGACTCGAACCGGGCCTCTCACAGAGTTGTTCTGAAACGGCTCCTGTGGTTTTTTTGCCGTCATGGTTCGTCTCATGGACGTGTTCAACCTGAGATCCTGAGCACTCCAGAGAAGGTTTTTACTCAGGATAGCTCTTTTTGTTCTGCATCCCTTTTCCCCTCTACAGGTTGTCCCCTACTTATGAATGAGTTCTGTTCCGGGAACATGTCCGTGAGTGTGATTTGTTCTTAAGTCAAAGTGAGTCTTAGACGCCTTTGACACAAATATACAACGTAAAGCGTACAATCCACTTGACTACATCTGTCCCCTTTTCCCACACTGCCATCATGTGACCAAAAACCGTAACCGTATGCAAGTCTTTTTAAACATCTCTAAGGAGTCAGCTGACCTCGTTTAAACTCAACCTGGGAGGGAGGGACAACGATAATGGTGTTTACTGCGCACTTGAACAGAAGCCATTTTGTCTCAGAGCTGTTTTCCTCTGTACTGGACTGTGAGCTCTGTTTTGTAGAGGATTTTCTGAAATTAGGATTATTCACCATCAGGACAGACAATTTCCATCATCGAGATCCTGGACTGATTAATTGAAACCGGTGAGGCAGATGCGCACACACACACACACACGTACAATATACCAGACTTTAGACATTTCATACATTTGTTCGTATTTGCATAAATCCGTCCTGTACACTGACTAATGTCCCAGTCACAAAAACACATCATGAGGTGCTTTTTCTCAAACCCCCGCCGGCTGTGCCTGTGCCTGTGCCATGTGCCTGTTAGTGAGGAACGTCTGGCCGCTCTGCCGTACAGGCCTGACGGGCTTCTGTCAGTCTCTCCATCTCCACCAGGGATCTCTGGATCTCATTTAAATCTCTGGCCGAGGCCCTTCATCCCCGATTGCTCAGTCCGGATGAGCAGACAGATCTGTGTTTTGTTCTTCCAGATCTCTTCCAGTTGAGAATGATGATGCTCTTCAGTCTCCTTCACCAGATCTGAGGCTTGAAACATTCTCGCAGATCTACACATAATTCTTTCGACCTCATCTCGACCACACACACACACACACACCATCTACCGTGTGACCTTAGAGATAGTTGCATGTCTTTCCAGTTAGGAAAGACATGGTGATTTGATTCTATGTCAAGGTGAGTGTGAAAAATAAAAAAAGTCTTTCAGCTCGGTTTCTCATGACTGAGACTTCCTGTCTGTCTGCTCTCCCTGTCTGTCTCTCAGTGATGTGCAGCTGACCGAGGAGGCCGTGCGCAGGTATCTGATCCGGAAGCCCATGACCACTAAAGACCTGCTGAAGAAGTTCCAGACCAAACGCACCGGACTGAGTAGCGAGCAGACGGTCAACGTTCTCGCTCAGATCCTCAAGAAGCTCAACCCCGAGAGGAAGAACATCAACGACAAGATGCACTTCTACCTGACGGAGTAAGGAGACCGAGCTGCTGTAGGGGGTGGGGCCAAACATTGAGCTATTCATAACCACTTGTGATTGGGCAGGTGACTGGGTGGGTGGGGCCATGGGGTGGAGCCATGGGGTGGAGCTCCAAAGGATGCATGGGACTTTTTTTTCCCCTTACTTTTTTCTTGCTTAGTGAAATAAAGTGTAATAAATCTGAAGATAAAAGAATGTGTGAATGTTAAATAAACGTTTCAGTTTTTTCCAGTAAAGTGTGATGTGAATTTAATAATCATACACACACACACTCGTCTCCTGCTGTTTCAGCTTTAATCAGGAGCTCTGTATCTTCTCAACACACACACACACACTTATTCTGATTAATCTGTAAGACCAGGATTGACCAATCAAACAACTGGAAAACATTTTAAAGATGAGATTTATTTCATGGTGTGATGTCAGTGGTAACATCTCAGGGTTACTGAGCAGAAGGTTGTGACTTCAAGCCCCCAATGGACTGCTCTTCACCCTCTCTGCTCCAGGGGGCGCTGTTCTCATGGCTGACTCTGAAAACCTGGCGTTTATGTGTGTGATGACTGCCTTATACATTTAAGTTTTCCTTTGCCAAAAAACCTGTACAAGACCGAAATAATCGAGATGAACAGATCAGATTATGATAAAGTAAAAAGTCTAATGTGGAAGATTCCTGCAAATGACGGAGATGCGGCGACTCCGAGGAATTCTACGTCCCGAGAAATACGAGTCCTCGTCCTTCAGGATCTCGTGCGTGAATTTAAACCGAACTTCATCTCTGTAAGGGGAAAAACAATCGGATGTTCTAAATTGATCACAGACACCTTCAGGAATTCTGCTTCAGGTGTGAAATTTTCTTTCAGAGCAGACCCTTAATATATTCACTCTGTGCAAAATATTGGCACCCTTCAACCCTGTTCATAATGAAGATATTAAACACTTCCTACCTGAGTATATAGAGAGAGCGACGCTGTAGCAGCAGATCCACGCGGTCTGCAGGGTTCTGCTCAGGGACCAGACGCATGATGCTGTCAGACAAAAGGCTCACACCGGCGATGGTGCTTCCGCAGAACTGATCACACACACACACACACACACACAGAATGATCACACTATACTGTGCCATGGCAGCAGAAGAGCCAAATGCAGGATCAGAGTGGAACAGCAGACCTTCACGCTATCTACATGAGCCTTGATGAAACCAGTCTTGTCCAGATCCAGAACATGAACCGGGCCCAGTAACGGACATCCCTGAGGGAAGGCCTGCGCCCTGATCCGCTCCACCACCGCGGCACACGTACCTCCCCACTGCAGCCGCTCCGTCTCTCTGAACCCGTGGATCGCCTGCAGAGACAGAGAAACGGAAAAGCTCAGAGTTTGGTACGTAGCAGCGATGTCGTCAGGCTCCTACACGCAGGTAAAAAGTCACTGCTTTACTGTATGCGAGTCCACTATTGCACAAAATATCTTCTTAAACGAAGCCGGTGTCAAATCAAGGAGACCAGCACACAGATGATGACATCATCCGCACACAAGGTGGCGTTTCAACAACCCGAAATCTCTGTTTCCCTCATACACACATCACCACTGAACAGGAAATCTTCACTTTGAATGGAGTTTTCCTAAAGCTCTGTTTTCAATGACAAAAACTGCGTTTGCGTGTGGACGAAGGGACAAAACCACAGAGAAAATCTCAGTTTTTAAAAACACTCGGCTACGTGTGGACACGGCCTCAGAGACGGTGAGATTTCTAAAAAACTTTTCCTGTTAAAAATACAATGACAGATGTTTACAGATGTTCACCCTGAGAATAAACACTGGTCATGATGAAGCACAGACTCATCACAGCAGGTTCCTGTAGAAACGCATGTCCCGTTCTTGTCTCTCTCTCTCTTATACACACACACACACACACAGAGAGAGAGAGGAAGCTCTGGGTTAAATACTGGATGAAGTGACACAGGCGTGTTCAAGAAGGACATGGTTCTCTGGATCTCCAAGAGCAACGTGAAGAACCTGAACTGGTTCTTGCAGAAGAAAGGGCCTGGAACCTGTGATGTGACTCCTGATGTTCCGGGCTGCCAGTGACGCAGACACCCAGAGGAACCGGAGGAGGAGCGATGAAGGTCAAGTGCTTACATCGTCCCAGTGATCCCACTCGTATCTCTTCCTCTTCAGCCCCAGCTCGAGCTCGGTGAGGAAGGCCTGCTCCTCCTCCTCACTGATGAAGTTCTGGAGAACCTGGACGTGACCGCGTACTGCTGACAGAACCGCTGCAGAAGAGCCGCACATCCAGCTGTGCTCTCCATCCAGATGTGCTGCAGGAAGGCCACCCTCACCGCCCGTCATGTTCGATGACCCTGTGTGACCCTGGCGGAGGGAGGTTGAGGTCTCACACACACCTGTCCGGCTGAGCACGTGCGCCCTCACACACACCTCCCTCAGCGGCCGCATCACACTCCGCATCACTCTCACACCTGATCACACCCTGACTGAGTATTTAACCCAGAACCCGAGTGAGTTCATCAGCGCTCGAGCTCCGACTTCACACACGACCCGGGCGGCGCCATTTTGAACACCGCTAAGGATTGTGGGAATTGTAGTTAAAGAGATTTCATTTATTTAATCATTTTCTTTAGGTTTTACGTGTCGTTGTTTTCTTCGGAAATATTTTCTTAGATCCAGTAAAAATCGAAGGAGCCAGAATTTTATTTATCTGAAATTTCTGAACCAGTCATTGAGTTAAAACGCAGCGCGTCACTTCAGTGCAGTTCCAGAGGAGTACACTAGGGGCGGCGGTGTTCAGTCGAGTAAACGAGCAGCGGGAACAGAAGAAGTCAACCAGCGGCTCTGTGTTTTTGTGTGCGCCCCCTGCTGTACTGCAAAGGTTTTAATTTGAAGGAGAATGTTTTTAAATATATATATATATATTTAAATAGTAACCATTTTTATTATTAGTTTTTTTTTAACAATAACAACAATGAAAACAAGACAACAACAACAACAACAAAAAACAACAACAACAAGAGGGGTATACTTACAATTAGGATAGAAAGGAGGAATTTAGTTCTTTAAATGTATCCATCGTTCTGGTTGTTCTGGTTCTGGTTCTGGTTGTAATGTTTCAAAATAAATTTTCAAATCCACCTTGTAATGGGAGATATAAGGCGTTCTTAATGACCACTTACATTTGTGTATATAGAATTTATCTAGTAATACTAAAAGATTTAACATGAAAATGTGACTCTTCTCGATAGAGATTACATTTCATTCGGGCTTTGACGCAAATCCGCCTGTCACAGGTTCCAGTCTAAAGTCTCCACACTGAGGTTCTCTCTGCTAAGTCTCAGGTTTATATTAAATACTGAGACTGGGACAGGAAGTATTTCCCACAGTGCACACCCCGAAGACTAAATTCTTCTTCTTCATTATTATATTTTATTTTAACTTATTTTATTTTAAACGGTTTGTGGGTGAAATATTAACCCCTCCTGTTTTTAAACACTGGTGTTCCACATGGTTGTGTGCTGAGTACATTTCTCTGCTCCCTGTTTATCCAGAACTACGGACTTCTACATATCTCCAATATGATCATCAAGTATGTGTAAAATTAGGCAGGGCACATCATCAGTGGTAGGCCACATCACCCACACCGATGAGTCACCTGTAGGGAGGAGATTCCCAGCCCATCAGCATGGTGTTCCTCCAACAAGCTCAGCTTCAACACCAAGACAACCAAGGAGCTCATTGTGGATTTCTGGAAATCAAAAATCAGCCAACACTGCCCCATCTACATCAACAACTAGATCAACATCTACATCATTTGGCAGCTACATGATGTGAAAAATAAAAGCCCTACAATGTGTTGAAAACCGCCTGGCACATCATCCGCTCCCAACTACCAGCTACTGAACATCTTCACCACAGCAGATGTCTTCACGGCATCATCAGAGACGAGTTCTACCCAATTCACAAACATTTTGACCTCTTTCCATCCAAGAAAAGGTACATTCACACCAGAACCAGCAGGTTCAGGTCCAGGTTCAGGTACTCGTCTCTAGTGATGCTTCTTTCCCACAATCATCACAGTGCTAAATTCTACACTACACCATTAAACCACATATTACTTGTATTCTCACTGTATTACTCTGTTCTTCTTTGTGTGTGTACACACACGCATGCAAATACCATGCCAATTAGTATGCATACTCCCTGCTTATATTCCTGTTTATATCCTCTTTTCCACTTAATATCACTATCTATTCTGTAGTTACTGCATATAATCACTGTATAGTCATGTAGCACAATATTCAGTGCATATAAAATCCAATTCTTAATCCATAGAGTTTAATATGACGTTGGCCCTTTGCAGCTATAACAGCTATATTCAACTCTTCTGGGAAGGCCTTCCACAAGATTTAGGGGTGTGTTTATGGGAATGTTTGACCATTCATCCAGAACCACATTTGTGTGCGCAGTGATGTTGGAACAGGGAGGGGATGTCCCCAAATTGTTCCCACAACAGTGGGAACCTCAAGTTGTGCAAAATGTCTTGGTATGCTGAATCATTAAGAGTTCCTTTCACTGGAAGTAAGTAAGTAACTCCTGAAAAACAACTCCACACCAGTTCCAACATGACTGCGCACCAGTGCACAAAGAAAAGTCCATAAAGACATGGATGAGCGAGTTTGGTGTGGAAGAACTTGACTGGACTGCACAGAGTCCTGACCTCAACTCGATAGAACACCTTAAGGATGAATTAGAGTGGAGACTGTGAGCCACGCCTTCTTGTCCAACATCAGTGTCTGACCTCACAAATGGGCTTCTGGAAGAATGGTCAAGAACTCCCATTAACACACTCCTAAACCTTGTGGAAAGCCTTCCCAGAAGAGTTGAAGCTGTTATAGCAGCAGAATTCTATTCTATTCTATTCAATTCAATTCAATTTTATTTATATAGCTCTTGTCTCAAAGCAACTTCGCAAAATGAAAAGAAAATTATGGAGACGTGAGTTTATTTTCCTGATCTGGTGAGATCTCTGGCAGCTTGTTTATTGAGGATGCAGGACAACCACTTAGTAAAGCATTGCAATAGTCCAGTCTGGATGTCAGGAATGGATGAATTAGCTTTTCTGCATCAGATATGAATAAAATGCTTGGCAATATTTATAAGGTGGAAGAAGGCTGCTTTTGTGATATTGTGTATATTACGCCCAGATATTTCACTGTCGAGCTGGTAGTAATAGCACATCCTTCTAAATGCAAGCTGAAGTGTGAGAGCTGTTGTGTACTGGTTTTTGGAATTTAGTAAAAGAAAATTATCGGTCATCCAATCTTTTATATATTGGACACACTCAGTTAATCTATTTCGTCTGGTTTTGTTGTGATGTATAACTGGGTATTCAATTCAATTCAATTTTATTTATATAGCACTTTTAACAATTGACATTGTCGCAAAGCAGCTTTACACAATAAAAAGAAGTGTTTGTATGAAATGTGTATGAATCAAAATGATAAGATTGTCCCTGATGAACAAGCCGAGGGCGACGGTGGCAAGGAAAAACTCCCTGAGATGGTAATAGGAAGAAACCTTGAGAGGAACCAGACTCAACAGGGAACCCATCCTCATCTGGGTGATAACGGATAGCAGGGATTGATCAGCATAATAATGTGTACTGGAAGTTCAGTGTAACAGGAGACGTGTTAAAATTAAATGGAGTCCAGTTTGTTCCTGGAAGCTCAGGTAGACTGTAGGAGATTCCAGTCCTGAGCTATCGAACAACTGAAGTCACAGGTCCCCAGAGCATCACTCGATGACAGGACAGTCTTCATGGAAACCATCCCCAGCCACCACACGAATCCAGGCAGACCACACGGGGCATCCATGCGACGAGATCTCCAACCAGAAGCAGGACTCCAGGACGGGTTAGACGGGTCCAGAGGGCAGAGGGGTCTGGATCACTGGCAACTCAGGAGCGAAACATGTATAGCTCGACAGAGAGACAGAGAGAGGGAAAGAAGAGAGGGAGAGAGAGAGAGAAGAGAGCAGAAAAGGAGAGAACAGAAAATAAGGAGAGATGGCAGTTAGGTCTGGTCACAGTCAACATGTATAAGGTGAATGTATATTTAGTGCAAAGTGCAAGCAGGGACTCCGGCAGGACTAACTATAACAGCATAACTAAAAGGGAGAGCCAGAAGGAAACACAGACATGAGGGGGAACTGAGATGTAAAGCAACCAATCACCTCACCGTCAACAAACCTGAGTGATCAATGAGAGTGGGGAGGACAGCATCTAAACATACCAGTTCACCAGAATACTCTACGTCCATGAGTCCCCCAGATCTGCTCCTTTACCTAAGGTTAATCTATTTACAAACATGCTGCGCTAAATAAATAGGTTTTTAGCCTAGACTTAAACACTGAGACTGTGTCTGAGTCCCGAACATTAATAGGAAGACTATTCCATAACTTTGGGGCTTTGTAAGAAAAAGCTCCGCCCCCTGCTGTAGTTTTAATAATACGTGGTACTGACAGGCAGCCTGCATTCTTTGATGGAAGTAGGCGTGGCGGATCGTAAGACACTAGCAGTTCACTCAAATACTGTGGCGCGAGACCATTTAGTGCTTTAAATGTCAAAAGTAGTATCTTAAAATCGATGCGAAATTTCACAGGGAGCCAATGCAGTGTAGATAAGATAGGGGTGATGTGCTCGTATCTTCTGGTTTTAGTGAGGACTCTCGCTGCTGCATTCTGTACTAACTGAAGCTTGTTTATACACCTAGTTGAACAACCAGACAGTAAGGCGTTACAATAGTCCAACCTAGAGGTGATAAAAGCATGAACTAGTTTTTCTGCATCATTTAGTGACAATATGTTTCTTATCTTGGCAATATTTCTAAGGTGAAAGAAAGCTATCCTGGTGATATTATCTACATGAGCTTCAAACGAAAGGCTGGAATCTATAATCACACCGAGGTCTTTTACTGTTGCACTTGATGGAACAGAAAGGCATCTAAAGTTACAGTGTGATCAGAAAGCTTACTTCTAGCTACTTGTGGTCCTATGACCAGAACTTCTGTCTTATCAGGATTAAGCAGAAGAAAATTAATTAACATCCAATCTCTTATGTCCTGCACACACTGCTCAGTTTTAGCAAACTGGTTTTTCTCATCTGGTTTTGCTGAGACATATAATTGTGTGTCATCAGCATAACAATGAAAACTAATACCATGTTTACGAATTATGTTGCCCAGAGGAGGCATGTAAAGGGAAAAAAGCAGTGGGCCTAAAACTGAGCCCTGTGGAACACCAAACTCCACTTGAGAACATGAGGAATGGTCACCATCTAAATCTACAAACTGATAACGATCAGTCAAATAGGATCTGAGCCACAAGAGGGCAGTTCCCTTAATTCCTACTACCTTTTCTAATCTGTGAAGGAGAATACTATGATCAATGGTGTCAAAAGCTGCACTGAGGTCCAGTAACACAAGTATAGTGACGCAACCCTGATCAGAGGCCCATAGGAGGTCGTTTACTACTTTAACAAATGCTGTCTTTGTGCTGTGATGAGGCCTAAATCCTGACTGATACAGTTCATTTATGCTATTTCTGTGTAGATGTGAACATAGCTGCTGTGATACTACCTTTTCCAGAATCTTGGAGATAAAGGGAAGGTTTGATATCGGCCTGTAATTAGAAAGCTAACAGGGGTCAAGGTCAGGTTTCTTGATTAGCGCTTTAATAACGGCTAATTTAAAGGATTTGGGGACATACCCACTACTGAGTGAACAGTTAATTACTTTCAACAGGGTTCTATTATTGCTGGTACTATCTGTTTGAGAAAATGTGTCGGTATAGGATCTAATATACAGGTTGACGATTTTGAAGAAGAGATGAGTGAAATTAGTTCCCTCGCTTCAAGGGGAGTAAAGTGTTCTAAGTTCTGATGTGATGTGGTTAGACAAACTTCTAATGATGTTACTCAAGGGAAGCATGTACACACGGGGACAAAATTGTTGGTACCCTTCGGTCAATGAGAGAAAAACTCACAATGGTCACAGAAATAACTTTAATCTGACAAAAGTAATAATAAATAAGAATTCTATGAACGTTAACCAATGAAAGTCAGACATTGCTTTTCAACCATGCTTCAACGGAATTATATAAAAAAAATTAACTCATGGAACAGGCCTGGACAAAAATGATGGTACCCCTAACTTAATAGTTTGTTGCACAACCTTTTGAGGCAATCACTGCAATCAAACGATTCCTGTAACTGTCAATGAGACTTCTGCACCTCTCTGCAGGTATTTTGGCCCACTCCTCATGAGCAAGCTGCTCCAGTTGTTTCCGGTTTGAAGGGCGCCTTTTCCAGACGGCATGTTTCAGCTCCTTCCAAAGATGCTCAATAGGATTGAGGTCAGGGCTCATAGAAGGCCACTTTAGAATAGTCCAATGTTTTCCTCTTAGCCATTCTTGGGTGTTTTTAGCTGTGTGTTTTGGGTCATTGTCCTGTTGCAAGACCCATGACCTGCGACTGAGACCCAGCTTTCTGACACTGGCCAGCACATTTCTCTCTAGAATCCCTTGATAGTCTTGAGATTTCATTGTACCCTGCACAGATTCAAGACACCCTGTGCCAGATGCAGCAAAGCAGCCCCAGAACATAACAGAGCCTCCTCCATGTTTCACAGTAGGGACAGTGTTCTTTTCTTGATATGCTTCATTTTTCCGGCTGTGAACATAGAGCTGATGTGCCTTGGCAAAAAGTTCCATTTTTGTCTCATCTGTCCATAGGACATTCTCCCAGAAGCTTTGTGGCTTGTCAACATGTAGTTTGGCATATTCCAGTCTGGCTTTTTTATGATTTGTTTTCAACAATGGTGTCCTCCTTGGTCGTCTCCCATGTAGTCCACTTTGGCTCAAACAACGACGGATGGTGCGATCTGACACTGATGTTCCTTGAGCATGAGGTTCACCTTGGATCTCTTTAGAAGTCTTTCTGGGCTCTTTTTTTTTACCATTCGGATTATCCGTCTCTTTGATTTGTCATCAATTTTCCTCCTGCGGCCACGTCCAGGGAGGTTGGCTACAGTCCCATGGATCTTAAAGTTCTGAATAATATGTGCAACTGTAGTCACAGGAACATCTAGCTGCTTGGAAATGGTCTTATAGCCTTTACCTTTAACATGCTTGTCTATAATTTTCTTTCGAATCTCCTGAGACAACTCTTTCCTTCGCTTCCTCTGGTCCATGTTGAGTGTGGTACATACCATGTCACCAAACAACACAGCTAATGATGCTAATTAGTGGACACACCTTGAATTAACATGTCCCTTTGGTCACATTATTTTCAGTATTTTCTAGGGGTACCATCATTTTTGTCCAGGCCTGTTCCATGAGTTTATTTTTTTTAAATAATTCTGTTGAAGCATGGTTGAAAAGCAATGTCTGACTTTCATTGGTTAACATTTTTTAAAATGATTACTTTTGCCAGATTAAAGTTATTTATGTGACCATTGTGAGTTTTTCTTTCATTGACCGAAGGGTACCAACAATTTTGTCCACGTGTGTATATGGAAAATAGCAGAGGTCCTAAAACTGACCCGTGTGGGACCCCATATTTCACTGGGATTACACCGGACAGTTCTCCATTTAGATCTACAAAATGGTATCGATCAGACAGGTAGGATCTAAACCATTTTAATGCCTGTCACTGTAAGTGATCTATAAGAATACAAGGTACAAGAATTTTTACTCTTCCAGGAATCCTGGAGGGGGCTTGGGAATATGCCCATCTAGTCTACATGTGTTTTGTGGATTTGGAGAAGGCATATGATCGGGTCCCTCTGGATTTTTTGTGGGAGGTACTGGGGTGAGGGGGTTAATCTCAGGGCCATCCAATCTCTTTCCACTCAAAGTGAGTTCAGATTCTTGGCAGTAAGTCAGACGTGTTTCCAGTGGGCTGTGCTATGTCACCAATCCTGTTTGTGATTTACATGTACAGGATATCATGGCGCAGCCGTGGAGGAGAGGGTATCCAGTTTGGTGGGCTAAGGGTTGCATCGCTGATTTGTGCAGATGAGGTGGTCCTGATGTTCAATTCAATTCAATTCAATTTTATTTGTATAGCACTTTTTAATAATTTACATTGTCGCAAAGCAGCTTTACACAATCAAAAGAATTATATAAGTTTGTATGAGATGTGAACGTGTATGAATTAAAATGATAAGACTGTCCCTGACGAGCAAGCCGAGGACGATGGCAACAGTGGCAAGGAAACACTCCCTGAGATGGTAATAGGAAGAAACGTTGAGAGGAACCAGACTCAGCCCAGACTCAGCAGGGAACCCATCCTCATTTAGGTAAAACGTATAACATGTATTGATCTGCATCATACTGTGTGAGATTGGAAGTTCAGTATAACAGGAGATGTGATCAAGTTAAAATTGAGTCCAGTTCATTATTGGAGGCTCAGGTAGACTGTAGGAAACTCCAGTCCTGATGTCATCATCAGCCTGTGACCTGCAGCGCTTGCTGGATCGGTTTGCAGCTGAGTGTAAAACGCACTGCCATGATGCCACTACTGGGCCCTTTAGCAAAGTCGTCACCTTACCGCTCTTTGTTTTTTGTCCTATGTCTAGCCATGTGCCCTGACCCCTACTTCATAACAAATGTGGAAATTTAAATAAATAATAATTTAAATAAAACTGTTCTAATGTTTATACTTTGCATAATAATATTAATTATTCTCACATCCAACATGACACATCTAATATGATCGCCAAAGTGTTAAGGTTTTATTGTTAATATTTTACATCAGAAGAGGATTTCTATTAAGAGATTGATAAAGAAGTGTTTGCAGAAAGATGCGTGTGTGCTGATGTGTGTGTGTGTGTGTGTGTGTGTGTGAGGAGAAAGGAAATGGATCACTCAGTATTTAACACTTTCAGTAAGGAGCTGAGAAACTGCTATAAAATCAACACCTTTCAGTTTATTCAATGATTTTAACAACAACAACAAAAAAAACGCAATGTGTTTTCTGTCCATCAGAGGGCCCCCTATACCTGGTTTCTACCTGTCTTTTTCACTGAACACTCAGACACATTACCACACCAAACAAATTTTTCTTTTTATCTCATGCAATCACACAGTACGTTTACTCTCTTATTGCTGTGCTAGTTCACCGGGTCAGGGACTAAGAGCACCATCAGTCTAAAAACCTTGTTGCAGAGGTTTGTACACTGGCATGAGTGTGTCAGTTGGTGGCTGTGATGACTCCACCGTGACTGAAGGTGAGATCTGAGAGGTTTTCAGGGAGATCACAAGTGCCTGACACGGGATGCGTCTCTCTGACTGGACAGCAGCTTCAGATTCAGCTGAGGGGCCACCATCCATGATGGGATGTCAGCTGAGATCCATGAAGAAACATGGATCTCTGGAGGAGGAGAAGATAGAATGAGTCACAGGCTGACCAGTGATGTGAGAACCTACCTGCAGATATAACAGTTATAAAGTAGTTTAGATGGCCTGAGAGAGTGTGTATATCTGTTGAACCATAAGAAAAGCAGAATATACACTCACTGAGGAGCCACTGAGGAGCCGCTGAGGAGCCATGCTGCTAGTGCAAAATCCTGGACATCTGTGTGTCTCAGCAGAAATCCAGATTTATTGACACTGTGATACTTAATGTGAAAAGGACCTTTCACAAAGTCCAAAATCGACAGCAGTTTATTGTTGTTTCTAAATATCCTGTAGTGTGTGTGAATTCCTGCACAAGTATGTGTGCTTTTGCCATGCAATAGGTGTACCCCACCTTAAGCAGTGTGTGTGTGTGTGTGTGTGTGTGTGTGTGTGTGTGTGTGTTTGAAATATATAAATTAAGGTTTTTATTATTAAGGGAAAACAAAACCCAAAACTACATAGCCCTGTGTGAAAAAGTGTTTGCCCCTAAACCTAATAGCTGGTTGGGCCTCCCTTAGCAGCAACAACTGCAATCAAGCATTTTCGATAAATTGCAATGAGTCTGTTACAGCGCTGTGGAGGAATTTTGGCCCACTCATCTTTGCAGAATTGTTGTAATTCAGCAACATTGGAGGGATTTCGAGCATGAACCGCATTGACTAGGCCACTTCAAAGTCTTCATTTAGTTTTTCTTCAGCCATTAAGAAGTGGAATGTGCTTTGGATCATTGTCCTGCTGCAGAACCCAAGTTTGCTTGAGCTTTAGATCAGAAAGAGATGGCTGGACATTCTCCTTCAGGATATTTTGGTACAAAGCAGAATTCATGGTTCCATTTATCACAGCAAGTCTTCCAAGTCCTGAAGCAGCAAAACAGCCCCAGACCATCACACTACCACCACAAATAATGGTACACATACCTTCCAAAAAGTTCAAATTTTGTCTCGTCAGTCCACACAGTCCAGTCAGTATTTTCCCAAAAGTCTTGGGGATCATCAAGATGTTTTCTGGCAAAATTGAGACGAGCCTTTATGTTCTTTTTGCTCAGCAGTAGTTTTTGTCTTGGAAATAATAACAGAGAAAATAAATTCAAACCTTTGAATTATGTGTGTGTGTGTGTGTGTGTGTGCGTGTGTGTGTGTGTGTGTGTGTGTCTGAGTATATACAGTGAAAAGGTGAAAACGTATTTGCCCCCTTACTATTTTTGTTTTTTTTTGGATGTTTGTCATGCCATGCAAACCTTCTCTGCCCAGGCTCTTTCTTATGGTGGAGTCATGAACACTCACCTTAACTGAGGCAAGTGAGGCCTGCAGTTCATTGGATGTTGTTGTGGGGTCTTTTGTGACCTCCTGGATGTGTTGTCGCTTCGCTCTTGGGGTAATTTTGGCTGGCTGGCCACTCCTGGGAAGGTTCTCCACTGTTCCATGTTTTTGCCATTTATAGGTAATGGCTCTCACTGTGGTTTGCTGCAGTCCCAAAGCTTTAGAAATGGCTTTATTACCTTTTTACCTAATAAATGGCTTTATTAAAGATCTTAATCTTTATTAAGATCTCAATTATTTTCTTTCACATTTGTTTTTGAATTTCTTTGGATCTCGGCATGATGTCTAGCTTTTGAGGAACTTTTGGTCTACTTAACTTTGTAAGGCAGGTCCTATTTAAGTGATTTCTTAATTGCAAACAGGTGTGGCAGTAATCAGGCCTGGGTGTGGCCTGGGATGCTGGGGGCAAACACCTTTTCACACAGTTTTCTAAACACTGTAGTTTGGGAGTTTGTTTTTCCTTAATAATAAAAACCTTCATTTAAGTGGTTAGCACTGTTGCCTTGCACCGTCAGGGTCTGGGTTCGATCCCCGGCCAGGCTCGATTCCCGTCTCTGTGTGCATGGAGTTTGCATGTTCTCCCTGTGCTTGGTGGGAATTGGCGTTCACAAATTGCCTGTAGTGTGTGAATGAGTGAGTGTATGGGTGTGTGTCTGTGCCCTGTGATGGATTGGCACCCTGTCCAAGGTGTACCCTGCCATGTGCCCTAAGTCTCCTGGGATAGGCTCAAGGCCCCCCATGACCCTGAATACAGGATTAAGTGGTATAGATGATGAGTGAGTGAGTGAGTAATGTTTACCTTTTTTGATGATCTGAAACATTAAAGGGTGACAAACATCCCAAAAAAAAAAATCAGTAAGGGGGAAAATACGTTTTCACTTTTTCACTGTATATACTCAGACACACACACACACACACACACACACACATAATTCAAAGGTTTGAATTTATTTTCTACCTTCTAAAACAATACAGTTTTCTTTTTAAACTATGAAATAACACACATAGCATTCGGTCATTACGTAAGAATTATATCAGTCAGTTGTTATTTTAAGACATGAAGGAACAGTTCTCACAAGAACAAGTGCGTTTGTAAAACCCATCGAGCTCCATGATGAAACTGTCTCTCATGAAGACCTTCCCAGGAAAGCGAGACCAAAACTTACTGCAGCAGAGGAGAAGTTCATTTAGAGTCACCAGCCTCAGAAATCACCAATTAACAACCAACCAGCACCTCAGATTAGAGCCGTTATGAAGCTTTACAGAGCAGAAGGAGCAGATATACATCTCAATATCACCTGTTCAGAGGAGATTATTGTGTGTTTTATATAAACGCCTTCAGCTTAAAGATGCCACTGCCATCAGGAAACACCATGAAGTGTTGTAACTCGGTCTGTAACAGTGTTTAGGTAGGTGGGACGTGAGAGTAACATGCACATGAAGGTCAAGACCCAAGGTTTCCCAGCAGAACATCGCCCTGGGCATCACACAGTCTCCACTGGCTTGCCTTCTTTTCATAGTGCATCCTTCCCCAGGTAAGTGAAGTGACAAACACACACCCAGCCATCCACATAATGTAAAAGATAACGTGATTCATCAGACCAGGCCTCCTTTTTTTTCCATATCTCTGTGATCAGTTCTGATGCTCACATGTCCATTGTAGAAGATTTTGGTTGTGTAAATGGTTCAGCATGGGCACCCTGACTGCTCTGCAGCTACGCAAGCACATATACTCCATTCTGCTCAACACTTGCCACGTTATAGATTTGTTTAAATGAAAAGCTTAAATAAGATCAGGTGCTGATGTTGTGATGTAGAGTAGATCTGTGGTGCAGTCAGTGTTACAGTTCATCCCAATGTTATTCAGTGGTTGAGGTCAGGGCTCTGTGCAGAAAACTCGAGTTCCTCCACTCCAACTTTAACATACCATGTCTTCCTGAAGAGTCTTTTGCACAGATTCCAAATTAGTTTTGCCAGTTTGGGGAAGAACTACATATGGGTGTGATGGTTCTGTGTCCACATACTTTTGACCATATTGTGTATACATTTGTGACTAAATTTAAACCACCATAACCCTTCCCAGGAAGCTGACATGACTTTTTTTGTTGCTTCCCCTGGGATTAGTCCTGCCCGAGTCTGCCTGTTTTCTGACAAGCTTTCTTAAAATACATGACTAGTGCGCTCCTATTTATATCTGTTTATATTTATTTAGAACATATTTTGATGACGTAGCTTCCTGTTTTTCGTATTGTTCCCGCGAAAGTTCCTCGTCTGTTTGGAACAGCGTTTTAGATTATATTTTGCTTAGTTTTTTATAATTATATATTTTTCCCGTTTTTACGCTTTAATACTACTGGACTTTATCCGATTTTTGCGCTTTTTGGGAGAACACGCGTATCATCTGACCAACAACAAGCGAATCCATCACCAAATAATCACAACTCCGGCACAAAGGTACGTTATCATGTCTACCATTCAGCTCGCTCAGTGTGTGGAGTGCAGGATGTTTAGACATTCTTCCTCCGTCATTAGTGATAATTTTATTTGTGATAGGTGTGTGTTAGTTAGCACCCTGACGGAGAAGATAGTAGCATTAGAGGAGCGCATCCAGACTTTAGAGAGGGTTAGAGAGCGCGAGAGCAGCGTTAATCTTGTAGTGGAAAGTCTGGGTGCCGCAGGCGGAGATAATCAGCCCCCGACTCCGGCAGTAGAGCCCTCACAGCGGGGCGAGTGGGTGACGACTCGGCGGCATACTCGTTCAGCCAAAGCTAACGCTAAGGCTAGCCCACCGGAGCACACCTCTTCCGCGCTTCACATGTCCAACAGGTTCGCTCTCCTCAGTGATGCACCCGCTGAGAAACCTGAAAGAGCTCTGGTTATAGGAGACTCTATACTGAGACATGTGAAATTAGCCAGGCCTTTAGGGGCGCCAGCGGCAGTGGTCAGGTGTATCCCGGGAGCCAGAGCACC
This sequence comes from Clarias fuscus, assembly GCA_030347435.1. Lineage (NCBI taxonomy): Eukaryota > Metazoa > Chordata > Actinopteri > Siluriformes > Clariidae > Clarias > Clarias fuscus. The sequence continues at coordinate 146,025 of CM059222.1, read as the reverse complement.
GGACATAGCAGGTAATCTTAGGGCTCTAGGTCAGCATAGGTTCTCTAAGATAGTGGTACATGCTGGAGCTAATGATATACGCCTTCGTCAGTCAGAGGTTAGCAAGAGTAACTTTACAGAGGTGTTTAAAATAGCGAAGGCGATGTCCGATGAAGTAGTTTGCTCTGGTCCCATCCCAATGAGACGTGGCGACATAGCTTACAGCAGGTTATGGTCGCTGAACCGCTGGATGTCCAGGTGGTGCTCCGAAAACAACGTGGGCTTCATAGACAATTGGAGGACCTTTGAGGGCAAAACTGGCCTGTTAGGGCGGGACGGTGTCCATCCCACTCGGGAAGGTGCTGCTCTCATTTCTTGCAGTATAGCACATAGTCTCAGAAGAGGCCTAGTTAATCGGTGACAATCCAGAGCCCAGGCCAGGGAGCAGACAGACAGGCTAAACCAACCGTCTGCTAGCTGCAGAGAGTCGTCACTCAGGGTACATCATATTGAGACTGTGTCTGTTCCCCGAGCTAAACATAAATTTAGAAAGACTCAGAAAGTCTGTTTTAGTAATTTAATTAACATAGATACCACAAACTCAGAATACACTGAATGCGCAGCCAGCACCTCTGATCTGAAGCTAGGACTGTTAAATATTAGATCTCTCGCATCTAAAGCAGTTATTGTTAATGAAATTATCACAGATCAGGAGTTTGATATCTTATGTTTAACAGAAACCTGGATTAAACAGGACGAGTATGTAGCTCTAAATGAAGCTAGTCCTCCTGGATACAGCTACATACACCAGCCTCGGCTAACTGGTAGAGGAGGAGGAGTCGCAGTTATTTATAACGATAATCTGTCTCTCGTACAAAAACACAGTTTTAAATCTAATGCATTTGAAATTCTCTATAGTAACATAAAGTCAGCTCAGTCGATCCCGCTAATCATCATTTACAGACCCCCAGGGCCGTACTCGGAGTTTCTCTGCGAATTTGCAGATTTCCTCTCAAACCTTGTTGTTTCTGTAGACAAAGCGTTAATTGCTGGAGACTTTAATATTCATTTTGAGAATCCAGAAGACCCTCTGAGAACAGCATTTATGTCCTTACTGGACTCAGTAGGAGTAAATCAGTGTGTAGTAGGACCCACTCATAAAGCAGGTCACACTTTAGATTTAATATTATCCTTCGGATTAAGTATAGGAAATATAACCACAATTCCACAGTCTGAAGTTATCTCAGATCACTACCTTGTCTCGATTAAAGCGTGTTATAGTAATAATGTATGCAGCACAGCACCGCGCTTCCACCTTAAACGTACATTTACATCAAATACCGCACAGAGCTTTATCAATAATCTTCCAGAATTATCAACTTTGATTGGATCGCCATCTGACTTCACAGAACTCGAACAGGCGAATGAATATCTAGAGTCAGCACTTCGTTACAGCTTAGATAATGTAGCTCCAGTTAAAAGGAAAATGATTAGAGATAAGAAACTCGCTCCTTGGTATAATGACCACACACGTGCTTTAAAACAAACCACTCGAAAATTCGAACGTAAATGGCGCCAAACTAAATTGATAGTATTCAAAATAGCTTGGAAGGAGAGCATCCTGAACTATAAAAAAGCTCTCAGTGACGCTAGATCAACGTATCTCTCCACTCTTATAGAAAATAACAAAAACAACCCGAGATTTTTATTTAATACCGTAGCTAACTTAACTAAAAACAAGACCACTGCAGAAATCTCCACAACAACATCATGCAGTAGTGAGGATTTCATGAACTTTTTCAATAATAAAATCATAAATATTAGGCAAAAAATTCAGGCTTTGAAAACAGACAATTTAAATAATTCAGATGATCTAACCACATCACATCAGAACTTAGAACACTTTACTCCCCTTGAAGCGAGGGAACTAATTTCACTCATCTCTTCTTCAAAATCGTCAACCTGTATATTAGATCCTATACCGACACATTTTCTCAAACAGATAGTACCAGCAATAATAGAACCCCTGTTGAAAGTAATTAACTGTTCACTCAGTAGTGGGTATGTCCCCAAATCCTTTAAATTAGCCGTTATTAAACCGCTAATCAAGAAACCTGACCTTGACCCCTGTCTGCTTTCTAATTACAGGCCGATATCAAACCTTCCCTTTATCTCCAAGATTTTGGAAAAGGTAGTATCACAGCAGCTATGTTCACATCTACACAGAAATAGCATAAATGAACTGTATCAGTCAGGATTTAGGCCTCATCACAGCACAGAGACAGCACTTGTTAAAGTAGTAAACGACCTCCTATGGGCCTCTGATCAGGGTTGCGTCACTATACTTGTGTTACTGGACCTCAGTGCAGCTTTTGACACCATTGATCATAGTATTCTCCTTCACAGATTAGAAAAGGTAGTAGGAATTAAGGGAACTGCCCTCTTGTGGCTCAGATCCTATTTGACTGATCGTTATCAGTTTGTAGATTTAGATGGGGACCATTCCTCATGTTCTCAAGTGGAGTTTGGTGTTCCACAGGGCTCAGTTTTAGGCCCACTGCTTTTTTCCCTTTACATGCTTCCTCTGGGCAACATAATTCGTAAACATGGTATTAGTTTTCATTGTTATGCTGATGACACACAATTATATGTCTCAGCAAAACCAGATGAGAAAAACCAGTTTGCTAAAATCGAGCAGTGTGTGCAGGATATACGAGATTGGATGTTAATTAATTTTCTTCTGCTTAATCCTGATAAGACAGAAGTTCTGGTCATAGGACCACAAGTAGCTAGAAGTAAGCTTTCTGATCACACTGTAACTTTAGATGGCCTTTCTGTTCCATCAAGTGCAACAGTAAAAGACCTCGGTGTGATTATAGATTCCAGCCTTTCGTTTGAAGCTCATGTAGATAATATCACCAGGATAGCTTTCTTTCACCTTAGAAATATTGCCAAGATAAGAAACATATTGTCACTAAATGATGCAGAAAAACTAGTTCATGCTTTTATCACGTCTAGGTTGGACTATTGTAACGCCTTACTGTCTGGTTGTTCAATTAGGTGTATAAACAAGCTTCAGTTAGTACAGAATGCAGCAGCGAGAGTCCTCACTAAAACCAGAAAATACGAGCACATCACCCCTATCTTATCTACACTGCATTGGCTCCCTGTGAAATTTCGCATCGATTTTAAGATACTACTTTTGACATTTAAAGCACTAAATGGTCTCGCGCCACAGTATTTGAGTGAACTGTTAGTGTCTTACGATCCGCCACGCCTACTTCGATCAAAGAATGCAGGCTGCCTGTCAGTACCATGTATTATTAAAACTACAGCAGGGGGCAGAGCTTTTTCTTACAAAGCCCCAAAGTTATGGAATAGTCTTCCTATTAATGTTCGGGACTCAGACACAGTCTCAGTGTTTAAGTCTAGGCTAAAAACCTATTTATTTAGCCAAGCATTTTTGTAAATAGATTAACCTTAGGTAAAGGAGCAGATCTGGGGGACTCATAGACGTAGAGTATTCTGGTGAACTGGTATGTTTAGATGCTGTCCTCCCCACTCTCATTGTTCACTCAGGTTTGTTGACGGTGAGGTGATTGGTTGCTTTACATCTCAGGGAGCCCTCATGTTTGTGTTTCCTTCTGGCTCTCCCTTTTAGTTATGCTGTTATAGTTAGTCCTGCCGGAGTCTCTGCTTGCACTTTGCACTAAATATACATTCACCTATACATGCTGACTGTTACCATACCTAACTGCCATCTCTCCTTATTTTCTGTTCTCTCCTTTTCTGCTCTCTTCTCTCTCTCCCTCCCCCTCTTCTTTCCCTCTCTCTGTTTCTCTGTCGAGCTATACATGTTTCGCTCCTGAGTTGCCAGTGATCCAGACCCCTCTGCCCTCTGGAGCCGTCTAACCCATCCTGGAGTCCTGCTACTGGTTGGAGATCTCGTCGCATGGATGCCCCGTGTGGTCTGCCTGGATTCGTATGGTGGCTGGGGATGGTTTCCATGAAGACTCTCCTGTCATCGAGTGATGCTCTGGGGACCTGTGACTTCAGTTGTTCGATAACTCCGGACCGGAATCCCCTACAGTCTACCTGAGCCTCCGGGAACAAACTGGACTCCTTTTAATTTTAAAACATCTCTTGTTATACTGAACTTCCAGTCTTACACATTATTCTGCTGAGCAATTCCTGCTATCCGTTATCACCCAGATGAGGATGGGTTCCCTGTTGAGTCTGGTTCCTCTCAAGGTTTCTTCCTATTACCATCTCAGGGAGTTTTTCCTTGCCACCGTCGCCCTCGGCTTGCTCATCGGGGACAATCTTGTCATTTTGATTCATATACATTGCATAAAACTTACTTCTTTTTATTGTGTAAAGCTGCTTTGCGACAATGTCAATTGTTAAAAGCGCTATATAAATAAAATTGACTTGACTTGACTTGAATTTTCTGTTCATTCTGAATAATCTACATGTATTCAGTGTCACAAGTATGAATATTGAGAAAGTATGCATATGTTCAAGGGTTTTACTGTTTTAAATGAAATGGTCTCCCACAGGAAGGGAATTTTCTGTCTGTCTCTGTCTCTTTCTCACCTGCTGTGTGTTGCTGTTAGATTAGTGTGGCTTGCCTTAATGATGCTCTGGGGGGTGGGTTTGTGTGTGTGTGTGTGTGTGTGTGTGTGTGTGTGTGTGTGTGTGTGTGTGTGTGTGTGTGTGTGTGTGTGTGTGTGTGTGTCTGATGGAGATGATCTGGTATCCTGCAGTGGTCACCTGCTAAACACTGACTGTGTAACATGACTGAGTGTCAGATCAGAACAGTGGTCTTTAAATCTTTGTGTGTGATCATACAAACACTAAAATCTGACCTCAGACCAGTTCCTGTATGTCGTCTGCATGTGTGACCTCTGTGTGTGAGACCTCTGAGTGTGTGTGACCTTCGATTTCACACAGTTTGGAATTGATTAATGTTAAATGCAGTAATGAAACTGAAGTGTTTCAGCACCATGGACAGCCACAATGTGAACTCCACAGGTAATGAGGGGGAGATGAAGGGAAACGTTCTGGAGATCACTGGTAACTCTCTCCCTGTTGTGTCTCTCTCTCTGTTGTGTGTCTCTCTCCCTGTTGTGTCTCTCTCCCTGTTGTGTCTCTCTCTCTGTTGTGTCTCTCTCCCTGTTGTGTCTCTCTCTCTGTTGTGTGTCTCTCTCCCTGTTGTGTCTCTCTCTGTTGTGTCTCTCTCTCTGTTGTGTCTCTCTCTCTGTTGTGTGTCTCTCTCTCTGTTTGTCTCTCTCTCTCTCTCTCTCTCTCTCCATTTCTGTCTGTCTCTCTCTCTCTCCTCCCGTTCATAATTCCCAGCCTGATACCGGAGAGGGAAGGCGCGCGGGTTTCCGGTGCTCGGGTCGATGTGACTCTCCTCCCCTAAACTTGAGATGAGAACATGAGCTCGGCTCCAGGGAGCGAGGGCGCGCGCTCTACCGTGTGCAGGGGCGCAGAGAGCTGCGGGATCGCGCGCGTCACGTGTAGATTCACAGACATTCGGTCGGATGCGCGCGCGCCACGGCACTGATTACCTTCCCGTTCGAGCTTCGCACGCCGCCCGGTCGGAGCCGATTCCCCGGTGTACCGGGCCCGTGTTCACACTCCGTTCCCCCCCCCCCCCCCCCACAGAAAACGAGCGCGAGCGCCCCCACCCTCCTCCCTCCTTCACGGTCACCCCTCCCCCTCCCGCTACCGGAGAGGACCGAGAGGAGAAGAGGAGCCGCTCACTGGTCGCTGAAGGAGGAATCTGAGCTGAGACGAACCGAAGGACGCGCGGCGGAGGCGGGAGAGTCATGTGCACGTCCTCGCGCGCGCCTCACAGTGCGGACAACCGGAGCGCGAGACACCATGGGCGGCCGGAGCCGTATCCGTTATAACACCGCCGCTGCTTCCGTTTCTCCTGATGGGATTTTATAACGCTCGAGCTCCGGAGTGCGCCTGAAGGATGACACCGAATGTGTGAGGAAACCGAACACACGGTCGATTCTCGGTATCCGTTTCGTTCTCTTCTGTTTTCCACGAGCTGTGATTACCGAGAAATCAGCAATTTACCGTCTGATGTGTATTCCTGAGCTCGGGAGGACTGCTGTGTGTGTGTGTGTGTGTGTGTGTGTGCTGGTGAAGAAAGCGCGAGGCGTCGGGAGGCAGAATGAGCATCAGCACACTCCACCGAATATTGCGGATGTTTCGAAATAAATAAATAAATAAATGCACCGATTTCTCCCGTTTTTTTTCTGATTTCAACCAGTAAACGGGAGCGCGAGGGCTTATCGGAATGGCGAGCTGAAATAACCTGGATAAAGACCCGAGGCGTTTCAGTACCGAGTCACGCGGGGATGTGAGTGTGTATGGCCTTTACCGAGCGCGGGGGAGAACACACACCGTGTCCGAGCTGTGTAACGGGGCTGTTTATTCGGGACTCTGGTGAAGATGGAGAAAGAACAGAGATGAAGGTTTCAGCAGAACCCCGGAGGTAAAGATCTGAGGGTCTGAGGGTCTGAGGCTGGAGGTGAAAATGAGGTGAGGAGGAAACGCGGTTCCGAACAGAAGCGAGCCAGGACACCGAGCGGCCCGGTTCTGGTGGATCTTTTCTCTCTCTCACTTTGACTTTGGCTGATCACACTCAGCGCTCGACTCCTTTATTCCCTTCATTTGTATTTTTTTGCTTTTATATTTTTTGTACTGCTTGAGACTCTCTCACACACACACACACACACACACACACACACACGGTGAGTGTGTCCGCGCGCCCCGGGGATGTGATGTGTGGGATGTGATGTGTGTGGTCGCCGCGCGGATCCGTCACCCCCGTCTTCCCTCCCGCTCCGTGAAGACTGGTGTTCGGCGCGTGCAGAATGGCGCGGTTCACAGACGAGGCGCCGGCCCGGTACGGCGGAGGTGGAGGTGGCAGTGCAGTGGCGCATGCGCACGGGCAGGGCGGCGCGGCGCGCGGGGCCAGCAGGCAGGGCGGCCCACCGGGAGCTCAGCGGGTGTACAAACAGTCCATGGCTCAACGCGCGCGCACCATGGCCCTGTACAACCCCATCCCGGTGCGACAAAACTGCTTGACCGTCAACCGCTCCCTGTTCATCTTCAGCGAGGACAACTTCGTGAGAAAATACGCCAAAAAGATCACCGAGTGGCCATATCCTTCCAGTTCCGTTAACACCACACACACACACACACACACACACACACACACACACAGAGATGAGGGGAGGAGAGTGCTCGGGTCACCTACACACGGTTCAGCTGTCAGAGTGGGCATTAAATCTGTGCACTGATTGGTCACTGGGCTCCTTTACTACACACCAGGTGCAGGCCACGCCCAGGGTTATTTTATTTATTTATTTATGGGGGGGGGTAGTATGGTGAGATATAGTAGAGTAATCTCCATCACACAGTTAGTATGTCTCCTGAGCAGTGATAATAGCGCGTGTGTGAGTGTGTGAGCGCGGGTGTTTGAGTGCGTGCGTGCGCGCGCGCAGCTCCTCGACTTGCTGATGTCAGCATGTGCAATCTGTTACTCAGGTCGAAACGGGGAGGGGGAGGGGTGCAGCCACCATTTCCTCTCTCTTTCCTTCTCCAAAAGGTTTCAGGAGGAAGTGTGTGTGTGTGTGTGTGTGTGTGTGTGTGTGTGTGTGAGTGTGTACTTAAGGGTGGTTTGCATTTTCATGTGAATTCTTTTCTGTTCCTGCTGCAGTGAGATCAGACTGGTTGTGATTTTTGTCTGTGTGTGTGTGTGTGTGTGTGTGTGTGCGTGCATGCATGGCTTTCACAGTTGTCAGGTTTGCTATGTGGAAGCTTCTGATTTTTAGGTGACTAAGCAAATATTAAAGCTGTCCGATCGGCTTAATAGTTATTCTCGGATTTGTATTGAAAAAGAATGTTTATAATGGTGTGTGGGTTCAAGGCTGTGTGGAGCGCAGGTTCTACTGAATGCTCAGCTTCTTCCTCAACAGCATTCCGGTCCTCTGTTTGATTTGTGTTGAATTTATTGCGACATGCACAATTATTGAATTCATGCTTTCCGTAAATCTGCACATTTACACAATTTCCTCTTATTTGCAGTTTATCTCTATTTACTCTGAATTGAGTTATATTATTAGTATAACATCCTTAATACTGGACAAATGTTTAAAAAAATATATATATTCTGTATATGAATACAGCTGTGCTGATATTCAGAATAACCGCAAAATTGCAATTCCTACAGCTTTTATTTATTTATTTTTTTATAATAAATAATACATTCATACTGGGGAACCAACAATTCAGACACAATGAGGCCAAACCTTTTGTATGTTTTGTAGATCCTGAGATTAGGCTTATTCATAGACCATGAGCTTGATGGCAAGCTAGATTGTTACACTGATATGTACATCCCCGTTAAAGGTGTATTTGGAGAAAATGGCTTTCCTCATCTGGTAAGCGTACATACTGTAAGGCAAAAATGTTATCAATGGAAAGTATAACATTTGCTCTGTCCACTGATAATGTCACTGACTCTACTGTAGGAACATTCTTAGTAGCATTGGATAACATTCTTGTTAACCCTGTTGATACAAACAAAGATGTGGCAAACTGGGACAAGCAAAGTAATACACAGTGAACATGGCCAGAGCTGTTATACTAAATATAACCATTCTTAAAAGCATGTTTGTTCCATCAAGTTGGTGAACAGTAAATACCTGTTGTATAAAGTTATATAATGCCATAGATTATGGCAAAATAATGGTAAGGACACCATCAATGTGGTAATGACAATAATTTTACAGACCATAAGTTTGATAAATTGTCATAAAGTAATGCAACAGATTTGTGATATAGTGATTTGATACAGTACTGCCATAGACAGTGACGTGGTACAGTAATGACATAGATCATTGTCTACGGAATTACTGAATACCACCATCCTGGCATTACTGTACCACAACACTGTCCTGGCATTACAGGATGGTGATATACAGCAATACCATATATGGTGATGTGATACATCAATGCCAGGATGGAAATGTGATACAGTAATGCCAGGATGATGATATACAGTAATAGAATGTGATGCAGTAATGCTCTAGACAGTGATACAGTAATGCCATAAACAGTGATGTGATACAGCAATGTCATAGAATGTGATATGATACAGTAATGCCATAGACGTTAATACAGTAATGGTATAAATGGTGATGTGATACAGTAATGCCATAGGCGATGATACAGTAATACCATAGACAGTGATACAGTAATGCCATAGACGGTGATACAGTAATGGCATAGATGGTGATACAGGAATGGCATAAATGGTGATGTGATACAGTAATGCCATAGATGGTGACAGTGATGCCATGGATGGTGATGTGATACAGTAATGCCATAGACGGTGACAGTAATGCCATAGAAGGTGATATGATACAGTAATGCCATAGACGTTAATACAGTAATGGTATAAATGGTGATGTGATACAGTAATGCCATAGGCGATGATACAGTAATGCCATAGAAGGTGATATGATACAGTAATGCCATAGACGGTAATACAGTAATGGCATAGATGGTGATGTGATACAGTAATGCCAAAGACGGTGATACAGTAATGCTATAGACAGTGATTGGATACAGTACTGCCATCTCATCACCATCCTGGTATTACTGTATCACCATCTATGGCATTAGTCTGTCACATCACCGTCTATGACACCATCGTTGGCATTACTGTATCACATGTGATACAGTAATGTCAAAGACGATAATATGATACAGTAATGCCATAGACAGTGATACAGTAATCCCGTAGACGGTGATCCAGTAATGCCATAGACAGTGATGTGATACAGTAATGCAATAGACAGTGATACAGTAATATCATAGATGGTGATGTGATACAGTAATGCCATAGACGGCGAAACAGTAATGACATAGACGGTGATACAGTAATGCGGTAGACGGTGATATTATACAGTAATGCCATAGATGGTGATACAGTAATGCCATAGACAGTGATACAGTAATGCGGTAGACGGTGATATTATACAGTAATGCCATAGATGGTGATACAGTAATGCCATAGACGGTGATACAGTAATGCGGTAGACGGTGATATTATACAGTAGGTGGTGATACAGTAATGACATAGACGGTGATACAGTAATGCCATAGACGGTGATGTTGTACAGTAATGCCATAGATGGTGAAACAGTAATGACATAGACGGTGATACACTAATGCCAATGACAGTGATACAGAAATGACATAGATGGTGATGTTATACAGTAATGCCATAGATGGTGATACAGTAATGCCATAGATGGTGATGTTGTACACTAATGACATAGACGGTGATACACTAATGCTATAGACAGTGATACAGAAATGACATAGACGGTGATGTTATACAGTAATGACATAGACAGTGATAAAGTAATGCCATAGATAGTGATGTTGTACAGTAATGCCATAGACGGTGAAACAGTAATGACATAGACGGTGATACAGTAATGCCATAGACAGTGATACAGTAATGACATAGACGGTGATGTTATACAGTAATGCGATAGACGGTGATAGAGTAATGCCATAGACAGTGATGTAATACAGTAATGCCATAGACGGTGATACAGTAATGCCATAGACGGTGATGTGATACAATAATGCCATAGACGCTGATACAGTAATCCCATAGACGGTAATACAGTAATGCCATAGACGATGAAACAGTAATGACATAGACGGTGATACAGTAATGCCATAGACGGTGATGTTATACAGTAATGCCATAGACACTGATACAGTAATGCCATAGACGGTGATGTTATACAGTAATGCCATAGACGGTGATACAGTAATGACATAGACGGTGATGTGATACAATAATGCCATAGACGGTAATACAGTAATGACATAGACGGTGATGTGATACAGTAATGCCATAGACGGTGATACAATAATGCCATAGGCGGTGATGTTATACAGTAATGCCATAGATGGTGATACAGTAATGACATAGAGGGTGATGTTATACATTAATGCCATAGACGGTGATACAGTAATGCCATAGACGGTGAAACAGTAATGACATAGACGGTGATACAGTAATGCCATAGACGGTGATGTTGTACAGTAATGCCATAGACAGTTATACAGTAATGCCATAGATGGTGATGTTATATAGTAATGCCATAGACAGTGATGTTATACATTAATGCCATAGATGGTGATACAGTAATGACATAGACGGTGATGTGATACAATAATGCCATAGACGGTGATACAGTATTGCCATAGACGATGATGTTGTACAGTAATGCCATAGACAGTGATACAATAATGCCATAGACGGTGATGTTATACATTAATGCCATAGATCGTGATACAGTAATGACATAGACGGTGATGTGATACAATAATGCCATAGACGGTGATACAGTAATGCCATAGATGGTGATACAGTAATGACATAGACAGTTATGTTATACAGCAATGCCATAGATGGTAATACAGTAATGACATAGACAGTTATGTTATACAGCAATGCCATAGATGGTAATACAGTAATGACATAGACGGTGATGTGATGCAATAATGCCATAGACGGTGATACAGTAATCCCATAGACGGCAATACAGTAATGCTATAGACAGTGATGTGATACAGTAATGCCATAGATGGTTATGTGATACAGTAATGCCATAGACAGTGATACAGTAATGCCATAGACAGTGATATAGTAATATCACAGATGGTGATGTGATACAGTAATGCCATAGACGGTAATACAGTAATGGCATAGATGGTGATGTGATACAGTAATGCTATAGATGGTGATGTGATACAGTAATGCCAAAGACGGTGATGTGATACAGTAATGCCATAGACGGTGATACAGTAATGCTATAGACAGTGATTGGATACAGTACTGCCATCTCATCACCATCCTCGTATTACTGTTTCACCATCTATGGCATTAGTCTGTCACATCACCGTCTATGACACCATCGTTTGACAGTAATGTCAAAGACGATGATATGATACAGTAATGCCATAGACAGTGATACAGTAATCCCGTAGACGGTGATCCAGTAATGCCATAGACAGTGATGTGATACAGTAATGCAATAGACAGTGATACCGTAATATCATAGATGGTGATGTGATACAGTAATGCCATGGACGGTGATACAGGAATGCCATAGACGGTGATACAGTAATGCCATGGATGGTGATGTTATACAGTTATGGCATAGACGGTGAAACAGTAATGCCATAGACGGTGATGTTATACAGTAATGCGATAGACGGTGATACAGTAATGACATAGACAGTGATAAAGTAATGCCATAGACGGTGATGTTGTACAGTAATGCCATAGACGGTGAAACAGTAATGACATAGACGGTGAGACAGTAATGCCATAGACGGTGATACAGTAATGACATAGACGGTGATGTTATACAGTAATGACATAGACGGTGATAGAGTAATGCTATAGAAAGTGATGCTATACAGTAATGCCATAGACGGTGATACAGTAATCCAATAGACGGTAATACAGTAATGCCATAGACGGTGATGTGATACAATAATGCTATAGACGGAGATACAGTAATGCCATAGACGGTGATGTTGTACAGTTATCCCATAGGCGGTGAAACAGTGATGCCATAGACGGTGATACAGTAATGACATAGACGGTGATACAGTAATGCCATAGACGGTGATGTTATACAGTAATGCGGTAGACGGTGATGTTATACAGTTATGCCATAGGCGGTGAAACAGTGATGCCATAGACGGTGATACAGTAATGACATAGACGGTGATACAGTAATGCCATAGACAGTGATACAGTAATGCCATAGACGGTGATGTTATACAGTAATGCGGTAGACGGTGATGTTATACAGTAATGCCATAGATGGTGATACAGTAATGCCATAGACAGTGATACAGTAATGCCATAGACGGTGATGTTGTACAGTAATGCCATAGACGGTGAAACAGTAATGCCATAGACGGTGAAACAGTAATGACATAGACAGTGATACAGTAATGACATAGACGGTGATGTTATACAGTAATGCCATAGACGGTGATAGAGTAATGCCATAGACAGTGATGTAATACAGTAATGGCATAGACGGTGATACAGTAATGCCATAGACTGTGATGCGATACAATAATGCCATAGACGGTGATACAGTAATCCCATAGACGGTAATACAGTAATGCCATAGACGATGAAACAGTAATGACATAGATGGTGATACAGTAATGCCATCGACGGTGACGTTATAAAGTAATGCCACAGACGGTGATACAGTAATGACATAGACGGTGATGTTATACAGTAATGCCATAGACGGTGATAGAGTAATGCCATAGACAGTGATGTTATACATTAATGCCACAGACGGTGATACAGTAATGACATAGACGGTGATGTGATACAGTAATGCAGTAGACGGTGATGTGATACAATAATGCCATACAAGGTGATACAGTACTGACATAGACAGTGATGTGATACAGTAATGCCATTGATGGTGATACAGTAATGTCATAGACGGTGATGTTATACAGTAATGCCATAGACGGTGATGTTGTACAGTAATGCCATAGTTGGTGAAACAGTAATGACATAGACGGTGATACAGTAATGACATAGACGGTGATGTTACACAGTAATGCCATAGACGGTGATGTAATACAGTAATGGCATAGACGGTGATACAGTAATGCCATAGACTGTGATGTGATACAATAATGCCATAGACGGTGATACAGTAATCCCATAGACGGTAATACAGTAATGCCATAGACGATGAAACAGTAATGACATAGACGGTGATACAGTAATTCCATAGGCGGTGATGTTATAAAGTAATACCATAGATGGTGATACAGTAATGACATAGATGGTGATGTTATACAGTAATGCCATAGACGGTGATAGAGTAATGCCATAGACAGTGATATTATACATTAATGCCATAGACGGTGATACAGTAATGACATAGACGGTGATGTGATACAATAATGCCATAGACGGTGATACAGTAATGACATAGACGGTGATGTTATACAGTAATGCCATAGACGGTGATACAGTAATGCCATAGACGGTGATGTTATACAGTAATGCCATAGCCGGTGAAACAGTAATGACATAGACGGTGATACAGTAATGCCATAGACGATGAAACAGTAATGACATAGACGGTGATACAGTAATGCCATAGGCGGTGATGTTATACAGTAATGCCATAGCCGGTGAAACAGTAATGACATAGACGGTGATACAGTAATGCCATAGACGGTGATGTTGTACAGTAATGGCATAGACAGTGATACAGTAATGCCATAGACGGTGATGTTATATAGTAATGCCATAGACAGTGATGTTATACATTAATGCCATAGACGGTGATACAGTCATCCCATAGACGATAATACAATAATTCCATAGACAGTGATGTGATGCAGTGATGCCATAGATGGTTATGTGATACAGTAATGCGATAGACAGTGATACAGTAATCCCATAGACAGTGATATAGTAATATCACAGATGGTGATGTGATACAGTAATGCCATAGACGGTGATACCGTAATGCCATAGATAGTGATACAGTAATGCCATAGACAGTGATACAGTAATGCCATAGACAGTGATATAGTAATATCACAGATGGTGATGTGATACAGTAATGGCATAGACGGTGATACCGTAATGCCATAGATAGTGATACAGTAATGCCATAGACAGTGATACAGTAATGCCATAGACAGTGATGTTGTACAGTAATGCCATAGACGGTGAAACAGTAATGCCATTGATGGTGATGTTATACAGTAATGCCATAGACGGTGATACAGTAATCCCATAGACGGTAATACAGTAATGCCATAGACAGTGATGTGATACAGTAATGACATAGACGGTGATGTTATACAGTAATGCCATAGACGGTGATGTTATACAGTAATGCCATAGACGGTGATACAGTAATGCCATAGACGGTGATGTTGTACAGTCATGCCATAGACGGTGATACAGTAATGCCATAGACGGTGATGTTGTACAGTAATGGCATAGACAGTGAAACAGTAATGACATAGATGGTGATACAGTAATGCCATAGACGGTGAAACAGTAATGACATAGACGGTGATACAGTAATGCCATAGACGGTGATGTTATACGTTAATGCCATAGACGGTGAAACAGTAATGACCTAGACGGTGATACAGTAATGCCATAGACAGTGATTTTATACAGTAATGCCATAGATGGTGATAGAGTAATCCCATAGACAGTGATGTTATACAGTAATGCCATAGACGGTGATGTAATACAGTAATGGCATAGACGGTGATACAGTAATGCCATAGACTGTGATGTGATACAATAATGCCATAGACGGTGATACAGTAATCCCATAGATGGTAATACAGTAATGCCATAGACGATGAAACAGTAATGACATAGACGGTGATACAGTAATGCCATAGATGGTGATGTTATAAAGTAATACCATAGACGGTGATACAGTAATGACATAGACGGTGATGTTATACAGTAATGCCATAGGCGGTGATAGAGTAATGACATAGACGGTGATACAGTAATGCCATAGGCGGTGATGTTATACAGTAATGCCATAGCCGGTGAAACAGTAATGACATAGACGGTGATACAGTAATGCCATAGACGGTGATGTTGTACAGTAATGCCATAGACAGTGATACAGTAATGCCATAGACGGTGATGTTATATAGTAATGCCATAGACAGTGATGTTATACATTAATGCCATAGACGGTGATACAGTCATCTCATAGACGATAATACAGTAATGCCATAGACAGTGATGTGATGCAGTGATGCCATAGATGGTTATGTGATACAGTAATGCGATAGACAGTGATACAGGAATCCCATAGACAGTGATATAGTAATATCACAGATGGTGATGTGATACAGTAATGCCATAGACGGTGATAGCGTAATGCCATAGATAGTGATACAGTAATGCCATAGACAGTGATACAGTAATGCCATAGACAGTGATATAGTAATATCACAGATGGTGATGTGATACAGTAATGCCATAGATGGTGAAACAGTAATGACATAGACGGTGATACAGTAATGCCATAGACGGTGATACAGTAATGCCATTGATGGTGATGTTATACAGTAATGCCATAGACGGTGATACAGTAATCCCATAGACGGTAATACAGTAATGCCATAGACAGTGATGTGATACAGTAATGCCATAGATGGTGATACAGTAATGCCATAGACGGTGATGTTGTACAGTAATGCCATAGACGGTGATACAGTAATGCCATAGACCGTGATGTTATGCAGTAATGCCATAGACTGTGAAACAGTAATGACATAGACGGTGATACAGTAATGCCATAGACGGTGATTTTATACAGTAATGCCATAGATGGTGATGTTATACAGTAATGCCATAGAAAGTGATACAGTAATGCCATAAACAGTGATTTTATACAGTAATGCCATAGATGGTGATAGAGTAATCCCATAGACAGTGATGTTATACAGTAATGCCATAGATTGTGATACATTAATGACATAGACCGTGATACAGTAATATCGTAGATGATGTTATACAGTAATGCCATAGACAGTGATGCTATACAGTAATACCATAGATTGTGATACAGTAATGCCATAGACGGTGATACAGTAATCTCGTAGATGGTGATGTTATACCGTAATGCCATAGACAGTGATGCTATACAGTAATGCCATAGATTGTGATACAGTAATCCCATAGACAGTGATACAGTAATGCCATAGACGGTGATACAGTAATGCCATAGACGGTGATACAGTAATGCCATAGACAGTGATGTTATACAGTAATGCCATAGACAGTGATATGATACAGTAATGCCATAGATGATGATAGAGTAATGCCATAGACGGTGATACAGTAATCCCATAGACGGTGAAACAGTAATCCCATAGACGGTGAAACAGTAATGCCATAGATGGTGATACAGTAATGCCATAGACAGTGATGTTATACAGTAATGCCATAGACAGTGATGTTATACAGTAATGCCATAGATGATGATAGAGTAATGCCATAGACGGTGATACAGTAATCCCATAGACGGTGAAACAGTAATGCCATAGATGGTGATACAGTAATGCCATAGACAGTGATGTTATACAGTAATACCATAGACAGTGATAAAGTAATACCATAGATGCTGATGTTATAAAGAAATGCCATAGACGGTGATCTTATACAGTAATTCCATAGACAGTGATACAGTGATGTGATACAGTAATGCCATAGACAGTGATGCAGTAATGCCATAGACGGTGATACAGTAATGCCATAGACAGTGATGTTATACAGTAATGCCATAGACAGTGATGTGATACAGTAATGCCATAGACAGTGATGTGATACAGTAATGCCATAGACAGTGATGTTATACAGTAATGCCATAGATGATGATAGAGTAATGCCATAGACGGTGATACAGTAATCCCATAGACGGTGAAACAGTAATGCCATAGATGGTGATACAGTAATGCCATAGACAGTGATGTTATACAGTAATACCATAGACAGTGATAAAGTAATACCATAGATGCTGATGTTATAAAGAAATGCCATAGACGGTGATCTTATACAGTAATTCCATAGACAGTGATACAGTGATGTGATACAGTAATGCCATAGACAGTGATGCAGTAATGCCATAGACGGTGATACAGTAATGCCATAGACAGTGATGTTATACAGTAATGCCATAGACAGTGATGTGATACAGTAATGCCATAGACAGTGATGTTATACAGTAATGCCATAGATGATGATAGAGTAATGCCATAGACGGTGATACAGTAATCCCATAGACGGTGAAACAGTAATGCCATAGATGGTGATACAGTAATGCCATAGACAGTGATGTTATACAGTAATACCATAGACAGTGATAAAGTAATACCATAGATGCTGATGTTATAAAGAAATGCCATAGACGGTGATCTTATACAGTAATTCCATAGACAGTGATACAGTGATGTGATACAGTAATGCCATAGACAGTGATGCAGTAATGCCATAGACAGTGATGTTATACAGTAATGCCATAGACAGTGATGTGATACAGTAATGCCATAGACAGTGATGTTATACAGTAATGCCATAGATGATGATAGAGTAATGCCATAGACGGTGATACAGTAATCCCATAGACGGTGAAACAGTAATGCCATAGATGGTGATACAGTAATGCCATAGACAGTGATGTTATACAGTAATACCATAGACAGTGATAAAGTAATACCATAGATGCTGATGTTATAAAGAAATGCCATAGACGGTGATCTTATACAGTAATTCCATAGACAGTGATACAGTGATGTGATACAGTAATGCCATAGACAGTGATGCAGTAATGCCATAGACGGTGATACAGTAATGCCATAGACAGTGATGTTATACAGTAATGCCATAGACAGTGATGTGATACAGTAATGCCATAGACAGTGATGTTACACAGTAATACCATAGATGATGATAGAGTAATGCCATAGACGGTGATACAGTAATCCCATAGACGGTGATACAGTAATGCCATAGATGGTGATACAGTATTGCCATAGACAATGATGTTATACAGTAATACCATAGACAGTGATAAAGTAATACCATAGATGCTGATGTTATAAAGAAATGCCATAGACGGTGATCTTATACAGTAATTCCATAGACAGTGATACAGTGATGTGATACAGTAATGCCATAGACAGTGATGTTATACAGTAATACCATAGACAGTGATGCAGTAATGCCATAGACGGTGATACAGTAATGCCATAGACAGTGATGTTATACAGTAATGCCATAGACAGTGATGTTACACAGTAATGCCATAGATGATGATAGAGTAATGCCATAGACGGTGATACAGTAATCCCATAGATGGTGATACAGTAATGCCATAGACAGTGATGTTATACAGTAATACCATAGACAGTGATAAAGTAATACCATAGATGCTGATGTTATAAAGAAATGCCATAGACGGTGATCTTATACAGTAATTCCATAGACAGTGATACAGTGATGTGATACAGTAATGCCATAGACAGTGATGCAGTAATGCCATAGATGGTGATGTGATATAGTAATGCCATAGACAGTGATATAGTAATATCATAGATAGTGATGTGATACAGTAATGCCATAGACGGTGATCTTATACAGTAATGCCATAGACTGTGATGCAGTGATGTGATACAGTAATGCCATAGACGGTGATACAGTAATGCCATAGATGGTGATGTGATACAGTAATGCCATAGACAGTGATGTAATGACAGTAGTGGTGAGACAGTTTTAAAGAATCCTCCTCACAGCACTGTATTGTTTTTAGCAGAAGTTTTTTAATTCCGTGAGAAAAGTATAAGAAAGTCCTTTTTGAATGAGTGAAGACGACTCATGTTTCTAGACTGCAGAAATGTGATCTATGACACAAGCAGGCTTTGACTGAGACAATGTCGGTTTCTCTGAGCGGTTAGAGATCTCTAATCCACTTTCTGATAAATCCCTCTGGTGTGTGTGGCAAAGATCCAACATAATCAATAGTCTACAAGGACCTTTAATGGACCTTTAACATTGGTTATGGGTTAACACACACACACACACACGCACGCACGCACACACACACACACACACACACACACACACACACACACACACACACACACACACACACACACACACACACACACACCATTTAATTTGCTCTATTATGAATGGTTCAAAAGCTGTTTCACTTTCACATTATTTTAGTTTGTTTCAAGGTTTGTTTTTTCCTCTTTTTTATAACCCCTTATTGTTCAGTCCAAATGTCATCAAAGGCCAAAGAAACAGGTCAAACACATAAGAAATAAGAATTCTACTTTAATTCTAGTGTTTTTTTTTAATATTATAGGTTTATTACTGCGGCGTCTCAGTGTCTGGTGTATGAACAGTAAAACTCTTACTATATTTCATTCTTTTACTTTCTAAATTAAATCTAATATTTATTGATTTTCCAGACTTTTTATCCAGGCTATTAGGTGAAAGGTCTGGATAATCAGCTGACCTGAGTGAAAGGTGATGACAGCTTTTAATGCGTAAGCATTAATGATTAGCTCGTAACTATAAATAAGACAATTCAAAGTGGTTGTTTTATTCAGAGTGCTGCTGAGGAACGTGGAGAACAAACACATGCTTCTCTGACTGCGGCGTTAAACATATTATTCTTTAAAGATGATGATGCGGTTTATGATGTTAATTCAGTAACATGACTAGAGAAGGAAACGGAAATAAAAGTCTGTGATATTCAGTAAAATCTCTTTGTTTCTCTACAGATAAACTGTTCGAGATAAATATGTGTGATTGTGGATCTGCTGCAGAATCTCTCATGGTTCATTTTTGGAGACGTGTGCAGTTTTGGCTCAGAGGGTTCAGGCACTAAATTACTGATGGATGGTCGGCGGTTCGAGCCCCAGCTCCCCCAGGTTGCTGTTGTTGGGCCCTTAATCTGCTCCAGGGGCGCTGTGTCATGGCTGACCCCGGGCTCTGACCCCAGTTACGCTCGGATACGTAAAGAAAGAATTTCACTAAGCAGTGATCTATATGTGACAGATAAAGGTGTAACTAACTTAATGACGATTCTTGGTAGTTTAGCTGCAGGATTTTTCTTTCGAGTTCTCGGGTCGGCACTAGTGAAAGAGAACGTGTGAACACCAGAGGGAGACCAGAGATCCCAGAGATGTGCAGTGTTTTCTCTGTGTCCAGTACGTGATCTAGATCCATCTGCAGAATCTTAATTATTTAAACACTGTTCTTTCAGCCTCAGTCTCGGCTCTTGATTTTCTACTGAACAGCTTTAGTTCTTTAGTTCTTTAGCTGTATTATGATTTCAATGTTTAATCTGCAGGTTTCATTATGTTT
>CM059222.1:107500-117500 GCA_030347435.1 Clarias fuscus | reverse complement strand
TACAGTGGTATGCGGGTGATAAGTACAGGGATATGGGGGTAATATGTACATGTGTATGGGTGGTATTTATATAGGTGATATGTACAATGGTATGGGTATGTTCTGTACAGAGGTATGGCAGTGATATGTACTGGGGTATGGGGGTTATATGTATAGAGGTATCGGGGATATATGTACTGGGGTATGGGAGTTATATGTACTTAGGTATGGGGGTTATATGTACTGGGGTATGGGGTTATATGTTCAGGGGTATGGGGGTTATATGTACTGGGGTATGAGGGTTATATGTACTGGGGTTCTGGGGTTATATGTACTTGAGTATGAGGTGTGATATGTACTGGGGTTTGGGGGTGATACGTACTGGGGTATGGGTGTTATATCTACTGGGGTAAGGGGGTTATATGTACAGGGATATGGGGGTTATATGTTCAGGGGTATGGGGGTTATATGTCCTGGGGAATGGAGGTTATGTGTACTGAGGTATGGGGGTTGTTTGTACTGGGGTATTGGGGTTATATGTACTGTGGTATGGGAGTTATATGTACTGGGGTATGGGGGTTATATGTACTCGGGTATGGGGTGTGATATGTACTGGGGTTTGGGCGTGATACGTACTGGGGTATGGGGGTTATATGTTCAGGGGTATGGGGGTTATATGTTCAGGGGTATGGGGGTGATATGTACTGGGGTATGGGGGTTATATGTACAGAGGTATAGGGGTTATATGTTCAGGGGTATGGGGGTGATATGTACTGGGGTATGGGTGTTATATGTACAGGGATATGGGGTTATATTTATTGGGGTATGGGGGGTTATATGTACTGGGGTATGGGGGTTATTTGTACTGGGGTATGGGGGTTATATGTACTGGGGTATGGGGGTTATATGTTCAGGGGTATGGGGTTATATGTACTGGGGAATGGAGGTTATATGTACTGGGGGATGGGGGTTATTTGTAGTGGGGTATTGGGGTTATATGTACTGGGGTATGGGGGTTATATGTCCTGGGGAATGGAGGTTATATGTACTGGGGTATGGGGGTTATTTGTAGTGGGGTATTGGGGTTATATGTAGTGGGGTATGGGGGTTATATGTCCTGGGGAATGGAGGTTATATGTACTGGGGTATGGGGGTTATTTGTAGTGGGGTATTGGGGTTATATGTAGTGGGGTATGGGGGTTATATGTCCTGGGGAATGGAGGTTATATGTACTGGGGTATGGGGGTTATTTGTAGAGGGGTATTGGGGTTATATGTAGTGGGGTATGGGGGTTATATGTCCTGGGGTATGGGGGTTATATGTACTGGGGTATGGGGGTTATTTGTAGTGGGGTATTGGGGTTATATGTACTGGGGTATGGGGGTTATATGTCCTGGGGAATGGAGGTTATATGTACTGGGGTATGGGGGTTATTTGTAGTGGGGTATTGGGGTTATATGTAGTGGGGTATGGGGGTTATATGTCCTGGGGAATGGAGGTTATATGTACTGGGATATGGGGGTTATTTGTAGTGGGGTATTGGGGTTATATGTCCTGGGGAATAGAGGTTATATGTACTGGGGTATGGGGGTTATTTGTAGTGGGGTATTGGGGTTATATGTATTGCGGTATGGGGGTTATATGTACTGGGGTATGGGGGTTATTTGTAGTGGGGTATTGGGGTTATATGTCCTGGGGTATGGGGGTTATATGTCCTGGGGAATGGAGGTTATATGTACTGGGGTATGGGGGTTATTTGTAGTGGGGTATTGGGGTTATTTGTACTGCGGTATGGCGGTTATATGTACTGGGGTATGGGGGTTATTTGTAGTGGGGTATTGGGGTTATATGTCCTGGGGTATGGGGGTTATATGTCCTGGGGAATGGAGGTTATATGTACTGGGGTATGGGGGTTATTTGTAGTGGGGTATTGGGGTTATTTGTACTGCGGTATGGGGGTTATATGTACTGGGGTGTGGGGGTTATATGTACAGAGGTATGGGAGTTATATGTACTGGGGTATGGGAGTTATATGTAATGGGGTATGGGAGTTATATGTACTGGGGTATGGGGGTTATATGTAATTGGGTATGCAGAGTTATATGTACAGAGGTATGGGAGTTATATGTACTGGGGTATGGGGGTTATATGTACATGGGTATGCACTGTTATATGTACAGAGTATGGGGGTTATATGCTCAGAGGAATGGAGGTTATATGTAAAGGGTATGGGGTTCATATGTACTGGGGTATGGGGGTTATATGTACTGGGGTATGGCGGTGATATGTAGTGGGGTATGGGGGTGATATGTACTGGGGTATGGGGGTTATATGTACTGGGGTATGGGGGTTATATGTACTGGGGTATGGGGGTAATATGTACTCGGGTATGGGCGTGATATGTACTGGAGTATGTGGGTAATATGTACTGGGGTAAGGGGGTTATATGTACTGGGGTATAGGGGTGATATGTTCAGGGGTATGGGGGTTATATGTACAGAGGTATGGGGGTTATATGTACTGGCGTTTGGGGGTGATTTGTACTGGGGTATGGGGATGATATGTACTGGGGTATGGGGGTTATATGTACTGGGGTATGGGGGTTATTTGTACTTGGGTATGGGGGTTATATGTACTGAGGTATGGGGGTTATTTGTATTGGGATATGGGGGTTATTTGTACTGGGGTATGGGGGTTATATGTACTAGGGTATGGGGGTAATATGTACTCGGGTGTGCGGGTTATATGTTCAAGGGTATGGGGGTCATATGTACTGATTTATGGTGGTTATATGTACTGGGGAATGGAGGTTATATGTACTGGGGTATGGCAGTTATTTATACTTGGGTATGGGGGTTATATGTACTGGGGTATGGGGGTTATGTGTATTGGGGTATGGGACTTATATGTAGTGGGGTTTGGGGGTTATTTGTACTTGGGTATGGGGGTTATTTGTACTGGGGTATGGGGGTTATATGTAATGGGGTTTGGGGGTAATATGTACTCTGGTATGCGGGTTATATGTTCAAGTGTATGTGGGTTATATGTACAGAGGTATGCGGGTTATATGTTCAAGTGTATGTGGGTTATATATACAGAAGTATGGGGGTTATATGTTCAGGGGTATGGGGGTTATATGTTGTGGGGAATGGAGGTTATATGTACTGGGGTATGGCGGTTATTTGTACTTTGGTATGGGGGTTATATGTACTGTGGTATGGGGGTTATTTGTATTGGGATATGGGGGTTATATGTACTGGGGTATGGGGGTTATATGTACTGTAGTATGGGGGTTATATGTACTGGGGTATGGGGGTAATATGTACTGGGGTATGGGGGTTATTTGTACTTGGGTATGGGGGTTATTTGTACTGGGGTATGGGGGTTATATGTAATGGGGTTTGGGGGTAATATGTACTCTGGTATGCGGGTTATATGTTCAAGTGTATGTGGGTTATATGTACAGAGGTATGCGGGTTATATGTTCAAGTGTATGTGGGTTATATATACAGAAGTATGGGGGTTATATGTTCAGGGGTATGGGGGTTATATGTTGTGGGGAATGGAGGTTATATGTACTGGGGTATGGCGGTTATTTGTACTTTGGTATGGGGGTTATATGTACTGTGGTATGGGGGTTATTTGTATTGGGATATGGGGGTTATATGTACTGGGGTATGGGGGTTATATGTACTGTGGTATGGGGGTTATATGTACTGGGGTATGGGGGTAATATGTACTCGGGTGTGCAGGTTATATGTTCAAGGGTATGGGGGTTATATGTACTGGTGTATGGTGGTTATATGTTGTGGGGAATGGAGGTTATATGTACTGGGGAATGGCGGTTATTTGTACTTGGGTATGGGGGTTATATGTACTGGGGTATGGGGGTTATTTGTACTGGGGTTTGGTGGTTATTTGTACTTGGGTATGGGGGTTATATGTACTGGGGTATGGGGCTTATATGTAGTGGGGTTTGGTGGTTATTTATACTTGGGTATGGGGGTTATTTGTACTGGGGTATGGGGGTTATATGTAGTGGGGTTTGGGAGTTATTTGTACTGGGGTATGCGGGTTATATGTACTGGGGTATGGGGGTTATATGTACTGCAGTATGGGGGTTATATGTACTGGGATATGGGGGTTATAAGTACTGGGGTATGGGGCTTATATGTACTGGCGTATGGGCGTTATTTGTACTGGGATATGGGGCTTATATGTATTGGGCTATGGGGGTTATATGTACTGCGGTATGGGGGTTATATGTACTGGGGTATGGGGTATATATGTACAGAGGTATGGGGGTTATATGTTCAGGGGTATGGGGGTTATATGTACTGGGGTATGGCGGTGACATGTAGTGGGGTATATGGGTTATATATACTGGGGTATAAGGGTTATATGTTCAGGGGTATGTGGATTATATGTACTGGGATATGGGGGTGATATGTACTGGGGTATGGGCGTTATATGTATTGGGGTATAGGGGTTATATGTACTGGGTTATGGGGGTTATATGTACAGAGGTATCGGGGTTATATGTTCAGGGGTATGGGGGGTCATTTGTACTGGCGTATGGGGGTAATATGTACTTGGTTATGGGGTTATATGTACAGAGGTAGCGGGTTATATGTTCAAGGGAATGGAGGTTACATGTACTGGGGTATGGTGGTTATTTGTACTGCGGTATGCGGGTTATTTGTACTGGGGTATGGTGGTTATTTGTACTAGGGTATGGGGGTTATATGTAGTGGGGTATGGGGGTTATATGTACTGGCGTATGGGGGTAATATGTACTCGGGTATGCGGGTTATATGTTCAAGGGCTTCGGGGTTATATGTACTCGGGTATGGGGGTAATATGTACTCCGGTATGCGGGTTATATGTTCAAGGGTATGGGGGTTTTATGTACAGAGGTATGGTGGTTATATGTTCAGGGGTATGGGGGTTTTATGTTCTGGGGAATGGAGGTTATATGTACTGGGGTATGGCGGTTATTTGCACTTGGGTATGGGGGTTATATGTACTGGGGTATGGGATTATTTGTACTGGGGTATGGGGGTTATATGTAGTGGGGTTTGGGGGTTATTTGTATGGGATATGGGGGTTATATGTACTGGGGTATGGGGGTTATATGTACTGCGGTATGGGGGTTATATGTAGTGGGGTTTGGGGGTTATTTGTACTTGGGTATGGGGCTTATATGTACTGGGGTATCGGGGTTATTTGTACTGGGGTATGGGGCTTATATGTACTGGGGTATGGGGGTTATTTGTACTGGGATATGGGGGTTATATGTACTGGGCTATGGGGGTTATATGTACTGCGGTATGGGGGTTATATGTACTGGGATATGGGAGTTATATGTACTGGGGTATGGGGGTTATATGTAGTGGGGTTTGGGGGTTATTTGTACTTGGGTATGGGGCTTATATGTACTGGGGTATCGGGGTTATTTGTACTGGGGTATGGGGCTTATATGTACTGGGGTATGGGGGTTATTTGTACTGGGATATGGGGGTTATATGTACTGGGGTATGGGGGTTATATGTACTGCGGTATGGGGGTTATATGTAGTGGGGTTTGGGGGTTATTTGTACTTGGGTATGGGGCTTATATGTACTGGGGTATCGGGGTTATTTGTACTGGGGTATGGGGCTTATATGTACTGGGGTATGGGGGTTATTTGTACTGGGATATGGGGGTTATATGTACTGGGGTATGGGGGTTATATGTACTGCGGTATGGGGGTTATATGTACTGGGGTATGTGGGTTATATGTTCTGGGGAATGGACATTATATGTACTGGGGTATGGCGGTTATTTGCACTGGGGTATGGCGGTTATTTGCACTGGGGTATGGGGGTTATATATACTGGGGTATGGGGGTTATATGTACTGGGATATGGGGGTAATATGTCCTCGGGTGTGTGGGTTATATGTTCAAGGGTATGGGGGTTATTTGTACTGGGGTATGGGGGTTATTTGTACTAGGGTTTGGGGGTTATATGTAGTGGGGTATGGGGGTTATTTGTATTGGGGTATGGGGGTTATATGTTTTGGGGTATGGGGGTTATTTGTACCTGGGTATGGGCGTTATATGTACTGGGATATGGGGGTTATTTGTACTGGGGTATGGGGGTTATATGTAGTGGGGTATGGGGGGGTCATATGTACTGGCGTATGGGGGTAATATGTACTCGGGTATGCGGGTTATATGTTCAAGGGTATCGGGGTTATATCTACTGGGGTATGGGGGTAATATGTACTCTGGTATGCGGGTTATATGTTCAAGTGTATGTGGGTTATATGTACAGAGGTATGTGGGTTATATGTTCAGGGGTATGGCGGTTATATGTTCTGGGGAATGGAGGTTATATGTACTGGAGTATGGCGGTTATTTGCACTGGGGTATGGGGGTTTTATGTACTTGGGTATGGGGGTTATATGTACTGAGGTATGGGGGTTATTTGTATTGGGATATAGGGTTTATATGTCCTGGGGTATGGGAGTTATATGTACTGGGGTATGGGGGTAGCATGTACTGGGGTATGGGGGTAATATGTACTCGGCTGTGCGGGTTATATGTTCAAGGGTATGGGGATTATATGTACTGGTGTATGGTGGTTATATGTACTGGGGTATGGTGGTTATATGTACTGGGGAATGGAGGTTATATGTACTGGGGTATGGCGGTTATTTGTACTGGGTTATGGGGCTTATATGTAGTGGGGTTTGGGGGTTATTTGTACTTGGGTATGGGGCTTATATGTACTGGGGTATCAGGGTTATTTGTACTGGTGTATGGTGGCAATATGTACTCGGGTATGGGGGTTATATGTTCAGGGGTATGGGGGTTATATGTACTGTCGTATAGGGGTGAGATGTTCATGGGTATGGGGGTTATTTCTACTTGGGTATGGGGGTTATATTTACTGAGGTATGGGGGTTATATGTACAGGGGTATGATTCCCTCACTATAGAAGAGTGGAGACACTGGATGAAGGCAGCTGAATACCCCTTTCTTGTCTTTATCAACCATAGAAACCTCAATTATCTCAAGGCGGCTAAAACACTAAATTCACGTCAGGCACTCTGATTCCTGTTTTTCTACTGGTTTAACTTCACGCTGTCTTACCGTCCAGGCTCCAAGAACACTAAGCCTGATGCCCTGTCCTGACAATTTGCCACCCCTCTGGATACACCCACCATAGAAACTACCCCACTACCCCAAGACCTGGTGGCAGCCTTTCAGCTGGAAGTAAAAAATCAAAGTTCCCGCTGGGAGACTTTTCATCTCAGTCACAGTCCGCCCTCTAGTATTACTCAAAGCTAGCTCAAAGCTAACCCTAGCTTTGAGCTAGCTTAGACAGTTAGCAAACTGTCTAACTGTCACGGCAGGTCATGCCCACCTGTCAAACCAAGCCATGATCACCCGCGACTCCATTCTACACTCTGTTTCAGCGCTTCCGTTTTACCGCCCCATTTACCGGCTCGAGCACACCTCCGCTCTATATAACTCTCCACCAAACAAGCACTCCTTGACAGATTATTGTGCTCCTCGATGCCCAATCCTCCAGCGACTTTACCTGCCTTGCTTCTCGGATCTCGACCCACGCTTCATTCCCCTTTTCACGCTCTTGCTTCTCATGTTGGATTACTGCTCGTCTGAATTTTCTCTTATCGACCCCCTGCTCTCGCATCTCGACTACGAATTCAGATCACGTACTCTGATTTCCTTCCTGGCTTCGAACCACGCACGCTCGTGACCACAATTCATCTCATTCATTTTTTACAGGACTTAAAGGATTTGCTACTGATGACTTGGTGTGAGATACCACACACTCTTTCAGAGTTCTAGTGGAGTCCAGGCCTCGATGGGTCAGAGCTGTTTTGCAGGCACAAGAGGATCCTAGAGTATATTATGCAGATGTTTTTAATGTTATGGCCGACTTGTTATATTAATAAATGTGTTTTAATAAAAGGTGAAAGAAAATGTAATAAATAAAAATACAAACTCTGTGTTTATGTAGCAGTAGTGGGAGAGGAAGAACACATGTCATGTGAAGCTGTAGTGCAGGGAGCCTAGTTATAAAAAAAAAAAAACCTAAATTATGAACCACATGGTGACAATACATCTTTGTTGTTTCTGTAAATAATCCCCTCTTCCTCTTCTTGCTGAATAAGTCACATGTGTGCCATGATCTTTCCAGGATTAAATAACATATTTAATGTCACTCCACAGTTTCACACGTCTGCTTCACATCTCACACGGCAGATTCTGGGAAACAGAAAATTTTAAATCTTGGATGATCAAATTTTGATTAAAAAGCATACATTTTATATGCAGATATGATGTGTCGTGGCCAAAAGTTTTGAGAATTACATAAATATTGGAAATTTGGAAAAGTTGCTGCATAAGTTCTTATAATAGCAATTTGCATATACTCCAGAATGTTATAAAGAGTGATCAGATGAATTGCATAGTCCTTCTTTGCCATGAAAATTAACTTAATCCCGAAAAAAAACTTTCCACTGCATTTCATTGCTGTCATTAAAGGAGCTGCTGAGATCATTTCAGTAATCGTCTTGTTAACTAAGGTGAGAATGTTGACGAGCACAAGGCTGGAGATCATTATGTCAGACTGATTGGGTTAGAATGGCAGACTTGACATGTTAAAAGGAGGGTGATGCTTGAAATCATTGTTCTTTCATTGTTAACCATGGTGACCTGCAAAGAAACGCGTGTAGCCATCATTGCATTGCATAAAAATGGCTTCACAGGCAAGGATATTGCGCCTAAATCAACAATTTATAGGATCATCAGGAACTTCAAGGAAAGAGGTTCAATTCTTGTTAAGAAGGCTTCAGGGTGTCCAAGAAAGTCCAGCAAGCGCCAGGATCGTCTCCTAAAGAGGATTCAGCTGCGGGATCGGAGTGCCACCAGTGCAGAGCTGCTCAGGAATGGCAGCAGGCAGGTGTGAGCGCATCTGCACGCACAGTGAGGCCAAGACTTTTGGAAGATGGCTTGGTGTCAAGAAGGGCAGCAAAGAAGCCACTTCTCTCCAAAAAAAACTTCAGGGACAGATTGATCTTCTGCAAAAAGTATGGCGAATGGACTGCTGAGGACTGGGGCAAAGTCATATTCTCGGATGAAGCCTCTTTCCGATTGTTTGGGGCATCTGGAAAAAGGCTCGTCCGGAGAAGAAAAGGTGAGCGCTACCATCAGTCCTGTGTCATGCCAACAGTAAAGCATCCTGAGACCATTCATGTGTGGGGTTGCTTCTCATCCAAGGGAGTGGGCTCACTCACAATTTTGCCCAAAAACACAGCCATGAATAAAGAATGGTACCAAAAGACCCTCCAACAGCAACTTCTTCCAACAATCCAACAACAGTTTGGTGAAGAACAATGCATTTTCCAGCACGATGGAGCACCGTGCCATAAGGCAAAAGTGATAACTAAGTGGCTCGGGGACCAAAACGTTGAAATTTTGGGTCCATGGCCTGGAAACTCCCCAGATCTTAATCCCATTGAGAACTTGTGGTCAATCCTCAAGAGGCAGGAAGACAAACAAAAACCCACTAATTCTGACAAACTCCAAGAAGTGATTATGAAAGAATGGGTTGCTATCAGTCAGGATTTGGCCCAGAAGTTGATTGAGAGCTGCCCAGTCGAATTGCAGAGGTCCTGAAAAAGAAGCGCCAACACTGCAAATACTGACTCTTTGCATAAATGTCATGTAATTGTCGATAAAAGCCTTTGAAACGTATGAAGTGCTTGTAATTATATTTCAGTACGTCTCAGAAACAACTGAAACAAAGATCTAAAAGCAGTTTAGCAGCAAACTTTGTGAAAAATAATATTTGTGTCATTCTCAAAACTTTTGGGCACGACTGTACATGCTGGAGATAGAGGAGACAGGGTTCTGTGGTTGAGATGATGGCAAGATGATGTGGAGATATTGCGGAGATGTTGTGAAGATGATCATGAGATGATACGGAGATGATGTGGAGATATT
>CM059222.1:52500-102500 GCA_030347435.1 Clarias fuscus | reverse complement strand
AACCTGTAAAAAGTACTGGCTCGGGCCAAACTACGGAATCACGCAGTTTGACAACATCCTGTTTGCCATTCTCACCGTCTTCCAGTGCATCACCATGGAGGGCTGGACGGACCTTCTGTACTACGTGAGTAACTGTTGCGCCATGTCTGTCTGACCTTCTGGTCTTTTCAATGTCACTTGTCATTTTCCACACACATCTGTCAGGTGGAGAAATATCTACACAAGTGTGTGCTGTGTGTCCGCTGAAGAGCGTCAGCACCGGCTGGGTTTCTGCTCTTATCACAGAGGAACAGAATGTCCATGTAGAGGAGAAGCTCTTGTTCTCTTCAGCAGTGTGCCAGTCATCATGTACAATCCTACTTTAAAAATAAACTGCATGAAAAACTGAAAACCTTCTTGGACAATCGTCTGGACTGAATGTGTTGGGAAGAGATGGAGGTCATGTGACAGGCGCAATCCGTTATATCTTGTCCTGTTCATTCTGAGCTGATCCATGCCGTCTCTACAGCGTCTCCACTGATCGGTCTGAGTGCAAAGACCGTCTTTGACTCATTTATGAAACGGCATTGATTACGTTCAGAACAACCTGAATGTCTTGTCTGCTCTTAGCTACATGCTACATACATGCAGTTCCTCGTGTACTGAGAAAAGGACGGTCACCAAAGAAACAAATGAACTCAACCACTCTCTCTCTCTCTCTCTCTCTCTCTCTCTCTCTCTCTCTGTGCGCCATGTGGACACATCGCTATATTTATCTTGGGTCAGTGTTGAACTGGAGTTATTCTTACAGACGCTGAGGAAGAAACCGATGAAAATTTAATGGCCAGAAATGCTGCAGTACATAAGAGACAGACAGACAGACAGAGATGTGATAAAACATTTTTTTTCTTAACACCACAGATCATTTTAATTTCCATGCTTTTGGAAACATTTGGAATTTTACAGACTGTGCACAAACACACCGAGGCCAGTACTGTTAATGTCACTCAGGATTCTGAGGATCTGAGGATCTGGTGATCTGATCTCGCCGGCCCACAGTGAGCTTTCTGTTGGTCTAGTCTCTCTCAGGACACTCGGTCATTCCTCCTTCTGTACAGATGGCTCACTCCTGCTGCGTTTGCCAAGAGGTGTGGAAATAAGCGAGTCCTCATCTCTGCACTGAGCCTCACCCGTATGTCCAGTTTAACCAGTAGAGATGGAGTAAAGCTGAAGAGATCTCCATCAGGAACAAGCCTAAGTGCTCTAACCTGCACAGTGAGCAGCAGTTAGTCCACCTGAGACACCGGTGTGTGTGTGTCGCATTCAACAGCGCAAAGTGTAAAATGTGGAGCTTCTGGTAAGCATATGGTACGACTGGGAGGGGGCACTGAGGGGGGCGGGAGGAGGGCGAGAGGGGGCACATGCCCTCCCCGTGCAGTTCATGGTGTTTGTGTTTTATTTAAAAATCACACTTGCAGGATCTTATGAACATGTCAGTTATAAATCTCTGAATGTTATCTCTGAAATGCAATTGTATTTTTATAATCAGTGACTTTGTGTGCGTGTGTGTGTGTGCATGTGTGTATATTAGAGTGACGATGCCTCGGGCAGTGCATGGAACTGGATGTACTTCGTCCCTCTCATCATCATCGGCTCCTTCTTCATGCTCAATCTGGTTCTTGGCGTGCTATCTGGGTGAGTGAGTGTGTGTGTGTGTGTGTGTGTGTGTGTGTGTGTGTGTGTGTGTGTGTGTGTAGAAAAATATTTGTACTTTTTTGGATGAATGTACTTTTTTCTGTAAGTATTTATTTAATTGTTTAAAAGTTCAGTTTTGTCACACACTTCAATAGATAGAAGAGTACATGTTGATAAAATGACTACAAGTGTGTGTATGTGAGGGTCAGCCCTCAGGGGGGCCAAAGGGTACAGATGATCCCTCTCTGCTTTAACTCTGCTAAAATGTCAAGTTGGATAACTTTAATTTATGTGTTAAGGTTACTTTGCAATTGATTGAACTCATCTACACTCTACACGCTGTATCATAAATAGGAACGTTCTGAGAGTCACATTCACTGATTCCGGTTAGCTGTTTAGCTAAAGTGAGGCAGCTAGCGGTTTGATAGAACACAGCAACTGTCACTCAAATCAGCCACATTCCTAATTATGCATAGCTGTAAGTCTTAAAATAATTTTAACTGGTGAGTTACATAAAAATTCACCCCATATCCTGTAGTCATGAAGCGTGTTTTTTTGTCCCAGGCTGTAAACATGTTTATGTTTGTTGTGAAGTTGGATGTTTTAACATTGCGCTCTACAGTAGGGGGATTGACTCACTTTTTGAGCCAGTGGTCATTTTTTGGCACTTTCACACTGGACTCATGGTTGAGATGTGGAGGTTGGCCCTTGATTTAAACCTTGAAATTCCCTTTGTTATTGTGAAAATGGTGGAGTCCAGACACTCGGCCACCACGTTACAGGAGAGGTGAGATCATGCTCAGCAAAATTCAATTAATTTCATTTTTATTTGTACTGTATACAGCTTTTAACAAAAGCCATTGTCATAAAGCAGCTCTCACTCACTCACTCACTCACTCACTAATCATCTATACCACTTTATCCTGTATTCAGTGTCACGGGGGGGTGGAGCCTATCCCAGGAGACTTAGGGCACGAGGCGTGGTACAGGGTGCCAATCCATAGCAGGGCACACACACACACACACACACACACACACACACACACACACACACACACACACACACACACACACATTCATTCACAACCTAAAGGGCAATTTAGGAACACCAATTAGCCTAATCTGCAGGCCTTTGGACTGTGGGAGGAAACCGGAGAATCCGGAGGAAACCCACCAATCACAAGGAGAACATGCAAACTCCATGCACACAGAGACGGGAATCGAGCCTGGCTGGGAATCGAACCCGGACCCTGGAGCTGCACGGCAACAGTGCTAACCACTACACCACCACGAAGTAGCTCTATAGAACGAAATTATGAAAATAAGTGTGAAATGTGTGAGAAAATCTGAATAAATCAAGATCATTAGATTATCCCTCTGATAAACTGAAACTCATTAAAAACTACAGGGACTTCCATCTTCTCCACCGAGACAGAACGGGTCTTGAAATTCACAGACTGCGTTTGGACCTAAACACTAATCAACATCAGAAATGATAGAATTCAGATGTAAAGATGCTTTCAATACATCTGATTATTATTATTATTATTATTATTATTATTATTATTTCAGGGGGAAGTCATATACTCTACACAGAATTACATTCTCTGTACAATATGACCAATACTTTGATTAAAGAAGGCCTCAAGATTGTATTATTAATGATTAAATCTATTTTCTTCCCATGATCTGATCTCTTGATTTAATGTTTTGCAGTAATTTCTCCAGTTGGTGTTTGAGTTTACTTTCTCCACAATTAAAATTAAACTGAAAGTATAGTTTTGTAATAACTCCCTTAATCTTTGTGCTTCATAATCATAATGAATAAATGTACAGGTGTGTAAATGTTTGTTAGAGACCTCCTCTTGGTGTCAGGTGGTGTAACCTGATCAGAGTTGATCCCTCCCTTCAGAAGTTTATCCATCACATGGCCAAATAAATATTTACTCTCGCTGTGTGGTGTTATATGTTTGGCCTCATCTCTGAGCGAATGCACACAAATTATATTCTCAATAGCTCACACGCTCTTGCTCGCACTAATTAACTGTATTCACCTGCAGGCTCATGCAGGTCAGGGTTGCCAGATCACGCCTACAAAAAATCCCTCTACACCTTGCCGAAACCCCGCCCACTCTGAAACAGGCCAAATAACAGCAACACTATAACTAGTATTATAGGATAATAATACTAATCCTAATTATCATTATTTTTCATTCATTATTGTTCAAGTAATGACCTGCTTTCTTTGAAGAATAGTGAATGAAATAATGCATCACAATCACATTGCACTTAAATGTAAATATTTTATATATTTTTATTAGATAATATTTAATATAGATTTAAACACTGGATCTCCTGCTGTTTTTATTTTAGATGACAAGCTAGAGCTTTAAGAGTCCTCTAAGTTTTATACGTGATAAATGGAAAGCAAAATGTCCTACTTCTCCCTTTTTTTGCAGACCTTAAGGTTATCTGATCTGGACGTTTGAATTTTCGGATTCGTTGCACCCCTAGGGTTACTGGGACTGTGGTGGTGATGCTGCAGCTGACCTGTGTGTGTTTGTGTGTATGTGTGTAAAACACAGTGAGTTTGCTAAAGAGCGAGAGCGGGTGGAGAACCGCAGTGAGTTCCTGAAGCTGAGGCGACAGCAACAGATTGAAAGAGAACTGAATGGATATCTGGAGTGGATCTGCAAAGCAGGTGAGGAACTCCACAAATCCATGGCTCCATTACCATGTCCATCACTCTCTCTATCACACTGTCCATCACACTGTCCATCACTCTCTCTGTCACATTGTCCATCAATTCAATTCAATTCAATTTTATTTATATAGCGCTTTTAACAATTGACATAGTCGCAAAGCAGCTTTACACAATCAAAAGAGGTAAGTGTGTATGCAATGTGAATGTGTATGACTCAAAATGATCAGATCGTCCCTGATGAACGAGCCGAGGGCGACGGTGCTGAGGGAAAAACTCCCTGAGATGGTAATAGGAAGAAACCTTGAGAGGAACCAGACTCAACAGGGAACCCATCCTCATCTGGGTGATAACGGATAGCAGGGATTGATCTGCACTCTTACTGTGTAAGACTGGAAGTTCAGTATAACAGGAGATGTGTTTAAATAAAAAAAAGTTTGTTCCTGGAGGCTCAGGTAGACTGTAGGAAACTCCAGTCCTGAACTATCGAACGACTGAAGTCACAGGTCCCCAGAGAACAGCTGTCTGCTTCAGTGGAGGACAGGACAGTCTTCGTGGAAAAGTGGAACCGTCCCCAGCCACCACACGCATCCCAGGCAGACCACACGGGGCATCCATGCGATGAGATCTCCAACCAGAAGTAGGACTCCAGGACGGGTTAGACGGCTCCAGAGGGCAGAGGGGTCTGGATCACTGGCAGCTCAGGAGCGACATGTATCGTGAGAGAGAGAGAGAGAGAGGGAGAGAGAGAGAGAGAGAGAGAGCAGAAGAGATGGAGCACAGTCACATAATGTATAAGGTGAATGTATATTTAGTGCAAAGTGCAAGCAGGGACTCCAGCAGGACTAACTATAACAGCATAACTAAAAGGGAGGAGCCAGAAGGAAACACAAACATGAGGGGGAACTGAGATGTAAAGCAACCAATCACCTCACCGTCAACAAACCTGAGTGAACAATGAGAGTGGGGAGGACAGCATCTAAACATACCAGTTCACCAGAATACTCTACGTCCATGAGTCCCCCAGATCTGCTCCTTTACCTAAGGCTAATCTATTTACAAACATGCTGCGCTAAATAAATAGGTTTTTAGCCTAGACTTAAACACTGAGACTGTGTCTGAGTCCCGAAAATTAATAGGAAGACTATTCCTTAACTTTGGGGCTTTGTAGGAAAAAGCTCCGCCCCCTGCTGTAGTTTTAATAATACGTGGTACTGACAGGCAGCCTGCATTCTTTGATGGAAGTAGGCGTGGCGGATCGTAAGACACTAGCAGTTCACTCAAATACTGCGGCGCGAGACCATTTAGTGCTTTAAATGTCAAAAGTAGTATCTTAAAATCAGTGCGAAATTTCACAGGGAGCCAATGCAGTGTAGATAAGATAGGGGTGATGTGCTCGTATCTTCTGGTTTTAGTGAGGACTCTCGCTGCTGCATTCTGTACTAACTGAAGCTTGTTTATTCACCTAATTGAACAACCAGACAGTAAGGCGTTACAATAGTCCAACCTAGAGGTGATAAAAGCATGAACTAGTTTTTCTGCATCATTTAGTGACAATATGTTTCTTATCTTGGCAATATTTCTGAGGTGAAAGAAAGCTATCCTGGTGATATTATCTACATGAGCTTCAAACGAAAGGCTGGAATCTATAATCACACCGAGGTCTTTTACTGTTGCACTTGATGGGACAGAAAGGCCATCTAAAGTTACAGTGTGATCAGAAAGCTTACTTCTAGCTACTTGTGGTCCTATGACTAGAACTTCTGTCTTATCAGGATTAAGCAGAAGAAAATTAATTAACATCCAATCTCTTATGTCCTGCACACACTGCTCAGTTTTAGCAAACTGGTTTTTCTCATCTGGTTTTGCTGAGACATATAATTGTGTGTCATCAGCATAACAATGAAAACTAATACCATGTTTACGAATTATGTTGCCCAGAGGAAGCATGTAAAGGGAAAAAAGCAGTGGGCCTAAAACTGAGCCCTGTGGAACACCAAACTCCACTTGAGAACATGAGGAATGGTCACCATCTAAATCTACAAACTGATAACGATCAGTCAAATAGGATCACACTGACCATCATTCTCTCCATCACAGTCCATCACACTGTCCATCAGACTGTCCATCACTCTCTCCATCACACTGTCCATCATTCTCTCCATCACACTGTCCATCACACTGTCCATCACACTGTCCATCACACTGTCAATTGCTCTTTCCATCACACTGTCCATCACTCTCTCCATCACACTGTCCATGAATCTCTCCATCATTGTGTGTAGTGGGGGGTAAAGGTGTATGTAATTGTGTATGTAGTGAGGTGTGTAGAGGAGGGATTACTGAGGTGTGTGTAGTGGTGTATGTAATGTGGTTTGTGTGTAACGGGGTGTGTAGTGGGGTGTGTGTGTGTAGTGGGGTGTGTGTGTGTGTAGTGGGGTGTGTAGATGGGTTTGTGTAGATGTACAGTACAGACCAAAAGTTTGGACACACCTTCTCATTCAAAGAGGTTGAATTTGCATTATGGCAAGAAAAAAGCAGCTAAGTAAAGAAAAAAACGAGCGGCCATCATTACTGTAAGAAATGAAGGTCAGTCAGTCCGAAAAGTTGGGAAAACTTTGAAAGTGTCCCCAAGTGCAGTCACGAAAACCATCAAGCGCTACAAAGAAATCGGCTGACATGCGGACCGGCCCGGGAAAGGAAGACCGAGAGTCGCCTCTGCTGCGGAGGATAAGTTCATCCGAGTCACCGGCCTCAGAAATCGCAGGTTACAGCAGCTCAGATCAGAGAGCAGGTCAATGCCACACAGAGTTCTAGCAGCAGACACATCTCTAGAACAACTGTTAAGAGGAGACTGTGTGAATCAGGCCTTCATGCTAGAATATCTGCTAGGAAACCACTGCTAAGGACAGGCAACAAGCAGAAGAGACGCGTTTGGGCTAAAGAACACAAGAAAGAAAACTCGCTGAATGAGAAGGAGTGTCCAAACTTTTGGTCTGTACTGTATGTAGTGAGGTTTGTGTAGGAGTGTGTGTGTGTGTGGTGTGTGTGTATGTAGTGGGTGTGTGTGTGTAAGGCAGGTGTAGTTACATTGCAGTCTGATTGTATCTGTCTGATTCTTGTTTCTGCAGAGGAAGTGATTCTGGCTGATGAGGACAATGACGGTGATGACAGGATGCCCTTTGATGGTATTTAAAAGCCAATTGCTCTCTCTGTCTCTCTCTCTCTCTCTCTGTCTCTCTCTCTCTCTCTCTGTTTCTCTGTCTGGTCTCTCTTGTCCTTTTCTCAGTGTGTATGAAGGTGGCTCATCCTGGCTTTGCTGACGAAGTGATATTCTACCTGTACAGTTTTTGTGAGTGTGTGTTTGCAGTTGAGTGTGTATGTGTGTGAGTATCTGCATGAGTGTGAGTGTGTGTGTGTGTGTGTGTGTGTGTGTGCCTGTAAAGGGGTGTGTGGTTGAGTTGTGTGCGAGTGTATAGCAGATGTGAGTGTAGTGTTGCCCTTGAATTAAACTGCACACCTTATTCACGCTTCCCATGATTCCTTGTGTGTCTTGTGGGCAGGACGTCTGGGTAGTTGTGGTTATCCAGACAGGAGAAGTTATCAGTTATGTTAAAGTTATTAGTCTTGTGGCTATAAGGGAAGTAAATGGTGCAGGAGGAGAGTCACGTCAGGCACTTTGTCTGTATAGTGCAATCTCAATTCTTCACTTACTGAGGAGTGAGAGGAGATGTGAGGGTGTGGCCTAAGGTAACTGGGGTAACTTGGGTAACTCAGATAACCTGCTCAAACACATGTAACGTCTTCATTTACTCAGTTATGATGTACATTCAACATAAGCATGTAACGACGTGGGTCTCACGAAGGGCAGAGCCACGCGAAAATGCTTTGCACTGTTAGGCTGCTACCCCGTGGAGTTCTGAACAGGCAAAGGCGCGGCCATTTATACACACGGTTGCCAGGCAACGCTGCAATCAGTGTGAACGAACTGCACCTGATGGTGTGTTTATTTAATTCAATTCAATTCAATTAAATTTTATTTGTATAGCGCTTTTAACAATTGACATTGTTGCAAAGCAGCTTTACACAATCAAAAGAAGTAAGTTTGTATGAGATGTGAGTGTGTGTGAATCAGAATGATAAGATTGTCCCTGATGAGCAAGCCGAGGGCGACGGTGGCAAGGAAAAACTCCCTGAGATGGTAATAGGAAGAAACCTTGAGAGGAACCAGACTCAACAGGGAACCCATCCTCATCTGGGTGATAACGGAGAGCAGGGATTGATCAGCATAATAATGTGTAAGACTGGAAGTTCAGTCTGTTCCTGGAGGGAGACTAGGAAATTCCAGTCCTGAGCTATATTTAAGGGTCCTGATACCTCGGCACTTCGTGCAATTAAACACCTCTGCCTCCCTAAGACGCCGGCGAAAGAGAGAGAAAGAGAGAGTGCGGCGCGCTGTCCATTAAGTGGTCACTGTCAGGTTAAGTATAAAGTGTACACTAAAAAACACAAACCACTCTTTCTCTCATTTAAATCCTCGGTAAAGGCGAACGCCCCGAGAGGATCTTTAGTTTTATTTTTAGTTTCCAGAGCTCCATCTGTCCGTTCTCGCGTAGACGGAGGCGCTCTGTTTATTTTGTGTTTCCAGTTTCCTTTTAAGTTTTTAATTAATAATCCCATGCCATCTCCAAACGGAAAGGTCTTCCCGTGCGTGTCATAAGCACTCTCACAAGCTCCTATTTCGTCGACCCCCCCTAAAGCTCGTGGTGTGGCTCTCCAAACCGCACCCCTCCGATCCGCACCCCTCCAAACCGCACCCCTCCAATCCGCACCCCTCCAAACCACACCCCTCCAAACCACACCCCTCCAAACCGCACAACGTTACACAGCATAAATGTTATTGGTACGTCAGGTTCATGAATGAGGCATATGCGTGTGTGTGTGTGTGTGTGTGTGTGTGTGTGTGGCACGCAGGATCACGGAGAAGACCAACGCTGAAGAAGAGCAAGAATGACCTGCTTAACCCTGATGAGGGGGACGGAGACCTGGCTTTAGGTAAAATTCCTCTCTCTCTCTCTCTCTCTCTGTCTCTGTCTCTCCCTCTCTCTCTCTGTCAGTGTGTGTGTGTGTGTGTGTGTGTGTGTGTGTGTGTGTGTGTGTGTGTGTGTGCTTGTAGGAAATAAAGTTTAAACTGATCTATTGTCTGTGTTTGGTCTCTCTGCCTCTTCTGTGTCTTTCAGGGTCTCCTTTTGCTCGCGCCAGCCTCAAGAGCTCCAAGCTCGAGGGCTCGTCCTTCCGAAAGAAAGAGCGCCGGCTGCGTTTCTTCATCCGCCATGTTGTGAAAACGCAGGCTTTCTACTGGACGGTTCTGTGTTTAGTTGGTTTGAACACACTGTGTGTGGCCGTGGTGCACTACGACCAGCCCGAGCTGCTCTCTGACTTCCTGTGTGAGGCTCTTTAACACTGCACTTCATACATCTTCATCCCTTTTCCCTTAAACGAGTGTGCAGTTCGTGTCGGTGCGGCCGTGATGATTAGTTGAGCTGAGTGAGTGTGAAGTGTGACTCTTCTGTGCTGTGTGTAATGGAAGAGTAAACAGGTTTGTGCATGGTTGTAATACTCCATCAGAGCTGTAGGGGGTGACACTGTGCACAGGAAAGTCAGTCCTGTAATTGATTTAAGCAATTTAAACACTGTATGTTCACTCACAGTATAAACGTCACTTTACATCGAGTTTCCGTCTCTGAAGATTCACACGGAGGAAGTCAGAAGCATCAAACCTCTCAAATCTAACTGTCTCTCTCTCTCTCTGATCTGTTGTTTTCTGGGACACAGACTTTGCCGAGTTTATATTTCTGGGGATTTTCATGTCAGAGATGTGTATTAAGATGTACGGACTCGGGACTCGGCCGTATTTTCACTCTTCCTTTAACTGCTTCGACTGCATCGTAAGTTCTTCACTTATACTCTTTACCTTTTACTTCCTCCCATCAGCTGGATATAAAAGTGTTTGTGTGTGTGTGTGTGTGTGCATGTGTGTGTGTGTGCGTGTGTGTGTGTGTGTGTGTGTGTGTGTGACAGGTCATATGTGGCAGTATTTTCGAGGTGCTCTGGGCGATGATCCAGCCCGGGACATCATTTGGGATCAGCGTATTACGAGCTCTCAGGTTACTTAGGATCTTCAAAGTGACCAAGTAAGTATCCTGTCTCTCTCTGTGTGTGTGTGTGTGTGTGTGTGTGTCTCTCTCTCTGTGTGTGTGTGTGTGTGTGTGTGTGTGTGTCTCTCTCTCTCTCTGTCTCTCTGTGTGTGTGTGTGTGTGTGTGTGTGTCTCTCTCTCTCTCTGTCTCTCTGTGTCTCTCTCTCTCTCTCTCTCTCTGCGCATGTGCAGGGACGCGAGTGTGGCGTGTAGAGCGCGTGAGAGCGATTGGCGCTTTGCCAATTTTCTTTTTGTTTTTCCTCGCCATTTATTACATTTTTTGGCTAAATCTATCTTTTTTGTGTGAGTGCGTGTGTGTCAGTGTGTGTGTGTGTGCGTGTGTGTTGCTGGAGCATCGTCTCTGCTTCCCGCATGAACAGCGCTGTGGTGACGTTTGTTAATAGTGTTGATAAAGTGGCTAAACTTGTACAGAATGGTATCAGTGTAAATAACGAGCACATCCTGGTTTCTCCCCTGAGCTCCCCAGCCAAGAAAATAGTTCTGTCCAACGTCCCTCCCTTCATACCCGACAGTGTCATCGCTGCAGAACTGTCCAGATATGGAAGACTGGTCTCCCCTATAAAGAAAATCCCCCTGGGCTGTAAATCCCCTCTGATCAAACACCTGGTGTCTTTTAGGAGAGTCGTTTGTTGTTTTTATGATCTTTAAAGAGGGTGTAGAAGAGCTAAATGCTGTTTTTAAATTCAGAATTGAAAACTTTGACTACAGTATATTCGCCTCCTCAGACACTGACATTAAATGTTTTAACAACAATCTTGTCATTTTGATTCATATACATTACATAAAAACTTACTTCTTTTTATTGTGTAAAGCTGCTTTGCGACAATGTCAATTGTTAAAAGCGCTATATAAATAAAATTGACTTGACTTGACTTGACTTAAATGTGGTGCGATGGGACACCTGGTCCGTGCTTGTCCCGAAAGACAGAGCGATCCTGGTGCTTCTGAGCGACCGGGTCACGACGCGACCGTGCCGGGCGAGGCCGCTCCCCCCGCGACTACAGCTCGGCCGTCTGCCGAGGGACCCGGCAATGCTGCCGACCCAGAGCCTATAGAGACCGAACCCCAAGCCCAGCCTGCAGTCCAAGAGTCTACTGGAGCTACATCGACACCAGAAACAACATGCTCGGACAAACCGGACCGAGGGGAGCCCATCGTGACCCGGCCGGCGCCGGAGAGGCCGAGTACAGCTGATAAGGTCACGGAGGGTTCGGGTGCAGCGCTGGAGCTACCTGGGCTCTCGGCGATGGGTACAAGGGCGAGGAGCCGCCAACTGGAAGCATCAGCCTTCGCACTGTCACAAGGGGACGAGGCGGACATAGAAATGGAAGAAGAGCCCTCCTTCAAGGCACCAAAAAGGAAAAAAGACCGGAAAGGAGGAGGAAAAAAACTCCCCAAAAAAGACCCTGAACCGGAGTCAGACAGCGACGGGTACATCTCAGACTCTGTGCTGCTTCTCACCGCAGAGGAAGAAAGAATGCCAGTCATCTATAGCGAGGAATCCATACATGTTTTTCTAGAGAAGACAAAAAGGGGCTCGAAAATTAAAATAGAAGACCACTTCTCAAACAAGAGACAGTTCATCCATGACGTCAAATATTACAGAAAACAAAAAGCTTTCGCTGAACTTGAAATCTTTAGACTAAAAAAATGGATCACTAAAATAAACAAGGAACTCGCTGAAGAGGAATTTTTAGAATGATTTTTACTCCGTGCTGGACACTGGTATGTCTTCTTTTATATAAAACTGTCTTTTTATCTATATACTTTTTAATGAGTGAAGTAAATATTGCGAGCTTAAATATAAATGGGGCAAGAACATGTGAAAAAAGAGCCAAACTATATGAACTACTAAAACAGAAACATGTTGATGTGGCTCTACTTCAAGAGACGCACAGCGACTCCAAGAACGCTGTGGACTGGTCCAAAGAGTGGGATGGGCTCGCGATCCTGAGCCACAATACACCACTGAGTGGTGGAGTCGCACTGCTCTTTGCTCGCAATTTTATACCGAACTCTTACACAGTAGAAGAATTTTTAAATGGGAGGCTTTTAAAAGTGAGAACGTTTTATGAAAATGAAGTTTTTGTTTTTATTTGTGTGTACACTCCCACCAAGGCAGTAGAGAGGATGATGTTTTTAGACAAATTAAGCAGCATAATTAATGACTGTAACTCTGCTGACATTTTAATTCTGGGTGGGGATTTTAACTGCACAACCGACAACCTGGACAGAAACCATAGAGAACCTCACATGGCCTCCCGTAAACGCATGTGGGAGATGATGGAGGCCCAGGACTTGAGTGACATATGGAGAGACTTAAATAAGAAACAAAGACAGTACACCTGGGCCCATTCCATAGAGAACACGCTCTCACTGGCAAGACTTGATCGATTTTATGGTTTTAAACATCAGCTGTCTTATTTTACTAAATGTTTTATTGTCCCAGTAGGCATCTCCGACCATAGCATGGTGCAGTGCACTGTCAGTAGGAAAAACCTCAAGCCTAAGAGCGCCTACTGGCATTTTAACACTGTGCTTTTAGAAGATGCCAATTTTATTGAGTCTTTTACCTTTTTATGGACCAGTCTTAAATCACAAAAAGCAGATTTTAGCTCTCTACAGCAATGGTGGGATCTAGCTAAAGCACAAATAAAAGTCTTTTGTCAACAGTACACACTCAATGTCACAAAAGACATTGTTAGATCAATGAGAGCGCTAGAGACTGAAATAGCAGAACTCCAGTGTTTAGAGACCACAGAAAATAGAAGAAACACTGAAAACCTGAAAAACAAAAAAGCCCTAATGAACGACCTACTGGGCACTGCAGCACAGGGGGCGCTGGTCCGCTCACGGTTTAAACACGCAACGGAAATGGATGCTCCTTCTAAGTTCTTTTTTGGTCTGGAACAAAAAAATGGACAGAAAAGAATCATACATGCTGTGCGATCAGAGTCAGGGGATCTCGTATCAGAGCCCACTGAGATACGCAAGCAGACACACGGCTTCTACTCAAAGCTGTACAGTAGTGAGTGGTCAGAAGCACATGCAATGGAGGAAGAAAAGTTGAGTTCACCTTCCTGAAGATGACCCACAGACTACCAGAGTTTGACCAGATGTGGGCACATGGGGATGTTTTATGCTCCAGAGACGGGGAGGTTTTAATTCTCAATTTTTAAAGACAAGTGTGTAATCCCT
This sequence comes from Clarias fuscus, assembly GCA_030347435.1. NCBI lineage: Eukaryota > Metazoa > Chordata > Actinopteri > Siluriformes > Clariidae > Clarias > Clarias fuscus. The sequence continues at coordinate 88,709 of CM059222.1, read as the reverse complement.
TTTATCTCTTTTCTTTTTTACCTGTGTTTTATCTCTTTTTAGGTGCTGGTTTTATATACTATGTGTATTACTGTACTTATTCATATTTTTTAAATATTGCTTTAGTACACCAGTTCAGCACCGTACACACTCGACCTTTTTTTTTTTTTTTTAGTTTAAACTTCTCATTGATCTGTTTTACTGAATTCATTTCAAAGTCTCATTGGTAAGCTTGCATTATTATTATTATTATTATTATTATTATTATTATTATTATTATTATTATTATTATTTTGATGTTTATCTACCTATTTACTTATTTATTTATTTATTTTTTCTCTTCCACTTACAAAAAAACTAGTCAACCTCTCCATTCTTAAATAGATAAATAAATAATCTAATTAGTTTTTTTTAATTGATTAACTTATTTATTTATTTATTTATTTAATTAATTTGCATTTTTTCACGCAACCTCTTACCTTATCCATTTTTTATGTTATTGACAGATCTTTTTGTCTTTGGAAAAAAAAAAAGTGTGGATAAAAATATTTTTGTAAAATAAAGGAACGTTAAAAGTCAAGTCTCTCTCTGTCTCTCTCTCTGTCTCTCTCTCTGTCTCTCTCTCTCTCATCTTTTTCTGTATCTCTATCTCCCTGTCTGTCTCTCTGTCTACAATATCTCTTCTGGTCTATCTCCCTGTTTGTTTGTTTGTCTGTCTGTCCCTTTGTGGTCCATCTGTCACTCCCGTGGTATGTCTCGTGTCTTGTGTCCCCCTACAGCATGGCTCCTCAGCTTCAGGCCTGCAGGGGGCAGTGTCCAGCACAGTTTGTTGATTCTTTTGCTTAAACACAGCTGATTTAACTGATCTGTTACCACCCAGGTTCAAAAAGAGAGATGGTTAGGGTTAGAGAGAGAGAGTGAGTGTGTGTGCGTATGTGTGTCTGTGTGTGTTTGCGTGTGCAGGAGTGCACATGTTTGTGTGTGTGTGTTGTGTGTGATTTTTGGTGAATCACTCACTGTGCTGCAGGACTGAAGGTGAAGAGTCGCGTCCCAGCGGTTTGATTTTCTTTTAATGCTGGAGACGATTTAATAATTATTATTTCAGAATGACAAAAACACACAGACAGTTAAAGAACATAATCATGTTAGAGTGTTGATAGTTACAGTGAATAAAGTGTGTGTATGTGTGTGTGTTCTGATAAACGAACAAGTGATGTTTCTGAACACTGTGTGAGAATGATCAGAGGACATTTACTGTGATTCTTCTCTTCTCTTCTCTTCTCTTCTCTTCATTCTAAGGTACTGGGCCTCCTTGAGGAACCTGGTTGTGTCTCTACTGAACTCCATGAAGTCCATCATCAGCCTGCTCTTCCTCCTCTTCCTCTTCATCGTTGTCTTTGCTCTGCTTGGCATGCAGCTGTTTGGAGGACAGTATGTCCTGCAGATGTCTCATCTCACACATAGACAGTCTGATCTCACACATAGAGAAGTTCAGTTCAGTTCAGAAGAGCTTTATTTGCATGAATGTTAAGAAAAATATTACATTGCACTCCAAAAAATTAAATAAATAAAAATAAAGAATAATAATAACATATAAAATGAATATTAACAACAACAACACCAGTCTGAACAGTAGTGATGTTAAATTTGTAGTTAGTTGGGAACATTCAGGTTACGCTGTGGCTCAGTGTCTCTCAGGCTCACACACTCGGACACACACACACACACACACACACACACACACACACGCACACACACACATGCACACACGCACACACGCACGCACACACGCACATACACACACACACACACACACACACACAAACATGTGCACTCCTGCACACACAAACACACACAGACACACATACGCACACACACACACACACACACACACACACACACACACACACACACACACACACACGCTCTGAGACTGCAGTGTGTTAGGGGTTAGTGTGTTACTGAGTCTCAGGACCGGCTGACAGAGGGGGCGGGGTTTAGGGCCGAGCTCTCGGGTTCTCAGTGCTTCGTACCGCAGGGTGTTTTCATTACTCACTTTAAGATGTTTATAGAATTTTACTGCTCTGTTCTGGACGACTATAATCGGCGGGAATCGACCCAATTCTGCCCTGCGTGCGTTGGTTGGTGTTTATCTCTGAACTTTGAGGAGATTTCTACAGAACTCTGCATGCAGGGACTCTGTGGGACGTTTGTCCCAGCGAGTGTAGTCGTGTTTACTGAGTGGAGCCCAAACCTCACATCCGTACAGCGCAATAGGCGCAATGATGCTATCAGAGATTTTACACCAGATTCTAACTGGATGTGTTTCTGTAGAAGCTTGTCTTGATTGCATGTGGAGCTCTTCGTGCTTTTTCTTTCAGTGCATTCACTCCCAGATCAAAGCCCCCGGAGGCGCTGAGTTTCAGTCCCAGGTAGTCACAGTGTAACGCGTGCTCTAGGGCGGAGTTTCCCAGAGTGAACACGTGTCTGTTTTCCTGAGATCTGGCCTTTTTTTGGAAGATGACAGTTTTGGTTTTGGTCAGACTGACTGTCAGGGCCCAGTTCTGACGGTACCGCTCCAGTAGTTCAGTGGGAGACAGCAGCACCAGGTCGTCTGTGTAGAGCAGAAATTTGACTTCCGTATTGTTTAGGGTGAGTTCAGGAGCTGCAGATTGTTCCAGTAACACCGCTAACTCATTGATGTAAATATTGAACAGAGTTGGACTCAAGCTGTCTCACCCCACGACGTGTCTCACGGACTCACGGATAAATTCATATACTTTACCCCATACACCACTTTTTAAAACCTGATTACTGATAAACTGTCTGATCTCACATTCTGTGCATTTAATTTCATTATAGAAATGACTGTGTTACTGAATTCCACAACGCTTGTTTTAGATTACAGGTTAGACATAAACACACCGATATGTGAAGCAGGAGTGTGTGATGTATGAAGACATGTTAAGAGACGTTAGTGTAACTGGGACACTTGTGTTTTTCTACCAGGTTTAATTTTGAATCAGGAACGCCACCAACAAACTTCGACACGTTTCCTGCAGCAATAATGACCGTGTTTCAGGTGAGAGAACACCAGTCACTAATAACACAACATAATACAAACTACACATAAGTGGTAAACCAAGGTGTGTGTGTGTGTGTGTGTGTGTGTGTGTGTGTGTGTGTGTTAGATTCTGACAGGTGAGGACTGGAACATGGTGATGTACGATGGCATTGAGTCTCAGGGAGGAGTCAATAAGGGCATGGTGTTCTCCATCTTCTTCATTGTTCTCACACTTTTTGGCAACTGTATCCAAATTAACACTTACACACACACACACACACACACACACGCACACACACACACTGTAACACACACTTACACTGTAACACACATTCACACACTGTAACACTCACACACTCACACACACACACACGCACACACTCACACTCACACACTAATATACACACTGTAACGCACACACTCACATACTGTAACAAACACACACTCACATACTGTAACACACACACACTGTAACACACACACACACACTGTAACACACACTTACACTGTAACACACATTCACACACTGTAAAACTCACACACACGCACACACTCACACACTAATATACACACTGTAACGCACACATTCACATACTGTAACAAACACACACTCACATACTGTAACACACACACACTGTAACACACACTCACACACTGTAACACACACACTGTAACACACTTACAAAGATACAGGTTGTTAGGTTCCTTAACACTGTGTTCAGACACGTTGCTGAATGTGTTCTTGGCCATCGCTGTAGACAATCTCGCCAATGCACAAGAGCTGACCAAGGTACTGAACACACACACACACACACACACACACACACAGACACACACACACACACACAGTGATTTAAACTGCGTTTTACTTCCCTGTAGGATGAGCAGGAGGAAGAGGAAGCAGCCAATCAGAAAATGGCTCTTCAGAAGGCAAAGGAAGTGGCAGAAGTGAGTCCACTGTCTGCTGCTAACCTGTCCATTGCTGCGTGAGTAACACACACACACACACACACACACACACACACACACACACACACACACACACACACACACACACACGTGCACACACACTCCTTCTGTCTCCCTCACTCTCCCTCTCTCTCTATCCCTCCCCCCTTCTCTCCCTCTCTCTCTCCCTCTCTCTCTCCCTCTCTCTCTCCCTCTCTCTCTCTGCGCATGCGCTGGGTGTGAGTGAGGTGCGGAAGGCTGTTTGGTGTCCTGCCAACTTCATGGAAGACTGTTTATTTATTCATTTTTCTTTAATTAGTGAATGTTTTCACCTATAAAGTTTAAAGTGAGAGAGAGCGAGCGGGGCACAATGGCCTCTGACCTTATTTCCAGTCTTACAGAGTATTATGCTGATCAAATCCCTGCTCTCCGTTATCACCCAAATGAGGCTGGGTTCCCTGTTGAGTCTGGTTCCTCTCAAAGTTTCTTCCTATTACCATCTCAGGGAGTTTTTCCTTGCCACCGTTGCCCTCGGCTTGCTCATCAGGGACAATCTTATCATTTTGATTCATATACATTCACATTTCATACAAACTTACTGTCACGAGCTGTCACGAATAGGCAGGATAACCACGCGATTAGTCTAAGAACTCTCTTACGCGAAGAGCAAGGATCTACACAAATAAGCCCGCGTTCTAGCAACACACTCAATCAAAGAAGCAACCCAAATCGGTGAGTACTCACAGAATAATCGGGGTAGCGTCAACAAAGGCATGGGTGAACTCAATGACTGAGCAATGTGAAGCGCCATCTTGTCTCCTTTTATGCTTCCTGGAACCCGACCGTACTACTTCCGGGTCCTAGTGCCTGTCGTGTTGCGAGTGTGCATGACACTTACTTTGATTGTGTAAAGCTGCTTTGCGACAATGTCAACTGTTAAACGCGCTATACAAATAAAATTGAATTGAGGCTGGTGTGGAGACTTTGTCTCTCCGGCATGGCGTTAGATGCGTCCCCGGAAGGCGGTATGCCGATTGAGGACATCTTGTTTGCAATCATCGGGTGTGAGAACATCTACTCTGCCACCCAGATGAATAAAGCCATGGTGGTGTTCATGAACAGGGTCGACCTCGCGAGCGCACTGATGAGGAGTGGAATATGTGTGAGAGGAGACGCGGTTAAAGTTACTCCTCTGTCTTCCCCTGTGGCGCGGGTGGTCATATCCAACGTGCCTCCGTTCATAAAGAACGAATCGATAATGAAGGAGCTGATCCGATTCGGGAGGTTCATCAGCCCCATGAGAGCCATCCCTGTCTTGATTCACGTCATGTCTGCACTTTTTCCCACTCTGTCACCTTCGACATGTGCCTTTGTTTTTCTTACCTGTCATGTGTCTTTTCCCCAATCCGGTTCCACCCCTCCTGCGCACCTGTTTCCTATCCTCTGCTGATTACTGGATCACTGGATTATCTGGGGTATTTTTGCCTCGATTCTCTCGCGTTTTATTTCCATGATTTCACATTGGCAAGTTCATCTGTTTCTTCGTTTTCTCGTCTCTTGCTTTTTCGATTTAGATTGTCGCTTTGCTGCTTGATTTCCCAGCTTTTGATCTCGCGCTTTCTTGTTTTTGACCATGGCTTTTGCTTTACATTTTTTTTTGGGATTGTCGCTTTGCTGCTTGATTTCCTAGTTACAGATTTAACGCTTCCTCTTTTGACTACGGCTCTTGTTTTACAATTTGGCTTAGACTGATCTCCCGGTATTGACCTTTGCTTCTGCATTTCTACCTCACTCTCGTCTAACCTTGTTATACTTCATCTTCACTTGGATGCACTCGTTCCAATCCCCCTCGTGACAGAATAATTCAGCCAGCGATATGAATCCAGCAGATGTTGACCACATGAAAGCAGCACTGGAGAGTCAGGGTGCTCTTCTTGGACCTCACCACCAGGGGCTGCTCAGCACCAAGCAAACCTTTGCTGATGTCACGACCCAGCTCAACGGCTCCAGCTCTCTCCAGTGCAACATGGGCAATCCATCATGAAACACAAACCATGCCTCCCTGTCCACCTGACCTATGAAGGTGACCCTGGCACCTGCCGCTCCTTCCTCTCTCAGTGCACGCTGATATTCAACCTCCAACCCTCCACATTCTCCACTGAACGCTCCAAGGTGGCGTACGTGATAACGCTCCTCTCAGGACGGGCTCAAGAATGGAGCACTGCTCTCTGGGACAGTCATGACCCCTGCTGCTCTAACTACGAGGACTTCACTAAAGAGATAAAGAGGGTGTTCAATCACTCATGTCACGGAAGGGAGGCAGGTCACAAGCTGTTAAAGCTTCCCCAAGGCTCGCACTTGGCCTATGATTATACCATAGAATTCCAGACCCTAGCTCTCTCTCCAGCGGATGGAATAGTCGTGCTTTGAGTGATGTCTTCTTTGCACTCCAGGATGAGCTAATCTCTTGAGAACTCCCGTCATCACTCCAAGATCTCATGGATCTGGCCGGCCGAGTGGATTCACGTCTCCGCCTTCAGAGAGTGGCCAGGATTGCACCACCCAGAGTTCTCCCGCGACCCAACCCTCAGGTGGAACCATTACAACTGGGCAGAACCTGCGTCTCACCAGAGGAGCGGCGGCGCCGCCGCGTAAAGGGAGTCTGTTTCTACTGCGGGAACTTGGATCATGTGCTTAAGAACTGTAAAGTAAGGAGGAGGAGTCCTCAAGTGCAGCTAGTAGGACTAGAGGGCAATACTCCAAAAGAAACCTCCAGACCAACGCCGACTGCACCCTGTCTTCCTCATCCACGGACAACGGACCCACCTGGCACAAGCACTGATCAACTCCTGTTCGGACCGTAACTGAATCAACGCTGCCTCAGCCAAGGTCCTGGGAATCCCTGCTCTACCTTTGGAGACCCATCTCAAGGTTCAGGCCATTGAAGGGAGTCCACTCCATTCTATCACTCACAGGACTCCTCTTCTCAGTCTAAGGGTCTCAGGCAACCATTCTGAGCAGACTTCGCTATTTATCATGGAGGGATCTCATGCCACGGTCGTCTTAGGCCTCACCTGGTTGATCCGACCCACAACCCACAGATTGACTGGGCCGGAAACTCGATTTCAGCCTGGAGCCCTTCTTGTTCCACGACCTTACGAGCTGCCCTCATGTCATGCCCCAACCCCGCTCAGACGGATGAACCACAGGAGCTCACTCACGTGACCCCTGAGTACCATGACCTCAAGGCTGTTTTCAGCAATTTGCGCACCATTTCTCTTCCCCCCCCACCTTTACCCCCAAGGGCCATCTATACTCATTGTCACCCAAGGAACACCAAGCTATGGACCTTTACATCACAGAATCCCTTGCGGTGGGGATCATTCATCCTTCCTCCTCTCTGGCAGGTGCCGGGTTCTTCTTTGTGGGCAAAAACGTTGGTTCCCTTCGTCCCTGCATAGATTATAGGGGCCTGAATGAGATCACTGTGAAGAACCGGTATCCCCTCCCACTAATGGCTACATCCTTTGAGCTTCTCCAAGGAGCCAAGATTTTCACCAAGCTCGACCTACACAATCTTGTCCGCACCCGAGAAGGTGACGAGTGGAAAATGGCCTTCAACACCCCTACAGGGCACTATGAATACCTTTTGGTTCTGTTTGGCCTCACTAATGCCCCTGAAGTCTTCCAGGCCCTCATTAGCGATGTACTCAGAGACTTTGAATTTATCAGTGTTTGTCTACCTGGATGACATCCTGATCTTTTCTCTTTTTTTTTTCTTTTCTGGAGGAGCATCAACACCACATTCAGCAGGTGCTACAGAGGCTCCTAGAGAATAAACTGTTTGTGAAATCAGAGAAGTGCGAATTCCACACCACATCCACCACTTTCCTTGGATTTGGCATTGGGCCTTCAGGGATCCAGATGGAACCCACCAAGCTTCAAGCCATCACGAACTGGCCCACACCCACCTCACGACAGGAACTCCAGAGGTTCCTGGGGTTCTCCAACTTCTATCGCCGTTTCATCCGAGGCTATAGCTCTATCGCTGCCCCCCTAACAGCCCTAACCTTTCTCAAGGTCCGCTTTTGTTGGAACCAGGAATCTGAAAGGGCCTTCACCGAACTTAAGAAGCTGTTCACGTCCGCTCGTATCCTCACCATCCCAGACCCGTCACGTCTGTTCATTGTGGAGGTCGACACCTCCAGCACTGCTCCTTCTTCTCCCACAGCATAACTCCCACCAAAAGAAACTATCGCGAGCTCCTGGCCATCAAGCTAGCTCTGGAAGAGTGGAGACACTGGCTCGAGGGAACGGAGGTTCCATTCCTGGTCTGGACCGACCACAAAAACCCTCCTCTGATGGCCACACCTGTATTGTGTAGCTTTATACAATCAAAAGAATTATATAAGTTTGTATGAGAAGTGAGCATGTATGACTCAAAATTATAAGACTGCCAACAAAAGCTACCAACCACCTTTGTTACCTTTCCTGGAGGAAGAAGTTAACGTCCCATTAGCGCAGCATTTCTTTCGACGCTGTAAGAAGACCTGGCTACAAGCTAGAAGGACGTTACTACGATCCAGCAAGGCCTACAAGAAACAAGCAGATCGGAGGCGCTCCAAGGTACAGGGTAAGTCAGAGACTCATGCTCGCCACCAGAGACATTCCACTAAAAGTCCATCTCCCATAAACTCTCTCCCTGATATGTTGGTCCATTCATGACCAAGGTCGTCAACCCCTGCGCTGTCAAACTCTTGCTCCCCTAAACCATGCGAAGAATAAGCCCCACATTTCATGCATCCCAGCTATGCTGTCTTGCCTCAAGCCTATTAAGTCTGCGCGCTGCTTAAATTGCTGGATTATCTTGTGTATTTTTGCCTCGTTTTATTTCTATGATTTCACATTGCCAAGTTTGTTTGTTTCCTCATTTTCTCGTTTCTCGCTTTTCGAATTGGATTGTTGCTTCGCTGCTTGATTTCCTGGCTTTTGATCTCGCGCTTCCTGATTTTTGACCACGGCTTTCGCTTTGCGTTTTTTTTTTTTGGATTGTCGATTCACTGCTTGATTTCCTGGTTACCGATTTAATGCTTCCTCTTTTGACTATGGCTCTTGTTTTATGATTTGGCTTAGAAGGTCAATCCCGGTATTGACCTTCGCTTTCGCATTCCTACCTTGCTCTCGGCTAACATTGTTATACTTCATCTGCACTTGAATTCACTCATTCTGCTCCGCCTCGTGACACATCCCCTCGGGTGTAAGAGCTCCAGCATGAGACACGTCCTGTCCTTCCGGAGACAGGTCCTAATGGCTTTAATTAAGAAAGCACACTTAATATCATTTTTAAGTGTAAAGCGGGGAACAGCAGTTACACCGTTTTCACCACCATGGAGCCGCTGAAGTGTTTTGAGTGCGGGGACATTGGACACAAATGGCTGAGCTGTCCGCACGGAGATGTGCAGTCAGGGAGCTCAAGGGGAGACTCGGCCGGGAAACAGCGGCAAGCAGCGTGGGGACATTCAGCCGAAAAACACAGAGGAGTCCGAGTCCCCCCGGGCCTCAGAGACACACCCGAGCCAGCAATCACGAAGGTCAGTCCTACACACACCGCCACCACAGAAACACACAGCTCTAACCCCGCCCGTAACGCTGACCACGTCCATAACGCCAGCACCGGAGAGGCACAGGAACCCCAGACCTGCACACTCACCGACACCCAAACACACCATTACAGTTAAACGCAGGAGAAGAAGAGACGAGACGGCCACCACAGAACACATCAGCAAACGGGAAACCCGCAGGCAAACACTGAACACAACACAGGAGAGTGAAGAAGCAGGATCCAGCACCACACACCATGTCACACAAGAAGAACCGCAGAGAGATGTTGAGGAACAAATAAACTAATTCTTACAGCTAAAGGAAAAAGAAAAAAGACAAGTTATGAACAAACTATTCCCAGGAAACAATAAACTGTTAAAAAAAAAAACTCACATCAGCCAACAAGAAACTGAAACTGAAACCGAGCAAAGAAAACCCACAGGACATGGACACTGACAGTAACACAACTACACACTCATAAATAAACTGAACAGTACAATGTAACAGGGTGACATAAGACTTTAAAAGAAGTTGGAGTTGTTGGTGGGGTGGAGGGTCACGCGGTTTTAGTTATTAAAAAAAGTACATATGTTAATACATTATGTGTGTGTGTGTGTGTGTGTGTATACATGCAAGTTTATATATACAGTCTTATGCAAAAGTTTAGTCACCCCTTGTTAAATAACAGATTTTGGTGATCTTTTAATTGAAAAGATTTAAACACAGTCTCTCTTGAAAATGGAAAAATGCACAATATTTTCAGCAAACATTGATGCATAGTTACTTTTTGTCATAGAATGAACAAAAATAAAAACATTATTATGACACTGTGCAAAAGTTTGGGCACCCTAAGAGGTCCAGAGTCTCAGATTTTTCAGACCTTAATCAGCTCATTAGATCTGATGCACGGCAACAGCTGTAATAAGTAACTGCCAATTTCAAAGATTTACAAATACTTTGACTCTTCAAACCTTGTGCACACACTTCTGGACACTCAACAACCGTGTGTTCCTCTAAGCAACTGTGTAAGACTCTGAAAATGAAAGCTATTGATGCCCAAAATGCAGGAGAAGCTACAAGAAGATAGCAAAGCGTTGTCAGATTGCAGTTTCCACAGTGAGAAATGTAATTAAGAGATGGAAGTTCAGAGGAACTGTGGAGGTAAGGTTGAGATCAACAAAGCATCTACAGAAGCCTGATGCGTTTTGGAAACAAGTGCTTTGGACTGATGAAGTTAAAATAGAACTCTTTGGCTACAATCAGCAAAGGCATGTTTGGAGAAAAAAAGGAGCAACATTTCATAAAAAGAACACCTGGCCAACAGTTATGCATGGGAGTGGATCTATCATGCTTTGGGGTTGCGTTGCAGCCAGTGGCACAGGAAACATTACACACGGGCGGAGGGAAGAATGGATTCCACTAAATACCAGCAAATTCTGGAAGCAAACATCACAGCATCTGTAAAAAATCTGAAGCTGAAAAGAGGAGCTTCTACAACAGGACAATGATCCTAAACATACCTCGAAATCCACTATGGAAAACCTCAAGAAACGCAAGCTGAAGGTTTTGGAACGGCCATCACAGTCCCCTGATTTAAACACCATTGAACATTTGAGCTGTGCATGCAAGACAACCAAAGAATATTACAGAACTAGAAGCCTTTTGTAAGAAAATCCCAAGAACTGTAAGGGACCACCCTTAGAGGGCACTGTGTGCCCGATAAGTATGTTTTGTGTAGTTTTTGTTTTTAGACTTCCCAGAAGGCACCTCGGTCAGGTGATGAGGGAGCTCACCTGAACCGAAGTAGCTCATTAGATACATTATAAAAAGTTGTTTGTTCTGGGAAACTGGGTCGAGCATTATTAATGTCAAGTGGGCATGTATTTTGGTTTTGTATTTTGGTTTTGTATTATGTTATGTAACCCCTGTGTTGAGAAGACTCTAGTGTTTGTGTTAGCTTGTCTCTGGTCTTATGTAAGTACTGTGCTGTGTGTCTCCAGTGTTTGTTTTCCTAGTATGTGTAGTTATTTGTAATAGTAGGTTTAGCCACATGAGTGCTTAGTCGCTAGTAGGCTTTAGCTGCCATTAGGGTTAGCCCCTAGTGGGATTGGCTGCTAGTGGCTTTAGTCTCTAGTAGGTTTAGCCGCTAGTATGGATTAGCCTTATGTGTGCTTAACCTTTTGTGTGATCGTTCCCTGTCTTGGTTCAGTTACTAATCCGGTTAGACACTAACCCTTGTAGATACTAACCTGGTTAGGTCAGCATCCATTTCCACAATAACCAGAATGGATACTAACCCTATTAATGACTAACCTGCTCTCCCAGTCTCTAGTCTCTCCCAGTTTCTAGTCACATCTTGTCTCTTGTCTCTAGTCTCGTCCTGTATCTAGTCTCGTCCTGTCTCTAGTCTCGTGTCTTGTCGTGTCTCGTCTCTGTTTTAGTTCCAGCTCCATGTCTATTTTGTGTAAAGTTCTTAGCCTGTGTGTTGCTTAAAGAGCCTGTGTGATGCTTAAAGAGCCAGTGTTGAGCTAAAGAGCCAGTGTTGGTTATAGTTTGAGTTCTTGGCTTGAAGTTCTTTGTCTGTTTATTTACTTTATTATTATTCATGTTTTGTTTTATTTTATTATTAAAAGACTCTATGTTTATCAAAGCCTCTGCACTTATGCCTGCCCTTTTTTGCCCATGGCAACTACAACAGCCAGTAATACCACCAGATCATGATAAGTACAAGAATTGAAAGACTTTTAGCTGGCTATAAAAAGCATTTGCAAGTGTGATATCTGCCAGAGGAGGTGTTACTAAGTACTGATTATGTAGGATGCCCAAACTATATATACACACGTGGACAAAATTGTTGGTACCCTTCGGTCAATGAAAGAAAAACTCACAATGGTCACATAAATAACTTTAATCTGACAAAAATAATAATTAAAAAAATTCTATGAATGTTAACCAATGAAAGTCAGACATTGCTTTTCAACCATGCTTCAACAGAATTATTTAAAAAAATAAACTCATGGAACAGGCCTGGACAAAAATGATGGTACCCCTAGAAAATACTGAAAATAATGTGACCAAAGGGACATGTTAATTCAAGGTGTCCACTAATTAGCATCACAGGTGTCTACAATCTTGTAATCAGTCAGTGGGCCTATATATAGGGCTCCAGGTAGTCACTGTGTTGTTTGGTGACATGGTGTGTACCACACTCAACATGGACCAGAGGAAGCGAAGGAAAGAGTTGTCTCAGGAGATTCGAAAGAAAATTATAGACAAGCAAGTTAAAGGTAAGGGCTATAAGACCATCTCCAAGCAGCTAGATGTTCCTGTGACTACAGTTGCACATATTATTCAGAAATTTAAGATCCATGGGACTGTAGCCAACCTCCCTGGACGTGGCCGCAGGAGGAAAATTGATGACAAATCAAAGAGACGGATAATCCGAATGGTAACAAAAGAGCCCAGAAAGACTTCTAAAGAGATCCAAGGTGAACTTCATGCTCAAGGAACATCAGTGTCGGATCGCACCATCCGTCGTTGTTTGAGCCATGAGAGACGACCAAGGAGGACACCATTGTTGAAAACAAATCATAAAAAAGCCAGACTGGAATATGCCAAACTACATGTTAACAATCCACAACGCTTCTGGGAGAATGTCCTATGGACAGATGAGACAAAAATGAAACTTTTTGACAAGGCACATCAGCTCTATGTTTACAGATGGAAAAATGAAGCATATGAAGATAAGAACACTGTCCCTACTGTGAAACATGGAGGAGGCTCTGTTATGTTCTGGGGCTGCTTTGCTGCATCTGGCACAGGGTGTCTTGAATCTGTGCAGGGTACAATGAAATCTCAAGACTATAAAGGGATTCTAGAGAGAAATGTGCAGGCCAGTGTCATAAAGCTGGGTCTCAGTCGCAGGTCATGGGTCTTGCAACAGGACAATGACCCAAAACACACAGCTAAAAACACCCAAGAATGGCTAAGAGGAAAACATTGGACTATTCTAAAGTGGCCTTCTATGAGCCCTGACCTCAATCCTATTGAGCATCTTTGGAAGGAGCTGAAACATGCCGTCTGGAAAAGGCACCCTTCAAACCGGAAACAACTGGAGCAGCTTGCTCATGAGGAGTGGGCCAAAATACCTGCAGAGAGGTGCAGAAGTCTCAATGACAGTTACACGAATCGTTTGATTGCAGTGATTGCCTCAAAAGTTAGGGGTACCATCATTTTTGTCCAGGCCTGTTCCATGAGTTTTTGAGTTTTCATTTTTTTTTATTATTCCATTGAAGCATGGTTGAAAAGCAATGTCTGACTTTCATTGGTTAACATTCATAGAATTCTTATTTATTATGACTTTTGTCAGATTAAAGTTATTTCAGTCCTGTACACACCGGCACCATGGAGACACACAACGAATCCGGCGCTGAAACTAAAACAGGCATCACTGAAAACAGCGCGAATGAAAAACCTGATGCCTGTACAGTAGACAGCTCTGACGGTAACCCCGCCCTCAACATATGCAACGAAACACAGCAACCAGAGACTAGCACATCACCACCGACACCAAAAGAGAGCAAACCGAGGAGGAAAAGAGAGGACCCGTCCCCGACAGATCTCATCACCAAGCGTAAAACCCACAGCCAAACCCTGAGTACAGCAGCACAGAACAGTGAAGGAGAAGGGTGCAGCACAGCAGACACACACAGGCCAAAAGCAGCACAAAAAAAGAACCAAAAGCCCCACAGTCATTCAGGATGAAGAGAATATGGACAGAAACTAAATAAACACCAATTCTGAACAGGACTGTAAACTAATGGACCAAAACTAAACACTGAGAAAAAAAAATGTTAGAATGTGAGTGTGAGTGAATGTGTGTGTGTGTACGTGTATATGTATGTGTGTATGTATACACTCACCTAAAGGATTATTAGGAACACCATACTAATACAGTGTTTGACCCCCTTTTGCCTTCAGAACTGCCTTAATTCTACATGGCATTGATTCAACAAGGTGCTGAAAGCATTCTTTAGAAACGTTGGCCCATATTGATAGGATAGCATCTTGCAGTTGATGGAGATTTGTGGGATGCACATCCGGGACACGAAGCTCCCGTTCTACCACATCCCAAAGATGCTCTATTGGGTTGAGATCTGGTGACTGTGGGGGCCATTTTAGTACAGTGAACTCATTGTCATGTTCAATAAACCAATTTGAAATGATTCAAGCTTTGTGACATGGTGCATTATCCTGCTGAAAGTAGCCATCAGAGGATGGGTACATGGTCAAGTCAAGTCAATTTTATTTATATAGCGCTTTTAACAATTGACATTGTCGCAAAGCAGCTTTACACAATCAAAAGAAGTAAGTTTGTATGCAATGTGAATGTGTATGAATCAAAATTATAAGATTGTCCCTGATGAGCAAGCCGAGGGCGACGGTGGCAAGGAAAAACTCCCTGAGATGGTAATAGGAAGAAACCTTGAGAGGAACCAGACTCAACAGGGAACCCATCCTCATCTGGGTGATAACGGATAGCAGGGATTGATCAGCATAATAATGTGTGGTCATAAAGGGATGGACATGGTCAGAAACAATGCTCAGGTAAGGGGCCTAAAGTGTGCCACGAAAAGATCCCCCACACCATTACACCACCACCATTACACCACCAGCAGCTTGCACAGTGGTAACAATGCATGATGGATCCATGTTCTCATTCTGTTTACGCCAAATTCTGACTCTACCATTTGAATGTCTCAACAGAAATCGAGACTCATCAGACCAGGCAACATTTTTCCAGTCTTCAACTGTCCAATTTTGGTGAGCTCGTGCAAATTGTACCCTCTTTTTCCTATTTGTAGTGGTGGTGGCTCAGGTGAGTTGTAAGAGCGAGCTGCTGGGATTTGGCATGGAGGCATGGTGTAGCGAGCTTGCAGGTGCCCTATAGCGTAGACTCCTTCTCGGTGGCATCCTCGGGCAATAGCTCCCTCTAGTGTCGGAATCTGTAAAACAATAAGACAAACCATATAAGTGACATGAATGAAAGCTCCCCTTCACCTCCATACGCCGCGGGGGTCGCTTCCTCTGGAGCAGTCGACAGGTGGAGGGTATATTCCTTCCTGTGGCCAATGCCGGTGAATGGTGGTGCCCCACCCCTTTTCGGGATGTCCCAGACTTATTGTTGTTTCCTCTTGTGTTTCGGAGATGGCTTTTTTTTAGGTAAGTGAGGAAGCTTTTCCTTATTGTGTGCACTGGGTGCCAGCTCGTAGCCACAACACACACACACACTCTGGACGCAGTGTTGACTATACGAGTGACGCACACACACTGAGCATAGCAGACGATTACCCACAATCCCACAGTGTGTGAGAGAGAGAAGAACTGTCTCAGTTGTGATCATGTGTACTACACTACTCGTATATTAAGACCTCACACTTTTATTAAGCTAAAATTTATTAAAACATTTTGCTCATCTTGCAAAACGCTTGCAGACCGAGGTTCCACTCTACTGTAGTTCTCTCTGTGCACAGAACGGATGATGTCACTAATTAGTTATTGCCCAACTGACTGAAGAGTTGTACTAATTACAATCAGCTGGTTTACTTAATGAATGGAACAAATGTGTGTTTGGACTTTTACTTTCTGAAGCAACGCATCCACCTCTGCACAAGAACGCATAAAACTCTGGAATTCTCACTGTGAACTTCTGTCGTACATTTCTGTACATCATCTTCAGGAAGTGATCAAGAAATAACAAATACTGATTATTAATTATTGTAATTATTTAAAAAAAATTGAGGATGAGGAGCAGGGTTAGGGAGCAGAGATAGGTTAACCCCAACCCTAACCCCAACCCTAACCCTGCCCAAAGAGCTGCCGTGCCACTTCAACAGGTCCATCTCTGTCACCAACTGGACAAGTGTAGGCTTCAAGGGTAAGGTCAGGAGAGCACAAAATCAGAACCAACCTGCCCTCCCTCCAGGACCTGAACACCTCCCATGTCACCTGTACACAGCCTGTTCAGACTCAGACCCTCTGACAGATTCTACAGATTAATCTGGACAAAAACATCCTCTATAAACCGGCAACACATTTCTTATATGCTGAGCCGGATTTGGCCGATAAAGCTGATTCTGATTGACTGTGTGTGTATGTGTGTGTATGTTGTGTGTGTGTGTTAGAGACCTGTCTCTCACTTGGTGTTTCCCTCCTCAGCGTGACATTTCACTCTGAGCGTCTCAGCACCTCTGAACCCTTTCTGCAGCGGTATTTATTTATTTCTACTCTGTGTTTTGTTTGTGCTTCAGTGGCTCTTTCCTTCTTTTGTCGCTTTTAGTTTTGTATTTCTCACACTCGACTATTCTTCTAGTTGTTACTCATTCTTCATTTAAAAAGACTCCTGTTAACAGCTATTACTTGTTGTAAGCTCTCTGCTGTGTGTATTCTCCCACACTAGCACCCCTGTATTGTCAGTGTGTGAATTTCAGCTCTGCAGTGGCTGTGTGAGTAGATTAGGTTACGCGATGGTGGTAATCCTTCTGTTGATTTTAAAAGCTGCAATGTCTCTCATCTTCTTGTTTCTCTTTCTGTCTTATGTTCTGCAGTAAGGAGCAGCAGAAGAACCATAAGGGTTCTAAGTCTGTGTGGGAGCAGCGCACCAGCGAGCTCAGAAGGCAGACCCTGATGACCAGCAGGGAGGCGCTGTACAATGAGTTGGACCCCGAGGACCGCTGGAAGGCAAGTTGTGAGGTTTAAGCAAGGATTGCACGAGTCATGAAAATAACATGAAACAATAAAAGCAAAAATAATATGTGAGGTAGGACTTTCTTTAACAGTGTGGTTTACTTATTTATTCACACTGAATGCTAACGTTAAATAGAAATATGCATGTCCTAAGTTCTAAAAACACACTGGCCATTCACCATAAAATCCCGCTGTTTGGAGTCCTACAGCATTGTGAGAAGACGTGTCTCACGGTGTTTCAGAGGAGTGAAATTACTGTCCTGCATCAAGCAATGACAACAACTAGAGATTGATCTGAAATGACTGAAATTGGGTTAAGAGCTGATCAGATCATTAAACCCTGGAAGGATAGAGCTGAATCCTCAGCTTCACAGAAGAAATGTGGTGAGAATGTGGTCAGAAAAACATCCTGAATGAGCGTGATCACGGAATTCTTCGGGATGCGCTGGAGGAGACTTTATGGAGTGATTCAATTTTACATCATCAGTACAAGCTCTCGACTGAAAACTAATGCAACTCTGGATGAAATGTTCTGACACTCTATAGAGTTTACAAAACTATACAACATTGCTGTAATTGAAGCTGAAGGCACCACAAGAAATAATACTGTGTGACATTTTGCAATACATTCCTACAAACTTTATAGATTGTCATTTAGTCACATGTGGATGTTGCAGCATCAGATGTTACTGGGAAATCTGATTAGATTTGCACTGTTTTGATAATCTGGTTTCTGCTTTTGAACCAGCAGTGTTACAACTCTTTATGAAACACATTTGAACCTTGGATGGTGAGTAGTTCAGTCTACGAGTATTTTGCCAGACAAGCAAAATGATTTAATAAATTTTAGCTTAATAAACGCGCAAGTTCTTGATATACGAGTAGTATGCATGCACTCCGTCTGCTGAGGGTCACGTGATCACAACTGAGCCAATGGTTCTTCTCTTTCTCTCATACTGTGGGATTGTGGGTAATCGTCCCCATGCTCAGTCTCAGTGCATCACTCGTATAATCAACATCTGTATGTGTGTACTGTTTACTATAACACAGTGACCACATTTGTGTGTGTGTGCAAAGCATTTTTAAAAATTTTCTGTCCAAGTGTAGTGACTGTTTGTTAGTAACTGTACTGCAACAACGGCCTTTGTGAATGAAAAGGTTAAACAGTCTGTACAGAGCGGAGATCAATCTGTTTAACGACAACGCAGCATCACATTTCTGTGAAATCCAAAAGCAAGTGACATCAGAGAGATTGACTGTTAGAGTCACACAAACAGAAGATTCCAGTAACCAGAGTCTTTGTCAGACAGAAGTGATTCCATGTGTGTGTGTGTGTGAAAGTCATCCTACACAATATCCAAGGTTTAACTGCGTAAAAAAACACTATTTGCTTAATGAGTTTGTGAGTGAGTTACCTTAAACTGTGTCTTTTCCCACAGGTCTCATACTCTCGCCACATCCGACCCGACATGAAGACTCATCTGGACCGGCCGCTGGTGGTGGACCCTCAAGAAAACCGAAACAACAACACTAACAAAAACAGGCCAGGAGAGGAGCTTCTGCACAAACGGCCGCCATTGCATTCAACAGTAGGAGGTGGAGGAGGAGGATCTGCTCCAGCATGGACTTTGGAGAGAGGACAATCTATAGAGTCTCACCAAAGTTACAGGAAGTCTGAGAACCAAAGCCATGCTGGCACAGAGGGAACTGAGCAGAGCATGAGGGATCCACACCGAAAGAGAGAACATCGCGGGCAAAGAAACGGACGCTCCCGCCAACATCGCAAGGGTTTGGATGAAGAAGCTGAGAATGGTGGAGGAGGCAGGAGACACCGAATCAAAGGTACAGAGGGTGGGATTGAAGGTGAGCAAGCAGACGGAGCTGAGCGGAGACAGAGATGTCACCGACATGGAGAAAAAGAGGGACGGAGGGAAAGAGGAGAGCAGGGGGAGAGGGGCCGACATCGCAGAAAGTAAGTTTATGTTTACATCATCAAAATTTTAAAGCATAAGTACATTTTTATGCTCTGCAGTTTTGTCTTTACGTGCTTTCCTTTCTATTTCTTGTCTTTCTCTTTTTCTCTTTCTATCTCTCTAGGGATGGCCCTACATTGTCCACCACACGTCCTATTCAAAAAACTCTGTCTAGGCAGGACAGCCAGTATAGTGAGGACCTGGACAATGTGATGAACAGTAAGCTTGCTACTCAGCCACTGGTTCCCTCAGACCCCCGTGGGCCAAGCAGTCGCTCCACACCTCACTCCAGCCTCCTCAGCCTGGTCAGCAGCACACGTGGTTCCTGCCTGGCTCCTACCACTACAGAGAGCAATTTTATTCTCACCAACCCTGCCTCTACTACCATTAACCTTGTTCATCTCGATGCCAAGCCAGACTACACAGCCATAGACATGCCACCTATGTTCCCTTCTGCCAATGCCATTCTGCAAGGTGTGAAAATGTCCTAATGTTGTGTGTGGGATGTCGTAAGTGCCTTAAGTGGTTAAGATCAGGAACGGTCAATAAACTTAAAAGACAACAGTTACACTAGAGGTTTGTTGTCTCTAAGTTGATTTGTAAACATCTATCTCAGCTCTTCTTTAATCTTTTTCCCACAGTCAATAAGAATGCCAACACAGAACCACTGCCCAAGAAGGAGGATTTGAAAGGTGATGATGATGATGATGATGACAAAGATGACGGAGGGCCTAAACCAATGCCGCCTTACAGTTCTATGTTCATCCTCTCCACTACTAACCCGTGAGTTCAGCACTCTGTAATTGCAGGTACTTAACCTGTGTCATCTAATCATCTGTGTCAACAACCTAGAGTGTGTACACAGCGTCTCATGACTAAAACTACAACTCTACCATTACACAAATGAACCTGACAATAAACTTCCCGGATACTGCCCTGTGTCAATCCCTGGGTTCATCATACACACTCAAAGCAGAATCAATTCCATGCTGCTTCAAGTTTGACTAATCTGTTTAGTGATCATTGAGAATATTGGCTTTGACTGGTGAAACTGGTGCCCCCTGGTTGCTTGCCTGCACTGCTCGTGGCCATGTTTTCTGGTCACAATTGATTTTCCAGCACGGCTACTACATTAGTAGTCTGTCATATCGTGTGTTTAAACCTGTGTGTGCATGTGTGTGTGTAGGTTTCGCAGGTTGTGTCACTATATTGTGACCCTGAGGTACTTTGAGATGTGCATTCTTCTGGTCATTGCTATGAGCAGTATTGCTCTTGCTGCTGAAGACCCAGTGTGGCCCGACTCCCCCCGGAACAATGTGAGTCAGTTCTTCTGCTTAACACACTCCATCTGTTCTCTGGCTACACTGCTGTGAAATCTCCTTCCAACAGCATGGACACCAAATCTGTAACGGTCTGTCCAGCCTCATTGCCCTCAGTGCTACAGTCCAACTCCATGTCCTTCTGTCTCAATCTGTAGGTTCTGCGTTACTTTGACTACGTCTTCACAGGTGTGTTCACCTTCGAGATGCTTATAAAGGTAAGCACCTTAAACATTCTTAAACATCTTAAATACCTTCTTTCAATGAACATAGATGTTTCTAGCCAAGACATGATATCTTCTCTCTCTTGCTCCCTCTGTCTCCCAGATGGTGGATCTGGGTTTGGTACTTCATCAGGGCTCATATTTCCGTGACCTATGGAACATTCTGGACTTTATAGTGGTCAGTGGTGCTTTGGTAGCCTTCGCCTTCACGTAAGTGTCCACAGGATCCACAGCCATGTCGTGCTGTGTAATTGAGGTTGTGTGTTCCTAGTGTTTTTTGTTCCTCCCCATGCTTGCTGCATGTCCTTTATTCTTCTTGTGCCTCTATTGGTAAAAAAGACCCACATGCAGCCAAATGGTTCCTGGACCCCCAAGAGCACCAATCTACTTTCTACCGACTTTCCCATCTCCTTCACTAGTAAACCTGTTTAAGCTTTTATTCACCCCAGGAACTGGCTTATCTTCCCAAGTACCATAAGACTAAAGTTTTGGGACACTTGTAACCCTCTAATTCGCAGATGGCCATTTTATTTTCCAATTTCTACACCATATGCACTTCTAATCTAACAGTGGACAAAATGTAGGCAACATTTGCAAATTATTTAGCACCTGAGGAATTTAGCTGTATTTAGAGATTTCCTGTAAAACTGCTAAATTATACCATCCATGTTACAGCTGCTCTAGAAAGCCATTAGCATTGTTAGCATGCATGGGTTCAGTAAGGAAAAGATGCTAGTTCCTTGAGTGGGCAGGACAACAAACACACTGCGGTGGAACCTGATGGCACTGGGGAGAAAAGCATCCCCAGGAATGCTTCCTCAAGCACGTTACTGGAAAGACTGCCTTGACGAAGATTATTATGGACATCACATGGCAAAGGGGATGAGCAGAACTCTTCAGAATGTCCTCCAAACCTGCTCTCATCCTCCACCGTGTCTCTACCTTCTGTGGGTTTAGGCTCAGCTGTAGGACTAGTTTTCCGATCTTCATATCCTAACAGATTTCACAAACTGTGGATAATTAAATAGATCAAATATGAGTGACTTCATTATACTCAGTCTTTCCTTGTCGTTCCTCTAGATTTTCCCTCAAAGCTTCTTATGAATTTTTAGTGGGCATAATCAGACCTACAGGAACAGTCGTCTTTTTCTCCCTCTCCTCCACCCATCCCCCCCATCCCTGCTCAGAGAATATGTTGTAACCTTCAAGTACTCCGGGGTGTCTCTGGCGCCCTCTGGCTGTGAGTGGTAATGTCAATCTGTGTCTGTCATTACTGGTAAGACTGGTAGATGTTGTGTATTTATATTCTGTGTCAGTATCTGTTTGTGTTTAGATTAGGTGTCCACATATAACACAACTTGCGCTCTATGCATTCATTCTTTTTTAAATATTCTCACTGTCTCATATTGATGTCTTTCCTCCTCCTACATTCTTCTCCTGTTTCAGTATGTCTGTGTTTCCTGTGCTCTGTCTGTGTTGGTGTTTGTTTATCTGTGTGTGCTGTCTGTCTCTCTGGCCGTCTCTGATCATCTCTGGTTTGCACACAGCGGAGGAGGTGATGGAGAAGGAGAGGGGTAATGTCTCTTTCTCTCTCTCTCTCTCTCTCTTTGTCTCTCTGATTGCTCCTCATGCCTGCCTCAAGCCAGATCCTCCTCCTCTTCACATGATCTCCCTTATTCATACTGCCATGCTTTCTCACACATAGAACACAAAACCAAGGGCAAGGCTGGCGTCTGGCGCATCACATTATTTGCCGAAGCCTGGCCAAGCAGTTTAACTTTGTTGATGGCGAACAATCAAGCTAATAAACTCTTGGTACACCCTGCTGTATGTGGACACCTAAATGTGTTAACATACGTATTTGTGTCTATGTGTTCGTATGTGTCTGTTCATTTGTTTGAAATCTGTATGACACAAACTGTCTGAAATAATTTCTACATGTTTTAGGATTAAAAGTGGATATTGGAATTACATCATGATAAACACATTTAAATTGTGCTTAGTTTGATAAAAGCGATCATGACGACCTCACTGACTGACCAGCAGACTAATGCATTGATTTATTTGAAGACTAAGGTATCAGAAGGCAGACTCACAAACCAACAAACAAGGAGACAGGCAGGCTGACTAATAGTTTCTGTAGTCTCCAGACTGCATTAAGATGACTCTCACCTGGCCTGAACCTGTACTCACACAGACAACATGATAACACGATTATAGCCAATCGATCAGCCTGCCCGATCTCGCCGTCCTGTCTTTGTAGATGTGTATCGTCACTTTTACGAGCACAGAATCCAGTTAGAGAGCTATTTAATGTCTACAAAAGAGTATTGGATGGAGCTGATCCCTGCTGGGGAAAATAACTGCACAGCCCAGCAACTGGCATCACACAACACACAAAACACACACGTGCACACACACCGGGACGAGCCAAAAATACGGTCCTGTCCTCTTTTCTGTCTTTTTGGTCAGAGTTTATAGAAATGAATACTAAATGCATATTAGTTGTAAAAAAGTATGGTTAATGCTTTATTAAATTACATGTAGTTGCAGCACATTGTATTTGTGTATACTGTACATCTACGTGGTGTACTTGATGAGACATTTAGTGCTTTAGAGCTTATAAAAGATAAAGCCACTAATATTTCCATGCGTTATAATCGGACATGGAGATATCATGCTGCTGTGCACTAAAGAGAAAGTAAATAAAATACAAAAAAATAAATACAATATTCTGCATGTCTTGCAGTGTTAGTGTCTCCAGATATCTGCAGTCATTGACGGCACATTAGACCATTTCATGTGCTGTTTTTCAGTTAAATATGAGATGATAGCTCAGACTTCACTTCTTGCTAATTATATCTAAATTAAAACTTCTTTTTTGTAGGCAGACCTTCTAATGTTTTGGATAAGCAAAAGTATTGGAACACATAGTCTCAACGTAAATGAAAGTAAATATCATGTAATATCTGCTCATGTGTCTCTCGCTTGCACTAACTACATGGAACCACTGAACCTCTGACATCACCACACTGCTGTAGTCTTCTTTTGTGATGCTTTTTCAGGCTTATAGCACAGCTTCATGGAGTAGTTGTGTGTTTTGCAGTGTGTGTGTGTTTTGTGGTGTGTGTCCCCCTCCCTCAGTCTCCTCTTCAGGAGGTGAGATGCTGCTCAGGTTAGTTAAGGTCTGCAGATGGACTTGCCCAGTTGAAACCCTCCCACTCTCCCCTGATGCAGACCTGTGTTTGTGTGTTTTGATGTTGTCAATTATATGCTCATAGGAGTCGAATTTAGATTATAACAATTGGTTATGAGTTATTTGAGTTATTCACACAATTTCCCTCTGGGATTAATAAAATTCTTTGAATTGAATTTATAACTTATCAACAAACAATGATTAAATAATGAAAACTTTAACAATAATTATAAATAAATACATTGTTAATTGTTAAGTTATTAATTAAAAGCAGGATTTTTTAAATTCATGCTTTTCTTAATTAAATTATTCAATATATTTATAAAATATTTATTATAACTAATACTACATTTATTCGTCATATTGACAGAACACATTCCAAATTATGAACCCATACAACTGTTTATGAATTTATAGTGAACTAGCGATAGTAACTTCCCTGAAAGTTAAAGAATTTGTAGAAAGAGTTAAAAGGTTAAATCTAATAATAATCTGCTGATCTTTAATGTAATCAGTGATATTATTATTATTATTATTATTATTATTATTATTATTATTATTTGAGGTTGAAGTCCACGTACATGTCTGTGTGTCTTTCTGTACAGCAGAACTCTCTGTCTAACTTATTAATACACAGAAATTACATTCTGTGGGGTTGAGTATTTGCACCTTGTTTACACTCCCTTTTTAAAGTAGATTATTAAATCCGAGACTGTTCATAACACACTTTCACTCAACATTTCGATTAGAGCGGCTAACTCTCTCAGTTCGGGTGTTTTGACCCGTGTTTTATCTCATAGTGGCATTCCACATTAATGCTTTAATTAGCCCCATGGTTTCAGAGCATATGAGACAAACTGGTTTTAAAATTCCCAGAGGAAGAACGAACCTACTTTGGAGTAAGCCATGCTTTGGCTCGTATTTGTTTACGTTTCATGAGGAATTGGGCGCTTTGTAGGGGCATTATGTTCGTGTCTATGTGTATACTCTGTAATACTCTGTGTATTTATGTTAACCTATCATGTTGATCAGCTCTGTTGAGTTATGCGTATAGCCACGCCCTCATTGAGGGTAAAACTCTATATTTTTATATAAGTCCCAAAAAATGATGGCTGCTGTGACATGATCTGCCACAAAACTGCTCATAAGACACTTCTACTCAACATTTTTATTAAAATATATGGCACAGATTTAACTTCAGGCAAATACCGAAGGGTTTAGCATGATTCTGTAACAAAAACAGCTGGACAGACATACAGACAGACATCCAGACATCCAGACAGTCATTTTTCTTATCATCCAATGTATGAAACGTAAATATATCAGTGAAAGAGTGAGTTCTGACCCAATGTACAGACAAAATCTTTCTTTTATTTATATAAATAAATACATGTGCTCACTTTTGGTTTACAATAATAAGACCTGACTCAGTATATGTAGTTCTCATATGACAATCATTGCATATGAGGACATGGCAGCACCATCTCTGTGGACAAGCTGTGATAAACTAGTTTTGTGGAGGAGTGAGGATTGTTTGGGGGTTAGGTTAGGGTTGGGGTGGTGTTGGAGTTGCAGGTGGTGTTAGGGGTAGTACTGGTGTGGGGTGGTGTTGGGGGTTGGGGGGGGTGTTGGTATTGGGGGGTGTTGTTGTTGGGGGGTGTTGGTGTGGAGTGTGTTGGGGTTTGGGGGGTGTTGTGGGTTGTTGATGTTGGGGGGGGTGTTGGTGTTGGGGGGTGTTGTTGTTGGGGGATGGTTGTTGGGGGTTGTTGGTGTTGGGGGGGTGTTGGGGGTTGGGGTGTGTTGTTGTTTGGGGGGTGTTTGTTTGAGGGGTGTTGTTGGTGGGGGGCGTGTTGGGGTTTGGGAGTGTGTTGGTGTTTGGGGGGTGTGTTGTTGGGGGGTGTTTGTTTGAGGGGTGTTGTTGGTGGGGGGGGGGGGGGTTGGTGTGGGGTGTGTTGTGGTTTGGGGGTGTGTTGGTGTTTGGGGGGGTGTTGGTGTTGGGGGTGTTGTTGTTGGGGGGTGTTGGTGTTGAGGGGTATTGTTGGTGGGGGGGGTGTTGGTGTGGAGTGTGTTGGGGTTTGGGGGGGTGTTGTGGGTTGTTGATGTTGGGGAGGTGTTGGTGTTGGGGGGTGTTGTTGTTGGGGGTGGTTGTTGGGGGGTGTAGTTGCTGGGGGGGTGTTGGTGTTGGGGGGGTGTTGTTGTTGGTGGATGTAGTTGTTGGGGGGTGTAGTTGTTCGGGGGCTGTTGGTGTTGGGGGGGTGTTGGGGGTTGGGGTGTGTTGGTGTTGGGGGGTGTAGTTGTTGAGGGGTGTAGTTGTTTGGGGGGTGTTGGTGTTGGGGGGGTGTTGGCGGTTGGGGTGTGTTGTTATTGGGGGGTGTTTGTTTGAGGGGTGTTGTTGGTGGGGGGGGGGTGTTGGTGTGGGGTGGGTTGTTGATGTTGGGGGGGTGTTGTTGTTGGGGGGGGTGTTGGGGGTGTTGTTGGTGTTGGGGGGTGTTGTTGTTGGGGGGGGGTGTTGGTGATGGGGGGTGTTGGTGTTGGGGGTGTGTAGTTGTTGGGGGGGGTGTTGTTGTTGGGGGGGGTGTAGTTGTTTGGGGGGGTGTTGGGGGTTGTTGATGTTAGGGGGGGTGTTGGTGTTGGGGGTGTTGGGAGGGTGTTTGTCCCAAAAAATGATGGCTGCTGTGATGTGATCTGGCACAAAACTGCTCATAACACACTAGGTGTTGGTGTTGGGGGGGTGTTGGTGTTGGGGTGGGGGTGTATTCCAGATATCCAGATATCAGAAGCCATGATCATGTGACGCATTCCTGGGATGATCATGTGTTTGTCCCCTATAATAAAAATATACAGTGTATACATTCTACTTTCTCCCTGCCTGTGTGTGTGTGTGTGTGTGTGTGTGTGTGTGTGTGTGTTTGTGTGTTTGTGTGTGTGCTATTTGTGCATGTCAGTTCTAATCAAATGCAGTCTTGCACTCCCTTTTCCTCTCTTCCTTCTCTGTCACATGTTGACGTTTTTTTCCCTCGTCAAACTCCTCCTTTCTTCTCTTATGGCCATGCGTGTGTGTATGCACGCACATGTGTGTGTGTGTGTGTGTCTGTGTGTGTGTGTGGGTGGCTGGTTAGGTATATTGGTGTATTTGTGTATGGGTGTGTCTTTCTGTCTTTTGCTGTCTCTGATCCTGTCTCATCTTTCCGATCGGCTCCTCCTCCAGCGGCGGCAGTGGGTAATGATCTCTCTCTCTCTCTTTCTCTCTCTGCTTTGCTATTAATGCTTGTTATGCCAGTTACATAGCTTTCCTCTTTTTCTTTTTTAAATTCACCCATCTGCTTGTGTGTCTGTGGTTCATGCGTCTCCTCTCTGTGACTGTCTCTCTGCTGATGAATGAGCTGTAACGAGATTCACGACTGAGCTGTAACGAGGATTGTGACACACACACACACGCGCACACACACACACACACACACACACACACACACACACACACACACACACACACACACACACACACACACTTATAAGCAGGTGCTCGAGCTCCGTCATGTGGAGGCGGCAAGTTTTCCTCTCCCACATCACAGTGCAGTCCACTAACAAGTCTTAATCACTGCATTTACTCTGATTAACACAAGTAGCAGGTTAAACTCAGACATAATATCTCTCAATCCTGAAAATGATGTTTTGTTTGTGTTTTTTATCGACATCAGACCTGTCACTCCAGAAGATTGTCTGAGTTTTGCAGTGCGATGATCGAACCAGCAGCGTGTCGGTTTCGGTTGTGTTGGGTTTTGCTCGTGGCTGTGTGATCATTGTGCATGAGATGAAACTCTCCATCATAACACGCTTCTAAAAACTCTTCTCTTGAGAAAGTGAACATGTTTTTAGAGATTTTCCATCACACGTCCACGTGATTATTGTGTTCTGTTTCATGGATTCAGAAACGAGCTCATGACAAACAGAATAACATCAGGAAAAAAAGCTGAAAAAAAGAGGCTTGGCTGGACATTCCATCCTTTAGGGATGTCTGACAGCGAACGCAGCTCTCACACTGCTGCTGTGGCTCTGCCATGAACCTGCAAAGGATTATGGGGAAAAAGGTGTTGGTCACAGGTCAGCATGGAATGGAGCTGAGCAGTGGATGTACCTAAAACAGCATGAGCCTGTGTGTGTGTGTGTGTGTGTGTGTGTGTGTGTGTGTGTGTGTGTGTGTGTGTGAGTGTTGGGGGGGGGCTTGCTAGGCTAGATTACATTCTCAGTGAGAGCTGTGTGAAGATGCATTGCACCGGTTTGTAACTGGGCTGTGAACAACTGCACAGCTGGCATGTGAGCTACTAACACCATGTGAATCACTTACACTGTGCTGGCCACACTGTAACTGTGTGTGTGTGTGTGTGTGTGTGTGTGTGTGTGTGTGTGTGTGCGTGCGTGTGACTTGCAGGGGAAGCAGTAAGGGGAAGGACATTAGCACCATCAAGTCCCTGCGTGTGCTACGAGTCTTAAGACCGCTGAAAACCATCAAGCGGCTGCCCAAGCTGAAGGTAAGAGACATTAGATGTTTCGTCTCATCAGGTTTGTGACAGAAGCTGTGTGACCTTTCTGCTGAAAGTGGACATGTGAGTCATTTAGTCAGAATAATTAATCCATTTACACCTGAGAAGATTCACACAGCTCAGCTGGACTTCCTTAACTCCGCCCCTTTTCAGTGACTATAGTAACTCCTCAGAACCTGGTCCTTTCACTTCAGTTTACATTAGAGATGCATCAATTCTGATCACAATTGACATCAGACATAAATATTTTCTTAACTTTCACCACCCAGAGTGGGCGGAGTCTGTCACCCACACCCCCCTAGAGCTGTGACAGGGGGAGCTGATCTTTGTGAAATGCTGCTGATGTGTCATGCTGGGATGTGAACTTGTAGTCTCCGGCTGATGGAGTGAAAGCTTCTCAGTTGGAGTTGGAAATACCTGAGGTTGATCTGCAGTCATTAGAGCTGTTTGACTAAACCAGCTCCATTTCAGATTTCACTCTTTTGATGCTTAGTGAGATTCCCACTCTTATCCTTAATTTGACACCAAACTTGAGAATTGGCAACACCCCATGGTCCAGTTTTCATGCATGTCATGTTTTCAATTTGAGAGGGCGGCGCTAAACGTTTTATAGAGCAGTTGTGTGTGCCAAACAAATCAATTTATAAAGAAAGCTTTAATGTTTGCCTTAATTTGTGTGATTTTGTGTGCATAACACCTGTAGCACCCACTGTTGGCCAGTTGGTGTGAGAGATTACATACGAGCACCACACCTCCCCACTTCTCCGCTCCCTGCCCCGGGTTCCTGTATCCGCCCGCATAAAATTCAAACTCAAAATCAAGGGATGCTCGCCTACAAAGCTAAACACGACGCGGCTCTGATCATACTCCACACCGCACCACGTTCCCCCCGATCCTCCAGCACAGCTCACCCGGTCCCACCATCTCTCAGAGATCGAGGAAGACGAGTATATAGACTGAGTGATCTTCCTCTATACATCCACACAGCTGAGTCTCTGGCAATCTTCAAATAACGACTTAAAACCTATATGTTCCTTCATTATGTTACATGTTACATTTGGGTTAATCCCCCCTCAAATAAATAAATAAATAAATAAATAAATAGACCTTTTGCAACTGCGTTTGACTGATGGTACTTAGTTAGTAATCTTGTAACCCAGTGTAAGGATCTAACCAATGAATGTAAATGTACGTAAATATAAAGATAATGAACTTGTATCATTCAGTGCCTGACACTTCTGCTGATTGGCTGAAGGCTACCATGTTGTTTTTTGTATTAATTAGACCTCAACAAAGTAAGATCCATTTTCACATTAGCATGTCGATGCAGTAGACTGAACTCACACCCAACTCCAATTTGTTAGAATTTTGCTGTTTACACTGTTGAGGTTCTGAGGTTTACCCTTACAGCATCACCTGGAAGTTCATCCCAAAGTTATAAAAACCCCAGTAGATTTTACATGCAGATCAAACAGTAGATTTTGTTCAAAAACACAGCATGTTATGACTGAGATTTGAGTTGAAGCTGGATCAGTGGAGGTTTGGAGTTCAGTGTGCTACAGGCTTCTGCACCTTGATGATGTATTTATTTGCTGAGAATGGGTTTGAAATGTACGACGGTGTTCTCAGGCAGTCCGCATGTTTCTCTCAGCCTCTCTTCTTCTGCTGTAGTTCTTTGTTTCTTTCTTGTCGTATTGAGAGTTGTGATGTGTTTCCTCAGGCTGTGTTTGACTGCGTAGTGAACTCTCTGAAGAACGTGCTGAACATCCTGATTGTCTACATGCTCTTCATGTTCATCTTTGCTGTTGTGGCCGTGCAGCTCTTCAAGGGCAAGTTCTTCTACTGCACCGATGAATCCAAGGAATTTGAACGTGACTGCAGGTCAGATTACACACACACACACACACACACACGGAAAGTAATAAAATTAAACAGATGATTTAGATGATCATTGTTACCATTATGCTCAATTTTCTCTATGAAATGATAATTTTGGCATTTTTGCATGTATCTGAACTCCCACTCATGCTGCATGTCGGGACACCGCAACACACCCAGAATTAAACCAAACAGTTCATTCCTGCATGGTGCTGTTCCCATATTAAATACAAACATCACACTTTCAAACTAAAACAGTGCGTTTGGAGGTGGAGTGAAACATATTAAGATGCTTAAGATGAAAAAAAAAGATTGCCTCACTAAGGGCTGTTTTGCTCTGGGGCATTAACACACCCATTTTAGGGGAGGAGCCCTGTGACCTGTGTTCACTTGTTAAAGAAATAGTAAAAATTAGGACCTTTACATGAAACACTTCAGAAATGCACACACAATATCTGATGTAACGGTATTATATAGCGTAAAGGAAAAGTAGGTCACAGTCAGGGGTGGGTGTGCTGGACACACCAGTGTGCTGGAGGAGTGATGGAGAACCAAGCTGTACAGGAGCAGAACTGGACTGAGCATGCTGTAAGGTCTGATTTTGTTTCAGAGGTGAATACCTGGTATATGAGCGAGATAACGAAGTGAAGGCGCAGAAACGAGAATGGAAGAAATATGATTTCCACTACGACAATGTGCTCTGGGCTTTGCTTACACTCTTCACAGTTTCCACAGGAGAAGGCTGGCCGCAGTAAGTAACACACACACACACATTTTATATTGAAGTAAATGTAAGTTATTGCATGAGGGACTTCATCTGCTGTTCTCCATCAGGGTTCTGAAACACTCTGTGGATGCGACGTATGAGAACCAGGGTCCCAGTCCTGGCTACCGCATGGAGATGTCCATCTTCTACGTGGTCTACTTTGTGGTCTTCCCCTTCTTTTTTGTCAATATCTTTGTTGCCCTGATCATCATTACCTTCCAGGAACAAGGAGATAAGATGATGGAGGACTACAGCCTGGAGAAGAATGAGGTAAGTGACAGCGAGCGCTTATTATTGCACTATTTGCACTGTTTTTTCAGGTAAATCTTCTAGATTGTTTTTAAACCTCCTGCAATAGTGAAATATAAAACTGTGAAAAAGTATTTGCCTTCTACCTGATTTTTTTTCTCTCACTTTTTTCAAAATCCAAATCATCAGGTGGTCATGTAAAAAAAAATATTTGTCACATACACAGTATGATATGTACATAGTTATATGCTTATACAACCGTCTGTGACCTAAAAAGAAGGGTTTCTCTAGAAGAAATAAATTGCACTAGAGTATAATTAAATTACTCACTCATTGTCTATATTGCTTCTTCCTGTTTACACACAGAGGTGGGAATTGATCCTGGACACTGGAGGTGCACGGCGACAGTGCTAACCACTGAGTAAAAACTGTATATTAAATATCAAATAGAGAAATAAGAATATAAAAGAAAAATATAGAAATATAAAGACCTTCAGCTGAAAAATTTACATCATGTACAAGGTTGTTATAGTATAGACTTAAAATAGAAGTACATGACGTGTTAAGTGTATAAATTATAGAGGATAGGTTAAATTACAGCTGAGTGCAATTAGTCCTTATTTGTATGGAAAATGAGCAATGTGCAATCAGAAAAATGTGCAAGAAGTATGCAACATTTAGCAATGTGCAACTTGATTAATGTGCTACATCCTGACTTTCATGTGTTAGCAGCAATGTAGGAAGAGTGTTTGTTGTGTGAGCGAACAAAGAATACAGATCAGATTGTTTAGTTCTTTGTGGTGTTCTGGTTGAGGGCCTGAATAGCCTGTGGGAGGAATCTTCTCCCTAATTCAATTCAATTCAATTTTATTTGTATAGCGCTTTTAACAATTGTCATCGTCGCAAAGCAGCTTTACACAATCAAAAGAATTATTTAAGTGTGTATGAGATGTGAGTGTGTTTGAATCAAAATGGTCAGATAGTCCCTAATGTAGGAAGTAGGAAGAAACCTTGAGGAACCAGACTCAACAGGGAACCCATCCTCATCTGGATGAAACAGAAAGCAGGAATTGATCTGCATTCATATTGTGTGTTATGTAGCAGACAGTTCAGTATAACAGTTATTAATAGATGTAAATTGATGTTAATATGGAGTCCAGGTAGTTATTGGAGGCTCAGGTAGACTTGTAGGAAATTCCAGTCCTGAACTATCGAGCGACTGCAGCCAAGTCCTCAGAGAAAAAGCTGTCAACATCAGTCGAGACCAGGACCGTCTTCATAGTAGAGTGAAATCGTCCTCATCCCAAAGAGACAATACATGTGACGAGATCTCCAACCAGAAGCGTGGGCACCAGGATGAGTCAGGCAGGTCCAGAGGGCAGAGGAAGTTTGGATCAATGGCAGCTCAGGAACGACATGTGTAGCTCGACAGAGAGACGGAAAGAGAGAGAGGGGGGAAGAAGGGAAGAGAGAGGAGGAGAGAGAACAGGAGAGTCACATAATGTATAAGATGAATGTATATTCAGTGCAGGGTGCAAGCAGGGACTCCGGCAGGACTAACTATAACAGCATAACTAAAAGGGAGAGCCAGAAGGAAACACAGAGATGAGGGGGAACTGAGATGTAAAGCAACCAATCACCTCACCGTCAACAAACCTGAGTGATCAATGAGAGTGGGGAGGACAGCATCTAAACATACCAGTTCACCAGAATACTCTACATCCATGAGTCCCCCAGATCTGCTCCTTTACCTAAGGTTAATCTATTTACAAACATGCTGCGCTAAATAAATAGGTTTTTAGCCTAGACTGAAACACTGAGACTGTGTCTGAGTCCTGAACATTAATAGGAAGACTATTCCATAACTTTGGGGCTTTGTAAGAAAAAGCTCTGCCCCCTGCTGTAGTTTTAATAATATGTTTAATAATAATTTAATAATAAGTACTGAAAAGCAGCCTGCATTCTTTGATCGAAGTAGGCGTGGCGGATCGTAAGACACTAGCAGTTCACTCAGATACTCCTTTTTCTCCTTGTGTTGGCCTTCAGGGAGCGAAAGCACTTTTCTGACTGCAACAGAGAAAACAGTTCATTTTTGGGGTAGCTGAGGTAATTCACTGTCTTCCTGGCCAGCACCGCTTGCTGTAGATTGAGTGCATGTCAAGGAGCTTGGTGCGGATTATGAGCTCAGCTGATTGCACCACCTTCTGAAGAGATCGTCTGTCCTGCATGGTGCTGTTCCCGAGCCAGGTGGTGATGATCCCATCAGGATGCTCTCTATGTTGCAGGAATAAAAGTTCCTAAAGGTGGTATTGATGCGTCTGGGCCTTCTTCACCATAGTGTTGATGTGACAGGACCATGACAGGTCCTGCGTGATGTGAACACTGAGGTACTGGGAGCTGTCCACTCTCCCCTCTGCACTCTTGTTGATGATGGGATCCTGGTAGTTTCCTCTTCTGCTTTGTACTGATTTTGACTATCAGCTCCTTTTTCTTGCTGATGTTCAGGAGGATGTTGGTCCTCTGGCAGCAGTTCTCCAGATTTCTAATCTCCTTCAGGTAGACCATCTCATTGTTGTCAGTGATCAGGCCTCCCACAATGGTGTCGGTAGCAAACTTGATGATGATGGTGGAGTAGGTAGTGGCCACACAGTCATGTGTACAGTGAGTACAGCAGGGGGCTCAGTACACAGGGTGAGGGAGGCTGACACATCTCTGTCCATCCCCAATGCCTGTGGTCTGCCAGTCAGGAAATTAGAGATCCACTGACACAGAGATGGTCTCACAAGTTCCAGGTCCTCCAGCTTGGTGGTGAGTGTGGAGGGAATTATAGTATTAGTAGTATAGATGACCTGTGGTCAAAAAAGAGCATCTTAACATAATTCTCCTTCTTAGTGTCCAGGTGAGTGAGTGGTGTGTGAAAGAGGTGTGAGATTACATAATCAGTTGATTGGTTTGGATGATATGCAAACTGAAATGGATCCTGTGTCAGGTAGTGAAGAGATGATGAAGTCTCTGACCAGTCTTTCAAAGCACTTCATCATGATTGTGGTCAGGGCCCTGAAGGCTCTCCTTATGTCATGCTCAAAGATGATGAACGTGTTTCATCTTTGAAATGAGCATAGAAGGTGTTCAGCTCATCTGCAGCGACACGGCTGTGTTCGTCAAAATGGATGTTGGTTCCTTATAGTCCGTTGTTGTCATATTGACTCTAGTTTCCTGCCATAGCTTCCTGCTTCACCTTCTTCACCGATTTGGAAAAGTTTTATGCCGTAGCATTACAAGTCTAACAATTCGATATTACCTGATGCAAGTCTCGTGATATAGTCTCCGGTGCTAAATCTTTTGGAGTGCTGTGACGAGCATGTCCCAGTCTGCGTCATCTGGTGTGTCCTATAGAATGGCCACTAATTGTTATGTTTAGCAAGTGACCTCCCTATGAACTGAGGTGTCCTGTTTGAGCCTTTGTTTATATTTTGGCATGAGGAAAATGGCATCATGATTGGATTTCCCAAATGGGGGGCGAGATTGTGCCTTGTAGCCATCCTTGAATGTTGTGTAACAATGCTCTAGGGTCCTTTGATGATGTGTTGATAGAGGTTTGGCGCTATGCCTTTCAGGTTGGCACTGTTAAATGAACGCAGTGTCCCAGTGTTGTGTCTGGTGCTGTGTGAAAGCCTCATGCAGGTCACATAAGGCATTGTTAGTGTCTGCCTCCTGAGGCCGAATATCAACTTACTATGACCAATGTAAACTCTTTGGGAAGGTAAAAAGGACATTTGAGAGTCACTAAACATATGTGGGCTCCCCTTGACTTCACAGATTCCATAGTTCTGTCCATACAGCAAACCCACGGCCAGCTGGATGGTGTAGTTCATCCATGTCTCAGTGTCGCAGTCCAGATTGCAATCCTGAATGTCTCTCTGGACCTTAACCCTGGCCCTAAGGTCATTAAGCCTGTTATCCAGTGACTGGAAATCGTGTTCTTTGTACCCCCTGAGGATCTTACTTGGCCAGCTTGGATCCATGTCTAAAATTTTTGAGTTGTGAGCAGTCATGGAAGCAGCTAACCTCATCGGCACCATTTTGGAAATCCCTTACACTTAAAAGATTGCGATTCTCAAACAAATTTTTATATTATCCAAAGATAGGAGTAAATACAAAATGCAGTTTTTAACTGATGTTTTCATTTATAAAGGGAAAAAAATCTGTCCAAACCTACCTGGCCCTCTGTGAAAAAGTAAATCATAAATAAAATGCAAATAATTTACACATTGAAACATGAATAAAATTTCACTTACCACATCCAGGCCTGACTACTGCCAGACCTGTTAAATCAGGAAATCACTGAAATAAAACCTGTCTGAAAAAGTGAAACACGACAAAAGATCTCAAGCAACACACCATGCCACAATCTACAGAAACAGAAGAGAAACAAAGTCATTGACATGTATCAGTCAGGAAAGGGTTCCAAAGCCATTTCTAAGCCTTTGGGACTCCAGTGAACCACTGGAGAGAACCGTTATTATTCACAAATGAAAACTTGGAACCGTGGTGAACCTTCCCAGGAGTACCTAGCTTATGATAATTACTCCAAAAGCACAATAATGGCTCATAAAAGAACCCAGAACAATAACAAGAACTGCAGGCCTCACTTGCCTCAGTTAAAGTCAGTGTTCATGATTCAACAATAAGAAAGAGACTGGGGGCAAAAATGGCATCCATGGG